>JAYEPQ010000013.1:17215046-17660046 GCA_036321105.1 Dracaena cambodiana | reverse complement strand
CGAAACACGTATATAAAATCAGCTAGTTCTCCAATATATATTATACCTTAGATTAAAATAGTTGACATATAGATTAGAATATAATTGTAATTAGAATAAATATTAACAATAATTTAGTAAATTAATTAATTTATATTATATATTTACACTTATATTGTCAATTTCAGTTACTCTTATTCTTTATCATTTTTATTTGGTCGCGATCTAACAACCTAGATGTACATATTCAGATTTTGAGATAGATTTAATGGGAAAATTAAAAATCTGATGGGATAACTAAAGCTGGCATATAGTCATTCTTTTCTTTCAATCTTGTACTTATTATGTTATGTTGCTTCTGCTTTTGAAATGTTCAATTTTTAATTATTTCTTTCACTTTATTTCTTTCATATCTATTGTCATCCATTTATGTCTATGAATAAAATCTCAGTTTTTCATTAAAATATTATTGTAATAATATATGGTAATGACTAATATTCCACTAAGATTTAGCATATTTTCATGAACACGTTGTCGAAAGACATAGCTATTCCACATTTCGGATGGTACTTTGTGGAAATCATCATATCTCATGGCTCCAAAGTCTAATCAAGCTGATTCAAGTGATATTATTAGGGGGACTTAGAGCTCTAAATTATTTCCAACAAAGATTTTAATTTAGCTCCTATTATAGACAAAACTGAACTTTAAATTAGCATTACTATACAGGCTTCATCAAACTTCATTTTTTCAGTATTTCTTACTAGCCTGAGAGTTCATGAGCAGGTGCTGATCTGTTCTTTGAATAAAATCAGTTGACACTTTCTTGAGATTTTGTATATGTGTGTCAAGATTGGACGAGGACTTGAGGAGATTTTCAACACTCTACTCAAGTGACTGGAGTCGCTTTTCTTGATCATTGTTGTAGATGTGATTGATAGTATGCAGGTGGTTTGTTCTAATTGTTCCCTTGATTTGAAGTGTTTAGGTATTGATAAACACCCATATTTGATCTTGGGAACTAACCATTGGCTGGAGGCTGCATGTTAGGGTTAGGAGCTCTCTGATATTACCCCTGACCCCATGAGAGATTTGGATGGTTCTCCAGCCAGGATTGTATGTAGGAGCATATAGATTATTCATGAGTCTTGGATATAAGACGTTCACCTACTCAAGTGTCGGACACATGGAATTTACTAATAGTGGATACTCCTCCATGACGTGATTTGGAGTTTCGCAATTAAAGCATGTGGAACCTTATATTTGATTAATATGACTCACTAGTGGAGCACTAGGAATCTCCAGTGTCTCAATTCTCCGCATAAGAGCTGCAATCTTAGTTTCGGTAGCTATCGAACTATCGATGCTATGAATCCCACCCTTTTGTATAGAAAGTGATGCACTGGGTTTCTCAGCGGGACTATCCAACTGTATAGTTTTCCATGATAGTTCCTCAAGGAAGTTTCATGCTTCATTCTTATTCTTTCTCATAAACTCTCCCTGACACATGGACTCAAGAAGAGTTTTGGATGTGTAATCGAGTCCTTTATATACGATTTGACACAACTGTCACTTTTCTATCGCATGGTGAGGATACTGAGCTAACAAATCTTTGAGCCGTTCCAAGTAATTACAGAAGGGTTCTCCGAACACTTGACGGAATTGATTAATTTGATTTCGAATTTTTGCCGTATTGTGCATGGGATAACACTTCTTGGGAAAAACTATAACGAATTCATCCCAAGTAGTGATTGAATCAGTAAGCATATTGTACAACCACTTCTTGACATTATCTTTGAGAGCGAATGGAATGAAGTGAAGTTTAATTGCGTCATTCGATAAATATTTCAGTTTAATCATCACACACACTTTATAAAATTCACTGATAAAGAGATATGTATCCTCAGAATCAGAACCAGTGAATTTAGAAAGTATGTTGATGTACTGCAGTTTCAGTTCATAGTGATTACCCACTGCATGTGGAAGTTTGATGCATGATGGCAGTGATGTGTACAACGGGTAACATCAATCCTAAAGGACCAGAATCGATTAGTCCATCTTATCTTCTATGAACAAATTTGATCTCACTAGTTGACCAAATTTATCACAGATCCATTGTGGCATGAACTAGTGACTGTGAGTAGATGCGTGAGTTTCCTAAACTAATGTAAGAAGTGGGGTGTGGTGAAGATGAAACGATAGAAGAAATATAATCAAAGAAAAAAATGTGATATTCTACTGTTTCTATTGTTTTTATTTTTTTTTTTGATTTTTTTTACAAAATCAGAGAACCAAAATACAAAACTGAAGAGAAATTTGGGTGAGAAATCACCTGGGCTGCCGCTATTTGGCGGTTCTTGCCACCAATTAGCGGCAGAACTAGAGAAATTGTCTCACTGGTTTCTACTACATAACTCTGAATCTCTTCTGATCCCTTTTGCCTTCCTATATCTGCACTTTCTGATCATTACACACTCAATATACACTGTTAACGCATAAAACGTTTGAAAAAACAAGAAAATACTATCGATTCAAAAACTTGGTGTGATAAATTTACTGGAAGCGTACAGTGTCGGTTGTAGCACTTTACAGGCGTTCCCACAGGGACTAGAGTATTTTGCGTTCTTCCTAATCCTATTATTCTTATGAGCTAACTAAGGATTTTAAGTTGATTTCGAGCTATTCTAATTAGCCTAAGATATAGAATCCACTAGTTCACAACCAAGTATTAATTATTTTTATTATCTTCTTTCTATCATAAAAACTAATCTTTTAGTTTTAATCTTCATTTAAAGTATTATAGGCATGAGCTATCAAGTGACGTGCAAGCATAACTCATCAAAAATACTACTTTTCATAAAAATAAACTAAATCATTAAATAATTCTATGAAAAAAATTAAAATTGACAACTCTAAACCCTAGCTAATCATAGTTTATCAAGAAACTTAATCAAGTATAACTTATCAAATCATTAATTTACGAGTTGTTGTATTTTTATCTTTTCATGGAAAAATCATGTCTTTATTATTTTATTTTAGAAAGAAAACAATAGTGAGCAATTACATGGTTGATTCCTAATTTCATCTACATCTTGGAGCTAAATTAAGTTAGCTACTCATAGTCTTAATTATCAAAATCTTATTTTTATTTAAGAAAGCCATTGAATATCTATACTAGAGAGCAATTGAATCTATCTAAAAAACAAACTAAAGATTTTTACTTACTAGAAAGCACTTTTGAACAAAAGATTGCCTCTGGAGCGTGGCATGATGGTCGTCACCCCTTCGGCAAAATCCTACTATTTATTGATAATTACGAGTATAAAATTGCATAAAAACCCTATATTACGAGAACACGGTCAGTATATAGGTCTTGCAGTACTAAGCCCTAATCTAAGTATAATTGCATATCTACAGAATTACAATAAAAACCCTACAAAAACTTCATGACAAGTGGGCCCCCTAGAGCCACCAAATGGCGGCAAATGCCACCAATTGGCGGAAAAGATTATGTTCTGGGCCTCAACTCTCTTCTGCATGAGCCTCTAGTCTTTTCCCTTTGATCTAATTGACTGTAATAGACTTTAGTTCTCTGCAACTTCATGATCATGTAGCCTTATTCACTTTTAGCTCTTTTCTGAGCTTAGTTTCTTAATTCGACTCTGAGTTTATTTGTAAGAATAGGTTACACCTGAAAAAATACTAAAAATATTTATATATATAATAGATAATATAGAGCCTATAAATATGCAATATATGACACTCATCAATTAGACACAAGTCCACTTATGCCCCAACAATTCCAAGTTTGGACAAGAGATGGGGGAATGACAAGTTCTTTCTGGTGAGCCAAATCTCTTTTGCTGTCACAACTGTTTATATGGCTATTCTATCCGCATAAATAGTCTTTGCTCAATCAACTAACCATTCCTCCCATTTCAGATTTCTCAGTTTGTTACATAAGTATAATCTAGCTAAATTTCCTCAGTAAGAGGGCACCCTACCCTTCCTAGAAAGTGAGGAGCGCAACTCCTCCCAATAGTTTTAGGTAAACTGCAACTATAACTCGATACCAACCTGCTCCCAGACATCCAATGAGCTCTAACATGACATAATGAGATGTTTCAATGATTCAACCACCAAGCCACGGCAAGGATAAACAAGGTCAATAAGAAAACCCCTACTGGAAAGGAAAGACCTTATAGTCATACACCCCTGCATGATCTTCCAACCCCGAGAACCGTACATGCGACACAACTATTAACTTCCATATCCAAGTTTGATTCAATGACAAGTCATGCTCATAGAGATTCTTATAATGGTAGAATTACAGAGTTCTCGAATTAGCATACCATGCCTAAGAAGAACATTAATGCTCATTCTATGTGGAATCGGAATGGCCGAAATAGCCTCTACCAATGAGGGATGGAAATCAATCCCACGCTTAGCCAAATCCCACCTTCCATCAGATGTTATAAAATAAGAGACTCTTCTCCCCTATTCGATGGTTTAAGCATCGAACATCCTAGTACTCACTGCCAGAGGAAGTTCAGAAACCCATGAATCCTCTAATAAGCAATAGTTTGGCCATTCGCAGCAAACCACCTACAGCCCTCCTTAAGAATTTCTGTCGATCCTGAAACCGCTTGCCAAATCTATGGCACTACATGAGGCTGCTTTAGATTCCAAACTGAAGTTGATCCATTTTGTAATCCTATCTTTTAATATCTGCAGCAAAAGCTGTGGGCCCTTCTCCTTATTGTAAGTTTACTTATTAAGTGTTTCCATCATCTTGTCCTTTCACTGCCTATTCAGTCTATGTTTTTTACTTAATGAGCCTAATTATCAGAATAACGAGATAAGCACATAAGCTTATAGTCATTTTGATTAGGCCATTTTCTTTGAGACATATATCTTGATGATTTGATATTCTAATACCTATTTTGCCCTTGAGTTAAATTTCGATGATAAAATTTCTTTAAGGTGGGTAGATTGTAATACCCCGTTTTCCTTTATATAATATTTTATATTTATGTATTTTTAAGTATATTATTTGGATAATTAATGTGATAGTAATAATATTATTATTGTTTAACTACTCTTATCTCTACATATAGCTTATAATATGAACGTATCTCAAATACTAGTTAGTTGGATAATAATAAACCTAATTGAGTTTCTAATTGAGTTTGGATCGAATTAGAAAAAAAATTCCTATCTAATATTATCCTAATATTAATCTAAATATATACATAAGAAAATAAACTCCAATCTCTCTCCACTCTGCCTTTGTTTAACGACCAAAAAAAACAGAAGAAAAAAATTCAATTTCTCTTTCAGCTTCCAGGCAAAAAATAAATAATAATATAATAATAACAAACAGTCTACTCTCTATTCACAAGAGGAATTTGTCTCTTTGGATCTCTTCTAGAGAGAAGCTTGAAGATTTTTGCAAATTTGACCTATGAAGCAGATTAGATCTCGTCCTCGTCGATTTTCTAACAAAGCCACCGTTTTCACGCAAGTACATTCCCACAACTTGTTTATATTTTCATTAACATTTTCTGATGAAAATCTCATTTATTTTAAATTCATGTCATTTGGAAATAAATTAGATCAGTGTGTTTTGTCCTTAAAGAGCTTGTGTTTATATAAGCATCTTTCTCTCGTGATGATGATTTTCTCTTTTTGTTAGTATATTGTCTCTAGCTTTCATACTCTGGATTCATGTTTTACTGCTCTACGAATCTTGTATGCATAAATCTTCTTCTCCGTGTGATGATAGATAGACATCTCAATTCATGACTTGGCAGATTTTAAGAGGAAAATATTATTGTATATATGCTCCAAAAGAACCTAAATAATTTCAGTGTAGCTTTGATCCTTTACTCGGTCTCGGGTAACGATCCAAAGCCTGCATCGAAAGCACCCTATTGGACAAGGTGTCCTCAACGGAGGCAGGCATTTGTTCATGTTAGAGACTGATGCATAGAATTTTTCTTATCATTTCTTTATCTATTTGATTCTAATTACTGAGTGTTCGCAGCAAAACTTTCTTTGCTTCCTTCCATTGAATTAACTTAAATTACAATGAAAGTGAATAAGATAAAAAGAGAACAAACGAGAGGATTTTATATTTCAATCTCTCTTTTACAATAATTCGTGGGATCAATGGCAATGGGATCTGTCAAGCAGTTCCTGTTGACGATCAGTACGTCGAACTTCTTCTCTCTTGAAGAAATCGGCTGACTGTAGACGATCTTCTTCTCTGTCTTTCCCGAACTCAAGGCTCTCTCGCGTACTTGAATTCTCCAAGACAATGATGATCACAAAAAGGCTTCAAGGCTCTCTCGCATACTTGATTTGCCGAAAAGAAGAAGAAGACCAAAGCCGAAAGAAAAGACCCCTAGGGTTTCACCAGGAAGGTATTTATAGCCCCAGGAAGATTTGAGAGTTTCTATTTAAATAGAATTTGCTCTCATCAAGGATTCCAATTAAATATCTTAGTTTTGATTTAAATCTCTTGATTTAGAATTCTGATTGGACTTGATTTAGGTATCTTAAATAAGCCCAAATCAGAATCTCAATCAATTTGAGATTCGGGTTATCTACTCACGCGGAGCTTTAATCGCATCAAAACGCGGCGCTAAATAACCAATGTGCGGAGCTAATGCGGAGCTATAGAATATCTCCGCGTTTACTCAAACGCGAGGCTAAAAATAGCCAGACGCGGAGTTATGGATTAGCTCCGCGTTCTGTTGTGGAAAATCCTTTTTACTTAGAAATTTTCACTGCCAACAGAACCCCCTCCAAAGTTTTCAAAATGGTTTCGAACTTAGCAAATTTTGAAATACTTTGGATCTTCAAACTGAAAACGCGGAGTTAGAATCCAAGTCTCCTTCGCGTTATGCTCGCCTACGCGGAGCTAATCAGCTTCACCTCATTTTCAGTGAAATGAGTAATTGCTTTATTAATTACTCCGAATTTCTGCGCCGAATACCAAGCGACGGAAATCCTGTTTAAATAGAGTTTCTCAGCTCATCTTCATTTCACCCGAAGAATTTCTGAGGAATTTCTGAAAAACTCAGAGCTCGGGCAACTCCGGTTCGAGTGAGCGATGCAAATGAGCGATCTTCAATTGATCTCCCTTTAACTCTCCATAGATTTTCATTATTAAGATATCGCTCCAGAAGAGTTTGGCTTTACGCGAGTTGGCCGGCGTAAATGGCAGCGGCCATGGAAGTAAACGCGACGGTGAACCAGTCTATGCAGCGTCTTCCGAAGGTAAAAACCTTAACTCTTGGTCTTCTAAGAACCATTCTGAGATGTTTTGGCTCGGTTTAATCTAGCCAATTGTTTATTTTGTTGGCAAGATCGCCACTCTCCGGCCGTAAGGCTTGAGAAGAAGAAGGCAGAGAGGAACTCTGTTCTTTCTCTACGCGAAGTTATCGCCTCATCCCTGCACTTGAAACGCGGGGCTTATCTGACTAGCAGTCGCGATGAATTTGCGAGGCTATCTTTGATTAGCAGTCTCGATGAATCTGCGAGGCTATCTTTGATTAGCAGTCGCTTTAGAAAGAGAAGGAAACAATCATAGAAAAACTCTGTCCCTCATTTACGCGAAGTTATCGCGTCATCTTCTGCGTTCAAAGTGCGAGGCTATTTCTTAATCTGCACGCGGAGTTAGTTTAGCTCCGCATTTTCACACTTTTGGAAACTCTATTTCTTTTGCAGTAAGTCCAATCCTTTCTGAAGAGGAGTGTATGCGGGTCCATCGATCTTCATCAGCAAAAGTAACTCTAAGGAAGTCAGAAGCATATGCTTTACAATATAGTTGCAGGTTTCAAGCTCTGGCTCCTGGAGATGAACTTTTGAAGGGGTTGCAAGCTCAAGTAAGGAATTGCAGCACTTGCAGTTCAGCTTGTGCTTCAATGCAGCACTTGCAGTTCAGCTTGTGCTTCATTGTAGCACTTTCCTTTCCTCTAGTGCTTCATTTCAGACTTCAGGTCCAAGCTGACATTTACAGAGGAGATCTTTTGCATGTGAACCAGGGAATTGAGCTTTAGTACCCCGTAGAGATCTCACCGTTCAGTTATTGATGAGTCGTTGATCATGTAGAAGTTTTTGGGAGAGCTATAACTCCCTCTTTGTAATCTCTTTTTTTTTATCAATAAAGGCAAATTATTTTCCTCTCTATCTGTTGGCTTCAATAATTTTGCTTGCTCAACAAACAGATGGTTAATAATTCTGGTAAAATAATCTAAGGCTCTTCTATGTAACTTAGATCATTAATACCTGAAGTGATCGGATAGGGAACATCTTTAACTTAACCAAAAAATCTAAGTTCTTCATGAGAACGCAAAGCTAAAATACCAAGTTATCCTCGCGTTTCGCGGAGTTAAATAACTTCGCGCTCTGAGTGGTTGCATGGAATTGCGCGAAGCTAAGTAACTTCGCATTTTCAATAGTTGCGCGGAGTTGTGCTGAGCTAAGTAGCTTCACATTCTCCTCATCACCACATGGGATTATCTGCTCCGCGTTTTAGGGAGTAACTGATCAGTCATTTTCTCCGAAATCCGCGCCGAACTCCAAGAGGCGGTTTCCCTCTTTTTAAATAAAATTTCTATCTCTTTTCTTCTCACTTCTCTTGAGAATTTTCCGGAAACCCTAGAAATTCAGACGATCAGAGCTCAGACGACCCTAACGTTCTCCGACCGATTTTCTCCCAATTTCCGGTCGATTTTCCTCGACTTTTCTGAGAAATGGGGCCCAAGACTCGTGCTACTTCCCGCGCGGCTCCGTCATCGGCGGTTGGAGCGAGCAGTGGTGGCAGCGGCCATGGCGGCAACGCGCCGGCCCACATTTCGCCCATTGGGGGTAAGGATCTCTCTATCGAGACTCTTTAGGAAATTTTTAGAGTGATTTGGCCTTATTTTGACTAACAACCATTCCTTTCATCGGCGATATCACCGTACTCCGGCCATAAGGCTTAGAGAAGAAGGGAAGTCTCTGGCTTTCTTCTCACGCGAAGTTATCACGTCATCCTCGCATTTTGAAGCGCGGGGCTATTTGGAATAGCAGTCGCGCTGAAACGCCAGGCTATTTTAAGTAGAAATCACGTAGAAACCGAGGCTATTTTATTTAGCAGTCGCGTAGAGACGCGAGGCTATTTTAACTAGCAGTCGCGCTGAAACTCGAGCCTATTTAAGTAGCAATCGCGTAGAAACGCGAGGCTATTTTAACTAGCAGTCGCGTTGAAACGCGAGGCTATTTTAAGTAGCAATCGCGTAGAGACGCGAGGCTATTTTAACTTCTGCGCGGTCTAATCTTTAGCTTCGCGCGGCGCTATTTTTAGCTTCGCGCGTTCTAATTTTTAGCTTCGCGCGTCCATACTTAGAGAAATTTTCTGCCTTAGAGAAACTTCTCTAACTCTGGTGTTTCTTTGTGTAGTAGGGTATTCGATGGAATCTCTTCCCCACAAGAACTACTTCGGCTTTGCTGGAGGCTCTGATCCTTCAGGCCAATTCCGTTTCACTACCATCCTGCCCTCGTACAAGCCAGACCCGAAGGATCGCAAGGAGAAGTTGATCAAGTATCATCCCACTACTGCGCGAGAAATGATAACTATGCTACTTTTGAGAACGTGAACAGAGAGGCGATGGAGAAACCCGCATTCCTCTTTGGAGACCAGATGGGTCAATCTAATGAGATCCTCTTTGAAGAAGAGCGCGAATGGCTCTATAATTCGGGCAAAATTTTAATGTTTCCGCCCAGAATGGATCGTGGCTATTTCTTAGTTTATCTTCAGCGACTGGCGATGCCTCGCGAATTAAAGTGGGGACTAACTCAGGAGTAAGATGGCGTCCCAACAGGCAAATTTGGCGCACAAGGGCCCTATCAAGATGGTTCCCCCAGATGCATTACTGGTTTGCTTCCAGGCCGATTTGGCAAGGAGCTCCCAGTGGGAGAAGTCCCATCCCGCGCGCGAACTTTCTTAACTGAGTTCTTGGTAAGAGATGGTCAGTACCCGGCTAGTGATTTCAGAATGCCTGGCTGGGTTTACTCCTCTAACAATATGTGGTAGGCCCGTCTCGTTCAGTACATGATGGATTCTCACGAGCCCATTTTAAAGGATATTGGCTTGTATAAAGCCATCAGAAATGTCCAATTCGGGTTTCTCCAGAATGCTTATCACTTCTACTGCCTCCTGGAGATGTACAACCCTGAGACTTGCACTCTCTTTACACTAGTGGGTGAGCTAGGGTTCGCTCTTCACGAGATGTTCGAGGTTTCGGGGCTTTCCATGGGTGAAATCCCCTATGAAGAATACATCCCTTCCACCGAGGAGTTAAACATGTTGATGGCTAAGGATGAGCGCATATATGCAACATACTGGGAGATGATGTGCTATTATCATATTTGTGCTGACTTGACGGGTGTGCGTAATCACGGTATCGGTTATAAGAAATGGGCCGAGTATCTCTTCACCAATTTAAACTCTAAGGATAGCTCGGCCATTATCCATGGTCATTTTCCTGTCCCCATCCCAGAGATTGACCAACGTGTAGCCAGGGGCCATTACCGTTTGTATTATACCACGGAATCCAATGAGAATGGATATGATCCCGGCACTTCATTCAAGAGCTACCATTATCAAGCCCAGTTCCTGATCTCCAACAGAGGTCTCATTACCGGATTTCTGATGCTGTGGCTGAAGAGATGTGTCGTGCCGTCGTTGCCCAAAGAAGCAATTGCAGTGACCGTGGTATATCCAGCGGTTCTTCTCGCATATGGCCGACCCCTTGGACTTCTTCCCGCCATGGTATGCAATTTGCAGTATGGACTGAGGGTGCTCTGTCGTGATTTCCTCCCCACTATTAAGGTCAAGGGGAAAGGAAAGGGCAAGTCGAAAGAGACTATCCAGCCGAAAACTCCAAACCCTAGAGTGGAGCTGCCCTACACATATTTAATGGCGTGGCTCATCTTGCATTGTCCATCTTTAATGAGTGCACCAGAGCGTCGTTCAGGCGAAAAGTGCTTCTTTGTAGAGCTGTATGAACGCTCTTCATGGACGCACAATTATATGTCCCAGATTCGGAAGACTCTTTGTAGTTTTCAGAATTATGAGATCTTCCGGTGTTTCCCTGACTTTCCCGGCGGAGGATATGGAATGAGGCTGAAGGACGCTGTAGGAGCAGATAAGTTCACTACTTTATCTGCAGGAGCGTTCTGGTGGCTCCTCAATATCCGACCTGGGCACCTGGTATATCGGCGGGATGTCAGGTATCTGATTGAGCCGTACACTCCAAGTCGCTTTGCTCGCCAGTTTGGATATTCCCAACTTTATGTGGGCAATCCAAATAAAGATCTTGCCTATGAGGGGAATTTATATGAAGGCGCTCGTGGCTGGTTCCATTTTGCAGCGGGTGGAACCGAGGCTGAATTCTCCTTGCCCTAGAAGATGCCAAATTAGCCACAACTCTCTGCTTCTACAACTGGTTCAGCATTGCAAATACTGATGTTTCTGGCTTCTCTCTTAATCTCAGTTGCTGCAAAGAGATTGAAGCTCTCTACATTAGCCGCCAAGGTGCTTCGAGGGTGAGAATAAAAGGGATGGAAGAATTCCTTGGCGCCGCGGCTGAGCCTTCAGACGCCAGCGAGTCTGACGACGATGACGCCGGTGATGACGATGACAATACTGGTACTGGAGGAGCTCCCCAGCCTGTCGCCATCCATCCCTGGAGTCCATCTCTCAAACGCCGCGGTGCCTTAAAGAAAAGGCCCGCTAAGAAGCAAAAGTTGGGGCAGGAGACTTTGATAGCCCCCCAAGAAGTGACTATCAAACTTGCTTCAGACTTGTTGGTTTCAGCTCCACCCCCAGTTTCAGTAAGGGAGGATGAACCTGCTAAAGCTCCAAGTGTCACTGAGGTTTCGGGTCCTCCTGCTGTACAACCCGTGGCACAACCTTCGGGTAGCGAGACAGGAACGCTGTTGGAAACTTCAACGGCTCCCCCTTCAAGTCCGACAACTGGACTTGTATCCCCAGGTATAGTTCTTAGCGTTTTACCTTTTACCCATTATTATTTTACTGTAACACCAGTCTTCTTGTTTCTTTAAAATGCAGGTGATCAACTCCTTTCGCCGATGCACTCGACTACCCAGATAGGGTTTGATGACAAGATGGACCATTCCGGCTCCGTTGGTGGTGTGGGTAGCTCTGCTGGCAAGTTTGCGGCTGATTACTCCACGCCGACTCCTGTCTCTGTTCCTTCTTCAATTCCCCCGATTGATGAACTGGGGAGCGATGAGAGAACAGAAGTCATTATCGCAGCTACTGCTAAGGAGGCCACACCGTCTCCTAGCATGCCATCTCCAATGCCAGTTTGCTCCACTGAGACATTTCCTACGGTCGTTAGCGTGCCTTCTGTCTCTCATCCAGCGATTCTAACGTCATCTGTTGTCATGGCTGCTGAGACACCTGCAACTCTCCCGGCTTCAAGTCTTCCAGCAGGAGAGGAGGAGAATTTGAAATTCTCGTTCGAAGATGCTTCTCCCACCGAAGGAGCTTCAGGCGAAGTGATCCCATCTTCTCTTCCTGTTGGTGGGGGTACCCAAGTGATCTGTACTGACGGTACTTCGTCTGTAGTCTCCAGCTCTTCCAGATCTGCACTGGCTCTACTGGTCCCCCATATTATGAATTTAATGCAGGAACGGGCTTCTTCTTCTCAAATTCCAGCAACTACTGCTCCCTTGCCTACGACACCTTCCTTGGCATTACCTGCTTTGTCTACTGACACTGCAAATCCTCTTGAAGATCTTTTCCGCTGCACTGTTGAGGATTTTATGCGTTTGTTGAGAAGATGTGTCGAGATGGTTCTTGCCGGTCACGATTTCTTCAACTTTGCATGTCCACTGTTATTCCGCTATCTAGGGAATGTTGAAGAATTCGGTGGACAAGATCGAGCAGCTCCATACCGGACCTGCCTTGCAGCCTTAGAAGAGCAGGTGACCACGCTACACACACTCCGTCAGGCGGATGTGGAGGCAATCACTGAGATAGAGCTGGCGCGGCTTCGGGCAGAATCCTTATCTCAAAGAAATACTTTAAGGCAGCAGGAGGAGAAATGGTCTCAGGAGCTGATAGAGCTCCAGGACAGTCGGGAATCCGTTCTCGGCGACCTGCGGAGGGTAGACTTTGGAATTGGGGAAAGTCAGGCGGCCATCTCTAAAGCCCAGGAGACGACATCTTGATAGAAAATGAACTCCGATTAGGAGAGTCTGTCAAGAAGCGGGAGATGTTGCTTATCCAGCAGGAGCAGATTCAGCAGGAAGAGACGGCCAGGAATCGTGCCATAGAAGAATCTCATCAGCAACAACTTGCAATAAGTGATGATGAGTTGCGTAGGCAAGCTCAGCAAACCGTGGAGGCTTCTCATCGTAGAAATTTGGACGAGACAATAAACAAATTGAGACTCCTGGGAGGCCAATAGTTTCATCTCTCTTTACGCTTTTATTTTTCTTATAATAAGAACTTCGTAAACAGGAGAGAGATAACCTTACGATGGTTCTTTGAAATTCTTTTTGCATCTTCACCTTTTTAATAAAGATGATTCTTTTGACTCTTTTATTTGCCAGCTTCAAAACAGATTTGCTTGCCCAACAAATAACCTGTCGTCAAAACGATTTATCTCGGTATCGTTTATGCGCAATTTCTCGAACCGAAGTAAAAGTTAAAGTTTAATATGTCAGATTTTATGGGATTTTTAGCAAACCCCCAGCTATCAACGGATTTGATTAGCCTTTACCAACTACCGTTTGAGTTGGGCTAGCCATGTTATTCCCTTCAACATGATGAGTTATCGAGAATTTTGTTTGGGCTTAAATACCAAACTTTTCCTCTTCCCTTTTCTTTTATCGGTATTGGGTGATTCAGACTTTTTTACCCCCAGTATGATGGGTTGGCAAGAAATTGGTTCTCTTCCCATTGCCTAATCGGAATTGGGCAATTCATACTTTTACCCCAGTATGATGGGTTGGCGAAAAACTGGTTCTCTTCCCATTGCCTAGTCGGCGCTATGTAATTCATACTTTTACCCCAGTATGATGGGTTAGCGAGAAACTGGTTCTCTTCCCATTGCCTAGTCGGCGTTGGGCAATTCATACTTTTACCCCAGTATGATGGGTTGGCGAGAAACTGGTTCTCTTCCCATTACCTAGTCGGCGTTGGGTAATTCATACTTTTACCCCAGTATGATGGGTTAGTGAGAAACTGGTTCTTTTCCCATTGCCTAGTCGGTGTTGGGCAATTCATACTTTTACCCCTGTATGATGGGTTGGCGAGAAACTGGTTCTCTTCCCATTACCTAGTCGGCGTTGGGCAATTTATACCTTTTAGGTCAGAGGTGCTAAATTGCGCATGCCTAAAGGAAAGATTGGAGGCTGTTCAAGGCTCTCTCGCGTAACTTGAACTGGGCACACCAACTTTAGGTCAGAGGCGCTCAATGGCGCATGCCTAAAGGAAAGGCTGGAGGCTGCTCAAACTTGAGAGCTAAGCACACCAGGTTTAGGTCAGAGGCGCCAAACCGCGCATGCCTAAGAAAAAACTGGAGGTGGTTCAAACTTGAGAACCGAACTCACCAGGTTTAGGTTAGAGGCGCCAAACTATGAATGCCTAAGAAAAGACTGGAGGCTGTTCAAACTTGAGAACTAATCACACCAGGTTTTAGGTCAGAGGCGCCAAACTGTGCATGCCTAAGAAAAAACTGGAGGTGGTTCAAACTTGAGAACCAAACACACCAGGTTTTAGGTCAGAAGCGCCAAACTGCTCATGCCTAAGAAAAGAGAGACTCGTACCTCCGGGGATATTTAAGAATAGTATTTCTTCAGGAATTTGCCATTGATCGGCATCATCATCTTGTCGCCATTTTGATTCATCAAGCGATAGGCTCCACTAGAGTATACTGTCTCCACAACAAACGGTCATTCCCACTTGGGTTCAAACTTACCCTTAGTCTTCTGGGTTAGCACCATTGGCCTTTTAACAGCCAGAACCAAGTCTCCTTGTTTAAAGGTCCATGGCTTAACGTTTTTATTGAACGTTTGGGAAATTCGGGCTTGATACAACTCAATTTATTGTTGAGCCCTGAGACGCTTTTTATTCAACGCCTCTAGTTCTTGTAATCTTTGATGATGGCGTTCTTCTGTCGTCATCTTTGTGGCTAGAGCCACTCTTAATGAAGGAATCTGGATTTCAAGAGGTAAGACGGCCTCGCTTCCATAGACCAAAGAGAATGGAGTAGTTTTCGTAGGGGTGCGAACAGTGGTGCGATAAGCCCACAGGCACTCTCCTAGCTTCTCATCCCAATCTCGTTTATTAGAAGAGACGAACTTACGAAAGAGTTTAATAATCGTCTTGTTGAAGGCGTCGGCCAACCCATTAGCCCGGGGCTATACGGTGTTGAAGCAATATCTTTGATTCTGAACTTATTGCAGAATCTGGAGAATCCCTGACTGATGAATTGCGGACCATTATCATGAATAATCCATCGGGGGACGCCGAAGCGGTAAATGACATGATACTTGACAAACTTGATCACATCTGTCGTTTTTACCTCTTTCATGGGCACGGCTTCGGCCCATTTTGAAAAATAATCGGTTATTACAAGAATAAACCGATGTCCTCTGGATGACGGGGGAGTTATAGGCCCCACAATATCCATCCCCCATGCTTCAAATGGCCAACTTGCAACAGTATTGTGCAAATATTCTTGAGGTTGATGAATAAAATTAGCATGTATCTGGCATGCATGGCATCGTTTAGCGTATGCCATTGCTTCTGAGATCATATTCGGCCAGTAGTATCCCAGCCTTCTTATACGGTCTCCGAGTTTTGGACCGGGCTGATGAGCTCCACATACTCCATCGTGTATTTCTCTCAGCACTTCTTCTGCTTCTGCTTTTGATATACAGCGTAGCAGCAGACCATCTCTTGACTTTCTATATAAAGTCTAAATTTTATGGTCATAATAAAATCTTTGGGTCTTCCTCTTTATCGAGGTGACTTCCTTAGGATCTTCTGGTAATATCCCATGTAAAGTATAATCCACAAACGGAAATCTCCAATCACGGGGCTCTAGGGTTAGGCCTACTTGGTACACTTCTTTATTTTGAAGAAGAGTATCTGGGTGAAGGAGCTCTCTGCTTTCAATGGTGATGCTTTTAACCTCACCTGGCGGGATCGCCAATGTTGCAGCTAATGCGGCAAGGACATCTGCATATACATTCTCATTCCGAGGTATATGAGAGATGTAGAATTGCTCAAAATAGCCAGTTAGTTCAATGGCTAGCTGATAATAGGGGATGAGAGCTTCATGTCTGACCTCATACTCTCCCGTCATTTGATTGACGACGAATTTAGAGTCTCCATATGCTTCTAGATAGTTCACCCCTAGTTGTAAAGCCATCTTCAGGCCGATAATGAGCGCGTTATATTCCGCGACATTATTTGTGCACGGTTCTGTTAATGAGTAACCGTTAGGCAATACATGTTTATGTGGGGAGATTAGCACAACCCCCACTCCAGCAGCAGATCGTCTGGCAGCACCATCAAAGAACATTTGCCATGGTTGTTCCTTGCTAACTGTGTTAACCTCCGAAGTCTGTTTGGAATTAGATCCGATTGGATGGTCTGGAAGAAAATCGGTGATCGCCTGTCCCTTTGTGGCTTTTTGAGTGACGAAATGCATATCATATGGCGACAGCAATAATGCCCATTTCGCCAACCGGCCATTTAAGGATCCTGGTTTTGTCATCAGAATCTTGAGGGGATTAACCCGTGATATGACATGAATCGTTTGCCCAGAAAGATAGTGTCGCATTTTCTGAACAGCGAACACTAGGGCTAAACATTCCTTTTCTATCGGGGTATACCGTTGTTCGGCTCCGATCATTGTCTTGCTTAGATAATAGAGGGCATGCTCATGGCTGTGCTCATTATATTGAGCAAGTAATACTCCTAAGGCATTATCCATGGCCCTTACATATATAAGGAAGGGCTGCCCAGGGACTGGCGCCATAAGAACGGGAGGTTTGGTGAGGTATTCTTTAAGGTCATCAAAAGCCCGTTGACATGCCTCATCCCATACAAAAGAAACCCCCTTCTTCATAAGTCGAGAAAATGGCTGGTATCGCCCTGATAAGTTGGAAATGAAGCGCCGAATATAGGCAAGCTTCCCTTGTAACCCCCTCAATTCTTTAAGATTGCGGGGAGGCGGCATCTCGCTAATTGCTTTTACCTTCTCAGGGTCGAGGAAAATTCCTTTTGAAGTTATTATAAATCCAAGGAACTTCCCACTCGATACCCCCATAAATGACTTAGTGGGATTCATCTTTAAATGATGTTTCCTCATGAGATCGAAGACCATTCTTAAGTCCTGAAGGTGGTCCTCTTTATTTTTACTTTTGACCGCCAAGTCATCCACGTAGCACTCTACTGTCTTGCGCAGATGTTCTTTGAATATAGTGCTCATCGCACGTTGATAAGTGGCACCGACATTCTTCAGCCCAAATGGCATCATCGTATAGCAGTATACCCCCAGCGGCGTTCTGAAAGCTGTATGCTTTTCATCATCTGGGTGCATTTTGATCTGGTTATATCCTGAGAAGCCATCCATAAAGGACATCCTCTCGTAGCCACAAGTATTGTCTATCATCACGTCGTTGATGGGAAGTGGAAACTCATCTTTGGGACATGCAGCATTGAGATCCCGAAAGTCGATGCATATCCGGATTTTGCCGTCCTTTTTACGAACTAGCACTATGTTGGCAACCCAATCCGGATGCTGTTCTTCACGGATGAATCCGGATTTTATAAGTTTGTTGACCTCAACAACTATTGCCTCCATCAACTCGGGTCGAAAATACCTCTGCTGTTGTTTAACAGGTTTGGCATCTTATTTTATATTTAACCGGTGTGTGGCAATCTGAGAGTCAAGCCCAGGCATGTCTTCATAATTCCATGCGAACACGTCTATATACTCTTTGATAAGAGATATAAGTTCCTCCTTTTCTAATGGAGTTAGCGTGTCGCTTATGAAGATGGGTTTCGGATTTTCTTCCGTTCCCATGTTGACCTGTATCAATTTGTCTTCAGTGGGCGGATCACGCTGCTCGAAGCAGACGTCCGAGAGAGTGTCCATATGTTTAGCCCAGGAATCATCTTGGACATCGATTAATGCGGCTGAAACCATATTGGCCATCAAGGACTGAAACCAAGCACCGGTGCTTATATCCGAATCATGGTCGGGTGAAGATGTATCTTCTTTGACCGAAGAACTCTCTTCATCTTTTAGTGGTGATGAGGGGGAGTAGATATATAGCCCAAACCTCTGCGAGTCTTTTGATAATAATCAGGGCTCTTTCCTCTCGGTCTGAACGAGAGTATAAGATTGCGTCGCCCCTTCCCGAAGTTCAATCCCGGCTTCTGGGTAAAATTATAACCCATCTTCTCCATCATATGGCGGGATTTCTATTCATACAGATGAAATTGTGGTGATGTTTGTTCATCACTTTCGCTGCTTTGTTTTCGCCGAGGTGATGTAATTACCTTACCGAACATAATCGGCCTTTGGGATCCTCTCCGAGGAGGCACTTCGAAGTAGTGACCTTTTTCCTCAACTATTTTAGACCGAGAAAGGAGGGATGACCTAAGTGGCAAATGATATACCGCCAGAACTTCAAGTTCGGATAGGCCATCCACTTCAGTGGAAGTACAAGAGGGTTCAGACTCAGTAGCTACAGCATGCTCGTAGACTAACTTTATGTTTTCATTAATAACCCACTCACTTTCTATTACATTCACTATATTATTAAGACTCGAACTGAAATCTAAATAAGGGTTGATTTCATAATCACCCCCATCATCTTCTCCAAGAAGCTCGTACTCAGTATCGGCTTCATTGCCACTATCATCGGGCTTTGGAAGTTCGTCAGGATCGTCATTGGAGGCTTCATGGGCTGGTTTATAGAGTGCAGCATCTGTGAAATAATTCTCCAGTCCCTTAAATGGTTGCTTGTCGGCAATTAGCGTCCGAACCTCTCCTTCCTCATCGCAATATTTCATGCATTGGTGGAGGGTCGACGGGACTATCATGTGAGCATGGATCCACGGCCGCCCCAACAAAATATTGTATGAGGTATCTGCATCGATGACGTAGCATGTAGCCTCTGTCCTCAAATCCTCGATTTGACATCGGAGTCGGATTTTTCCAAGGGGCCGGTTATTGTTGGCGTTGAACCCGTATATAGTTGTGTTGGTTGGCGTCAGACGATGGAGGGAAATCCCTAACAGCTGCATCAACCTTCTGGGCATGACACTTAATGCAGAACCCGGATCAATCTGAATTCGGTCCACCTTTGTGGATCCGACATATCCGGTGAAATATAAAGGCCTGTTGTGCTTTATATTCCTCACCTGCATGTCTTCTGGAGAGAAGATAATCTGTGGGACTTGCCTCCTCACTTGATGACAATGGGAGCAAGGGTCTTGTTCTTCATTAGCCGGCTCGACTATCTGAGCTAAGAATGACTCAGAGTCTGCCAAGGCCTCTCATAATGCTTCACGTGTTGATTTTGATAGTCTCAATAATTCATAAAGCGTTACTCGTGCTGGGATGTTGGCCAGCTGAGTAATTATATCGAACTTGAAGGTAGACTCTTTATCTCCTTCATCTCTGACAGGTCTCCTCTGGAAACGCGGCCCTTTCTGATTTGTGGGTTTCGCAAGCTCCGCATAGATATCTTTCGGATCTACTCTAGTGTAGTCGTTAAGATATGTCTTCCCGGATCGGGTACCGGAAGGGCCTGCCCCATCTTGATGAGTGGCCATAGTTTCGGCTCCTCTTCAGAACTTGTGAAGGTTCCCGAAGCTATATATTCTTCCTTTATATCCGCAGAGATGGCATTAATAGCCCGCTTCTTCTTTTGACTTCCTGTAGTAGTCCATTGCTCATCCTCTATCAAATCGGGATGAACCCACATGACTTCCCCCTTTTGGGCCATCACAGGAACAAGTCCTTCTTGGGCTTTGTTGTGAGGGTCGAGATTCTTCGTAACCATCTTACCTTTAGAGATTGGGGTCACTCCTGCGGGGAACTCATGGGTTCCAACCACTATGGTTGCCATATTGGCAGTGACCTTCTTATGCTCTTCCTTAAGCGTCAGAACTCCAGCTTCTATTAGTGCTTGGATTCTGTTCTTAAGGGGAAAACAATCTCTAGTAGGATACCCCACATTCCGGTGATAGAGACAATAGTTAGGATCTTTAGTTTTGCCGGCGTCTTCTGGCTTCTTATTTTTCGGAAGCTTCAACATTCCTTTCTTTTGGAGCAAGTGAAAGAGGATAGGCATCTGTTCTGCCTTGAAAGTGCAATTCCTTTCTTGCTGCGGTCTACTTTGCCTTGATCCTTGCTGACCTTGAGGTTTCGGCTCCGACGGAGGGCTGGTTTTCTGAGGAGCAGTTTCTGACGACATCGCTGCTTTCGCTTTATTCTTGTTGCTGTTGTTTTGAGTATATGACTTACTACCCCCAGCACTTCTTGTCCCACGGGACTCTTTAACTCGGCGAATCAAGTCTTCAGCTTGCTCTCCTTGTTTGAGCAGGTCCCTCCACGTCTTGGACTCTACTGCCCCCATTTTGAGGAGTACATTAGTCTTAAGGTTGTGTCGACAAGTTTCGACAAGAGTTTCCTGGATCATTCCGTGTTTACAATGCACGGACTTCTCCCGGAACCTTTCTATGAAATCTTTGACCGTCTCTTGTTCTCCTTGTCTAGTTGCAAGGAGTGAATGAACCGTAATCTCGGTATCATCCTCGAAGAAACGTGAGAGAAATAATTTCTCTACATCTAACCAGGTATTAATAGTACCTGGGGGCAACTGCATGAACCAAGTAAAGGCAGGCCCTCGCAAAGTACTTGCGAAAATCTTGGTCATAACGGGGTCATTTCCCACCAAATGTCCAGCTTGGGACAAGAAGTAGTAGATGTGCTGACTGGGCCATTCCTTCCCGTCATAGGGCTCCAACTTGAGCGGCTTATACTTTGGAGGATAGGGCACCATGTCCCATTCTGGTGGATATGGTCTAGAGACCCCTGACTCCTTCAACTCTTTTTTATGCATTAAAACTTCGAGTTGATTATGCAATTTTTCAATCTTTTCTCCATGCGGATCATGGAAAGAAAATCTGTCCTCGTCCTCGTGCATCGAGTGGGCTTTGTCCTCCTGTTCTTCTTCATTTGAAGTCTTCTTGCCCTGTTTAGCATTATCCTCGACAACTTTTAAAAATAGCATCTTAAGGTCTTCAATCGTTTTCTGTTGCTCTCGAATCATTCTTTCTTGAGCTTCAAATCTCTGATTGATATCATCAGATTTATCTACCATGTGCGATGCTGACTTCTGTAGTCGAGATGACGCGGAGGAGCGGGTGAGGCTATGGCTGAATTATCACTGTCCTCATCATAAAAACCCCCTGCGAGCCCTTATAATTTCGAGGCGGGACGGCTTCTGATTTTAGTTGAGTAACACGATGAGGTTCTTCATCGCTTGATTCTGAATCATCATCCGTCTCTACAATTTTCTTTCCTTTCCCCACCATGTTGGAGGTTACAGCTCTCCATTGCCTCAGGGAAGTAGTCTTTGGTTTCTTCGCAGGGTTCTTGTTCGGCTCGATTAATCGATCAAATGCAGATACCTTGCTCTTGCTGCAGCCACAGTTGTCCATTACAGCGGACACTGCGGTCATTAGTTGCTGGCAGTGACAGATAGGTTCTGCTTGAAGTTGTTCTACGCTTCTCTTCCTGGAGAGATGCTCCCTGAGATCAGTGCCTTTAGCCGTGGAGTCAGGAGGTCCAAATTCTTGAAAAGGTCTGGGAACCCATTGAAGCTTCTTTGACTGATTAACCTTGACTCTGGGGTCGGACCAATCTTCGCGGGGCTTAGGAATAGCCTCGTGTTTCACATTGCGGGCCTGAAGAATAGCTCCGCACTTATCCACACTAGCCTCGCGTCTCTCGCTGGCTTGGTGAGTCTTCAGAAGTTTAGCTTCTGGGATAATTGCCTCGCGTGAAGGGAAATTCTTGCACGCTGGCTTATCTTCGCGTTTAATGCAGATCATAGCTTCGCACCTAGCACGATTTTTACGACTGACAACTATTTGCCAATCGTCCTTGCGTCTCTCACGAGTGTCATAAGTCTTGCGTTTCTCGCAACCAGTACTGGCCTCGCGTCTCTCGCTTGGCTCAGTATCAGCCTCGCATGGATAATCACACACTGGCCTTAAAGAATTTTTATACTCGCGTAACTTGCGAGTGTTGGGTATTCTGCGACTAACGCAACCCTTACTGGCTTCGCGTCTCTCGCTAGGCTCAGCAATAGCCTTGCGCGGAATATCACACGCTGGCTTTGAAGAATTTTTATACTCGCGTAACTCGCGAGTGTTGGATATTATGCGACTAGCGCAACCCTTACTGGCTTCGCGTCTCTCGCTAGGCTCAATAATAGCCTCGCGTGGAAAATCACACGCTGGCTTTTCCTTACTTTTAAGGCAAGTTGTATCTTCGCGTTTAACGCGGTAGAGTCTGGTCTCGCGGGTAGTGCGAGCCAGTTTGCGAGGGACCATAGCCTCGCGTCCTCTGGTGTTAGCTCCGCGTCCAAGGCGGGCTTTGAGGGCTTTACGCCCCGCTCTCCAGTTCCTGTTTCGGAGTTGGGTTCTGGTCAATCCAGTCCCCAGGTCTTCTTCGGCCGTCGGAAACTCCTCCTCGGCTAGGACTTCTTGTGTGGACTCCGGCGCTATAACCGTAGTCTCCAAGGATCCCCGTCTTTCGGTGGATATCTTTCTGCCCGTCACTCGGGCATTGGAGTACATACGGCGATAGTGCCGTGTCTCATCCAAGTCACCTGATCCGGAGGAGAGGAACTCCTCGTACTTCTGCCGGTCGATTTCTACAACCAGCGTGTCTACTTCAGATCCAATCATGTCGACGTCCGATTGTGCCACAATCTCTTCATCAGTGAAAGAGATGGCTCCCACTGTGGTCGCCAGTTTGTTCGCAGCAGAACTCCTTTGCTTCCTTCCATTGAATTAATTTAAATTACAATGAAAGTGAACAAGATAAAAAAGAGAACAAACGAGAGGATTTTATATTTCAATCTCTCTCTTTTACAATAATTCGCGGGATCAGTGGCGATGGGATCTGTCAAGCAGTTCCTGTTGACGATCAGTACGTCGAACTTCTTCTCTCTTAAAGAAATCGGCTGACTGTAGACGATCTTCTTCTCTGTCTTTCCCGAACTCAAGGCTCTCTCGCGTACTTGAATTCTCCAAGACAATGATGATCACAAAAAGGCTTCAAGGCTCTCTCGCGTACTTGATTTGTGGAAAAGAAGAAGAAGACCAAAGCCGAAAGAAAAGACCCCTAGGGTTTCACCAGGAAGGTATTTATAGCCCCAGGAAGATTTGAGAGTTTCTATTTAAATAGAATTTGCTCTCATCAAGGATTCCAATCAAATATCTTAGTTTTGATTTAAATCTCTTGATTTAGAATTCTGATTGGACTTGATTTAGGTATCTTAGATAAGCCCAAATCAGAATCTCAATCAATTTGAGATTCTGGTTATCTGCTCACGCGGAGATTTAATCGCATCAAAACGCGGCGCTTAATAACCAGTGTGCGGAGCTAACGCGGAGTTATAGAACATCTCCGCGTTTACTCAAACGCGAGGCTAAAAATAGCCAGACGCGGAGCTATGGATTAGCTCCGCGTTCTGTTGTGGAAAATCCTTTTTACTTAGAAATTTTCACTGCCAACACTGAGTAATCATGCAAAGGATACCTAATAGGCATAAATGACCAATCATGATGTTTAAATTCTATGTATCATGAAATCAATGGACTTGTGCATTAAATTGAGTATGAGCAAATAGATAAAACTAATAATACCATGATTTTCTCTTGTGATTAAACATGATATAAATTTTGGGATTAAGGAGGAACTGGAAGGACTTAAACATATATATTTGGGAGATTTATTTTTTTAAGTTATGCAACGTAATTTTAGAGACCTAAATTAAGGAGTTCATAAGCGATTATTGGATCATTTATCATTTCATGTTTTAGGACTTCAAGCTAGGGATTATAAACTCGTCCATCATAATTTTTTAAGTGCCTAGGGGCACTGTCTTGGGAGTAATGGGAGAGTGGTCTTAGGCATGTATGGGATACTCTTATAATATGTAGTTTTTTCTTCCCGACGGTTCTAAAATTCATGCATTGAATATTAATGATCAATAACTTACTTTTTATCTGTAAATTGTATATCCATAATTCAATTATTTATTAGTATCCATGATTCATGTAAGTACAATATATATCATTAGGAATTTTTATATATCGATCCCTTAGTTCTTTAATAATTGTATATCGATCACTTAAAACTTTATATTTTAATATTAATCTCCCAAAATATTTAAGTTACACTGTTTGCGTCCCTCTGTTACCTATTCCATTATAATAAATGGTGCTTCTAATTTTTTTTATTTTTATATATAAGTAAATCGACCTAAATACCCTTGACTTTGTTAGAATGGTTAGATAGGGTTTATTTTTAGGTTAAGGTTAGACTCGCGTGATCTGGGCTAGGGAGTGGTGATTAGGGCACTTTCTATTGGGCGATTCCGTTCTAACTGTCTAGGAGATCGACAACGGTGAGAGTAGGGGGAAAGGGAGCGGCGACAAAGTGAACAGCGTGCTCAAAGACATGGTCAGCATAATAAAGCAAATAGTATGATCTGAAGAAGCCATCTTATCCTTTTGTCACCTATGCTCAAAGCAAGCTCAAGAACCCCTTGATAACCTCCTCATCGACCTCTATAAGAAATCTGGCCAGTACGAGGAGCAAATCAAGCTGTACAAATGAAAACTCCACTTAATATATTAAGGAGAAGCCTTCAAAGGAAAAACAACGAAGACCGCACGATCACATGGCAAGAAATTTCAATTTTCCATCGAGCAAGAGAGTGCCCAGATACTGGGCAACATTGGATGGGCCTACATGCAGCAGAATAAGTATGATGCAACTGAGATAGTTTACAGAAAGGCTCTGTAGATCAAGCCAGATGCCAAGATGGCCTGCAATCTCGCCCATTGCCCTGTCAAGAAGGGGAGTTTTGATGATGCCTTTAGTGTTCTTGATGATGTGGTGAACTACAGGCTCCCTGAGTTGGTGTTGGAAGAGGGTCAGAAGGTTGTACATCGTGCGGAGGAGCTGATGAAGAAGTTGCAAGATGTGAGGCCAGAGAATGCACATGTTTTGAATGTGGAGATGAGTATGGTGAGTAGCACCGAGGAGGAGATTCTGAAGAGGCTTGATCTTACGATGCACATTAGGAAAGTGTACTAATATATTAATCACATGGGAATCCCAAATCACAGTTAATAACATAGTTCTCTTATATAGTAAATGATATATATTTATACTTCGTGAGCAATAGCAGCGGCACAGCCAGATAGAGAGATGGACAAAAGGGAACATCTAAGGCTCATATCTATCGCAAAATTCATTTGCACTTGAAGCCATGGCAGACAGACAAGATTATGATGAAGATTAGAGCAACAATGATGCCCAACACAATCAATTTTATTTTCATGTTTTGTAACCACATTTTCCGCCTCATCTGCATTTCCTACATCCTGAAATCTTGTGCCTGCAAATGCATATGCAACGCTCAATTAAATGGGGAAAATGATTTGGTGTTTCAGCCAATCCACCTGCATTGGTTAGTTGACTACAAGAGATAAATGTAACAAACCTGAGAGTGAAGGTTCTCAGTTTTGTTAACAAGGAGCTCAATTTCTCTCCACGATCAAGTATCTGTGGCACATGAGGTTAAAAAAGATCCAAATAGGTTCGGATCTTTAGAACTGAGAACTTTCTTAGTTCAGAGAGAACTTTTCTCAATGGATTTGGATAGTCACAAGTGTTGAAGTTTATATTACACAAGGATACTTAATATTATAATCACAAGATGAGAGAGCTGTAGTTTGGATTTGGTAGGGAGGATTTGGGGGAAGATAAGTTAGTGCGAGGAGAGAAAAATTAGGGTTCTAGAGAGGAGAGATTACGAGTAGAGAGAAGTTTACCAATCATTAATTAAAGAGCACATTAGGGGAGAAAGAAAGGTTGAGGATGAAGAGGTGAACCCAACCAAGAAGAGGGAAAAAAATGAGGAGGGAAAGAGAGAAGAAGGGAGGCAATTAACTGTATTTTTCCTCCCTTTTATGTCTATTTTCAGGGGTATAATAGGTATAAAGGGCCAAAAAATTAAGTTGGCTAACAGAAGTGACCCAGGGGGACTAAAATGGTGTAATTTAAATGTTTTGGGGGGACTAATATTAAAATATGAAGTTTATACGGATCGATATGCAATTATTAAAGAATAAAGGGATCGATATGCAAGAACCTCACATTAATCGACATGCAAGAACCTCATATTATTAATCAGGACTCTTTTACTGTACTCAGTTTCATTATATATATTTTATATATTATTCTTGATATATTTACTAGGTCGTTCTAATGATCTTAGTTTAGCATGTCCAAATAACATCGACCTGCAAGTATTAGGAAAAAAGGAGCCTCTAGATTTGGACACTTACCTCAAGGACTTAGTAGATAACAAGTAGGTGCTTCCACTATGATAATTTATGTGAGAAATCTCTTTATATTCACTATTTTATTATTCAATAAAAATGGATAGTTTTACTTCAATCAAGTCTTCTTATTTCTTTAAGATTTTTAAGTCACACACATGTAATGAGGAGTTTTTCTTGGATCCTGTTATGTTCATATCTTGACAATTGTTCTTTTGGAATAAATTATGATTTTAGTATTATGTTGACTCTCAATATATATGTATATGTAATGATGTAGTAATAGCACTTTATTGAACTGTGGTACTTTTGGACTTTGCATATTTAGTTACAATACGTTGCTACACGCTACTTGTATCTTGTAATATAGAGCGTTATGAAACTACTTAACTTCTTTTAGTTTTACCTATCACATTTTCCCACAATATCCCTTCTAATTTTAATTAATAACTAAAAGCTATCTATCCTAGATTATGTTCCACATTTTCTTCTCTTTCATGAGGAAATATTTTAAACTTAGCTATGCCAAATAGATATCATTAAATTAACAATACAATGTATAAACAACATAATAAAATTAAAAAGAAGTTATTAGACTTGGAAAATGGCATATAATTACTATCATAGAGGAGACGTGCAGATCTCGTGTTGTCGGTCAAGGTAAGTATGTTTAATACCAATACAAGCCCTTTTTTGTTTGTGTCTTGAGGAGCAATTAAGTTATCCCATAAAGCAATTGGACTCTCTATATCTTGATGACTAACTTGTTGTCTCTGACTTAACAATACTGAACTGAGACCAGTCCAGCCACTCTAGCTCATAAATCCCAATCGACCACAAGTTGTTAGCACAAACATACTTAATTTTGAGATAATGATAGAATAAGATTTTTTTTATATTCTCTTTTTATTTTATTTATGCTTCTCATCTATTTGTAAAATAGATGGGTTGTTCCTTTTGTTAAAGAAACCATTATTATACATTAAATCAATCATAAACACAATAGCAATTATTTTTATAAATATAATCATTAGTTTTAGTATAATAACCACAAATAATATGAATGATAACTACAATAATAATAATAATAATAATAAATAAATAACAATTATAATTGTTCTCATGAAAGCAATAAATAGTAACAACAATAATGATGATAAATAATATGAAATTTAATCTATGTAAATTAATAATATTTCCAACAGTAGCTCTGAAATGATGAAAATTCATAATTACACAAGAAAGATGCAAAAATATTTGAGCATGTCAATTTATGTAAAAGGTGTAGGTAACTTCCAACTTAAAATCTATATTTAGATACATTTTGTCACAAGCTAAGAGGTTCAAACTATGGACTACGATCTTAAATGTAGCCCCTCTAATAGATATTAACAAAAGCACAAATAAGATATTATAACATTAGGTTGCGGGGTTAGAGCGTTATGACCATTCTCATATGCCGATTCATAGAGTTTCTAGGGATTAGGCTCTTCCCTCCAACCACAGCCTTCATGATTCCTCTTATATAGATAAATTCTCTAAATGTATCTGTTATTGGTATGTAGCTCCAGCAATCCATGCTTTGGACTTATTAAGAGCTAAACCTCAGCCTAACTAATCACACGGTTTGAGCGATATCACCATATAAATGGAGGCAAGCAATGCACCTTAGTTTAAGCAATGTAGGAGAAAAACTTCGAAACCCAATGCTCTACAAGAGTTACTAGTTTACTTTGATTCTACCATATTGAACCATTACCATGGGACTAGCTCAACTATGGATTTTTGGTCTCATTAATCTCAGTATATGGGTTTAACTCCACCCCCTCGATGAAGGTAGGACTATTCTCATAAATGTCTCATAAATGGACCTTTTATCAATAAGAATATAAAATTCAGGGTCATACATTTTATATGACACAATGACATATATTTATTGACAATGCAAGCTTAAAAAAGTATTTATTTAAAAAATTTCATATAAAAGTAAATATAATAGTAATTAATAGAAAAAATAAAATGAATTATCATGCTTCATAACACGTACGTGCATCAATAACATATCATACTACATTTCTCAATTTAAGGATTGCATATAAAACTTCTTCCAAAATAAACCAATAAAATAATTTTTGCATGCATGAGTCATTAGTAATTGTTGTTGAGACATACTTATAATCAAATATTAAGCTTTTTTAATATGCACGAAGAAAAATATTCATAATATTGTATTTATCAAAATAACAACAATGCAAAAAATGGATTAATTAATTCAAGTCATGGTTGTAATTTGTTTACTTACACAATAAGCCATCTAAACTTACCTCATTATTTTAATTTCTTAACCGTATTTGAATCTTGTAATTTTTTTGAAATTATCATTATCTTAATTTAAGACATAAACACAAATTCTTATCCATATCTAAACTTTTATCTCATTACACTAGAAAAATATAAATATTAGGTTAAATTTCTATGCTAAACCATAAGTTCACCAAATTAAGTATTATCAAAATATATTTGGCCAGAAAAATATAAATATACTGGAAGGTTTTAGTATTTTTCACACACTCCTTAATTATGTAACCAATTATATTTTGGATGTTTTCCACTAGAATAGCTTTACTTAGATGCTAAATAATTAGAATAACTTAAAATTTGGTTTTCTGATATGATAAATTTTAAATGGATGCTACACAATATTTTTGTACGTATTGCATCTAATAAGACTAATTTCATTTTATGCATAAAAAATCAGTATATTTCTAGCTAAAATATAAGTCTGAAATAAATGATAAATATTATCTCCTTATACTATAGGCATATTACACTTTTTCAAGAAAGCTATTAACAAGTTATTGAGATCAATATTGGTTTTCAAGGACCTATTTTATTTAGAGGGGCAAAACCAAAAACATCAATTAGAAAACATAAAATAAATATTACATAAAATCCTTTCTCATTCTAAGGTCATTTAGTAAGTGCATCATACTAGTTACGCATATAAAACTCAGCAAGTTTTTATAGTATTTAATGAAATTTATATCATATTAAGTGTTTAATTTTACAAGAATGACAAAATATTATTTTGAATTTAAATTTGCTAATTAAAATCATTTAAAACTATAAAGTATAACATATTTGTACTCATTTAATAGAAGTAATTGTCTATTATTTTGTTAATTAACTTTCAAATAATTTTATCAAATTCTTATGTCATATACCCAAAAGTTGAGCATAGGTTGTCCAATGCGCGTATATAAGAGAAAAAAAATTCTAATATTTTTAGTTAATCTCAAACAACTCTTTATTATCTAAACAGAATCTCAAAAATCATATAAGAAAAATTTGTTACCATGTTTATAGATTTGACCTTATTTGAGTAATTAGTGACAAATAACATGCAGACTTAATTAAACAAGCAATTGTAAAATATATTCTCTATTCAAGTCTACAAAATAAACTGCAGAACAACAATTTCATCCTACAAAAGAAGTAATAAATATGATTTATAATATAGATTTAATTTTAATTAATAACTTTGTCATGGATATGTAATTGAGTTTTATAATTAATTGAATCATAATTGCCTTTAACGTACCCTCATTGCTTTTAATTTACATATGAATTAAAGCATATACAATACATTTAAATGTATTATAGGACAATAGAATATGTAAATAGAGATTTAAATAAAAATATTATGAGGACTTAATTGGTAGTTTGTGGTGCATGTCGTCGTCATGTACATAAATATTTTTTTTAATACAGTAAATTATCATTTAAAGTTAGCTAGTAGAAGAATAAAATAAAAGTAATTGAAAACAAAGAGAGAATTTCACATCCAAATTTCATAGGATAATTTAAAATAAGTCTCATTATAAATCTAAATGAATGTGAAATATATTATTAAAATAAATAAGCTACATAATTAAATATTTATCTTTTATGACGAGAATTCGCTAGCTCGTGCTTATCAAAGTCTCATATAAAATAACAAAGAACAAAATTTTCCAAAAGATATAGGCAACAAATATATTTACATTATGTAGTCAAAACTTTTAAATACGGTATATGTTCTGTAGATTGTTGGAATTTTTCAAAAATTCTAGTAACTTAACAGTGTAATTTATAAACAAGATAATAAAATTAAATGGACATTACCAGCCTTCGTGAAAGGTTAATCACTACCTACAGGATATATGCCGAACTTATGTAGTCAATTAACGCAAATATGTCCAGTAAAATACAAGTTTTGAGCATGAGTTATTACCTTTGACATGCCCAATTTTGAGAGAAAGGTAGGATAAAATCTTTGTAATATTGTTCTTTTTTTATTTATTTACACTTATCAATGTAATATTGTCCGGTAAAATACAAGTTTTGAGCGAGTTATTTATTTTAGTTGTTCTTTTTTTGTATGAACAAATCATTATGATACTTTAAATCAATCATAAATAATTATTCTCAAAAGTAGAACTATACATGTTATAATATAGTGACCACAAATAATGAAAATAATAACTACAATAACGGTTATAATAATTATCACAAAAACAACAAATAATAATAATATTAATAATAAATAATATGAAATTACATTTCTTTAAATTAATATTATTTCTACAGACATAAAGTGAGAACGACGAAACATCATGTATTCTCGTCGAATTGAAGTGGGAAAGATGAATACTATAGTTGAGTAACAAAAAAATAAAACAAAATTAAGCTTATATTGGGTACACAAAGTACAATATTTTTATACATTCTTTTTTTTTTTTTTTTTTTTTTTTGCCCCTGTGTGCATATATAGACACACACATAATGGAAATAATTTCCCTTGATGTATTTTTTAGAACCTCAATTAGACTTGTAACATACCAATCATTAGTCACATGTTTCACAAGTTTCTTCAAATTCTTTCTTTCCTGAGTAGTGAACAATCCTAAATAGTGAAAAATGAGCTGGATTCCTACCAAAAAAAAAATAGTATGAATTTTTCTTACATTGTAGGAAAATATTTTGGGAATTTTCTTACACTCTAAATGCTTTTATTGGCAAATATTGCATTTATATAGCTTTGTACCACTCATAAATTTAAATGCCTTTTGTGTTCAAAAAGCACCAGAGCAAGAAAATGTAATTCATTTTTAGTAAATATAAAAATAAAGTGCTCTACGTGGCCACTGGAATGCTTTTACTAGTCTTCCATCTCAGGTCCAGTGAGAAGGAATACATGTTAGATTGTCCCAAAAGAAATTCGAAAGGCACACCACACTTGACAGAGCACCATTATCCCCTATGGTGCACATCACTTTACTATAGGATAAGGTGCTCACTAAGACAGTTCGGTGCGCATTTAGAATTTCCCTTCTCCGAATGTTCTTTGCATTCAGTAATTTAAACAAGAAGACACATCAACATATGTGCTCATAATTCTTTTTCTTGGGCTTCATATTTACTCAGGGGTTTTTACATATCTGTCCCTTACATCTTTAAAAATTAGAATTTAGTCCTCCAAATCTTCATATTTATAATTTAGTTCTCAAATCCTTTAAGTTACTTCACTTTAGTTCCCAAGCCATATTTTTTGCCCAAATTTCCCATTATACTTCTAAGTTATTTCACTTTAGTCTTACCTTTCCTCTTCCTCATATTTTCCTCTTCTTATTAGATTCTCCTCTCCATTCTTCTCTTTTCTCTCTTCTCTCCCAGTTAATCTTTAAAGTGAAGTTACTCAAAAGAACCCAATAAGAAGAGGAAAGAGAGAGAGAGGGGAGAGAAGAATGGAGAAGGGAACCCAATAAGAAAAGGAAGAGATGAGGAAGAAAGAAGAGAGAACTAAACTAAAATAACTTAGGAGTATAACAGAAAATTCAGACCAAAAATATGGCTAGGGATTAAAGTGAGATAACTTAAAGGATTTGGGGATTAAATTATAAATATGAAGATATGGGGGACTAAATTATAAATATAAAGATATGGGGGACTAAATTATAAATATGATGATTTAGGGACTAAATTCTAATTTTTAAAAAGTTAGGGACAAATGTGTAAAAACCCCATTTTCTTATTATTTTAAGAGAGAGGATATTTATTTGTGGTTCTTTTCTTGATCTCGAATTCAAAAGGAATATCTATGATAGTAAAAAGATATTTCTCACATCATTCCACAATATATATATATATATATATATATATATATATATATATATATTAGAAAAATGAAAATAAACTAACAGCTCACGTAAGTTATCTAAACTGTAGTTTATTTTTATTATCTCCAATAAATTTTTTTAAAAAATTTCTTTTGGATTATGATCTCGATCTCTTAAGGTTTGCTCATACCTAATTTCTTGAGTTTTAGTTTTGGTTTTGGTTCGATCTTCCATCAACTTAGCACAAAATTAACAGCTTTCAATGAATAAAATAGTTTTTTTTCACTTGATGAAAGAGTAAATGAACTCCAAAATTTATGAAATTTGATCAGAAACAAGTAAAGAATGTAGAGATACTAATTCTAGAAAAAATTTGAAGAAAAATCATTGAATTACTATAATTTTATCGCTAGTTCACGTAAGTTTTCCTGAGCTGACGGCTCACCTGCAGTAATCCCGATATATATATATATATATATATATATATATATATGGGATTACTGTAGGTAAGCTGCCAGCTCAAGAAAAGTTACGTGAGCTAGCGGCAAAACTATAATCATCCAATGATTTTTCTTCAATTTTTTAATAATTGTTCGCAACAAAAATTTGCTTTCCTTCCATTGAAATAACTTAATTACAACGAAAGTGAACAAAAAAAGAACAAACGAGAGGATTTATATTTATTGCTTTCTTTTACAATGAAAAGTGGGTTCTATGTGGCGATGGGATCTATCAAGTAGTTCTTTTTGACGATCTGACGACGATGATCTTCTCTCTTGAAGATGACGGCGGCCGACTTGATCTTCTCTGCTGATCTTCACGAATTCAAGGCTCTCACGCGTAACTCGAATTCTCTAAGGTGCCAAAAAGATGATCGAAAAGATTCCTAGGACTTCCTCAAAAGGGTATTTATAGCTTTAGGATAATATGAGAGTTTCTATTTAAATAGAATTTGTATTCATCAATGATTCTAATTAAATATCTTAGTTTTGATTTAAATCTCTTGATTTAGAGTTTTGATTGGACTTAATTTGGGTATTGGATAAGCCCAAATTTTAATCTTAATCAATTCAGAATTCTGATTATCTGCTCACGCGAAGCTAATCGCATCAAAATGCAGAGCAAAGAAACCAGAATGCGTAGCTATTGATTAGCTCCGCGTTTTACTCATACGCGGGGCTAAAAATAGCCAAACGCGGAGCTATAGAGTTATCTCCGCGTTCTGTTGTGGAAAACCTCATTTTACTTGGAAATTTTCATTGCCAACAGAACCCCCTCTAAAGTTTTCAAAATGGCTTAGAACTTTAGCAAATTTTGAAATACTTTAGATTTTCAAACTGAAACGTGAAGTTAAAACACAAAGTTATCTTCGCGTTTTGTATACTTGCGCGGAGCTAATAGTTTCGCGTTTCAATGGGTAAGTGCTCAGTAATTACTCCGATTCTCGCACCGAATACCAAGGGGCGGGTTTTCTCATTTAAATAGAGTCTTTAACTCTTCTTCTTCCTCACTTCATTCAAAGAATTTTCAAGAACTCAGGCGACCAGAGCTCTCTGCAACCGGCGACCAAGTTTTCCATCGATTTTCTCTAAGATCTCGAACTCAATGGCACCCAAGAAGATCGCGACTTCCTCTCGCGCCACTTCTCCATCGGTGGCCGGCGCTAGCTGCGGCGGCAGCGACCGAGGCAGCGGACATAGCGGCGAACCAGTTCATGCCGTGCCCATTGGAGGTAAAAATCTCAACTTTTGGACTCTTTAAAAAAAATTTGAGGTAATTTGGCTCAATTTTGACCGGCTAATCACTCCTTTTACCGGCGAGATCGCCGTTTTCTGGCCATACGGCTTGGAGAAGAAGAAAGGCCTCTGGCCTTCTTCTACGCGAAGCTATCGCGTTATCCTCACGTTTGAAAACGCGGGGCTATTTTGACTAGCTGTCGCGTTTCAACACGAGGCTAAGAATTTTAGCTTCGCGTTTGTAAATGCGAGGCTATCTCCTTAGCTCCGCGCGGAGTTATTTTTAGCTCCGCGTTTTTATATTTAGAAAATTTTCTGAGTTTTGTAAAACTTTTTCTAACTCTTGATTCTTCTTTTGCAGTGGGGTATTCGGTGGATGCTCTCCCCCATAGGCACTACTTCGGATTCGCTGGAGGTGCGGATCTGACGGCCCAATTCCGTTTCACCACTGTTTTAGCTGCATACAAACCGAGCCTGAGGGAGCGCAGGGAGAAATTAATCAGGTACCACCCTGCTACTGCATGGGAGATCATCACCGATGCAGCTTTCAAGGCCACCAACTGAGAAGTGTTGGAGAAGCCCGCTTTTCTCTTTGGAGATGCAATGGGGTATTCAGACCAGATCCTCTTTGAAGAGGAGTGCATGTGGTTCTACCAGTCTGGCGACCTGCTGATATATCTGCCCAGCATGGAGCGCAGCTATCCTCTGGTCTATCTTCAAAGGCTAGCCATGCACCAATTTTCATCAGCAAAAGTAACTCTAAGGAAACTAGAAACATGCTTTATATTATAGTTGCAAGTTTCAAGCTCTGGCTCCAAAAGGTAAACTTTTGAAGGAGTTACAAGAACTCTGCGGCAGCTCATTAAGTTTTCTTGAGGACCATTTCTGTTAGATAACAATCTCTGTCGCTTTCCAAAGCGATAGAGATGATCATGAATGAAGTATAAGGGCTTGTAGCATGTCGAATTCAACTTGTGCATCTTCATTAGGATTCTTGTAGCAGTATCTTTAGATAATCCACTAAAAACTTTAAACAGATCATAGTTGACATTTGCAAAGGAGATCTTTTGCATGTGAACCAGGGAATTGAGCTGGAAAAGCACTTCGTATGGTAAAGTACAATCAACAGGATAGTTTAAAATAGGAGGGCATAATAAGGAGCCGCGCTTTTGAAGAATCTCATCAGCGGTTGATCCAGCAATTCACATTAAATGGTGATGACTTGCGCCGACAAGCTCAACACTCGGTGGAGGAGACTCGTCGTCGAGTTATTGATGAGTCGACGAATAAGTTGAAATTTTTGGGAGAGCTATAACTCCTTCTACTTTTGTAACTTTTTGCTTTATGAATAAAGACAATTCTTTTTTTTCTTGTTTTTTTTATCTGTTGGATAAAAATTTTTTCTCGCACAGCAAATAACTTGTCATGAAATTTGTTTATGGTTTTGGTAAAACAATCCAAGGCTCGTTTGCGTAACTTAGATAGTTAATACTGACCAGGTTGCAATTATTGACCCTGGTAAAGCTCTTTTAAACAGAGCTAAATGACGGTTTGGTGAAAGTGTTTAACTATGTACACCAGAATGATTGGGTCAGGATCGTTAACTTAGACAGAGGCGCTTAATTGCACATGTCTTAGTTTGATGGAAGCAGTTCAAGACTCTTATGCGTAATTTGAACTGTACATGCCAAAATGATCAGGTCATGATCATTAGATTTCGACAGAGGCGCCTAATTGCACATGCTTAGTCCACGTGCTCATATGCTTAAGTTGAACGGAGATGGGAATAATCCAAATTATACTTGTCAGAGATAAGAGCTTAATATGACAGGTCCACGAAATTTTTAGCAAACTCCCAACTATCAACGGATTTGATTAGCCTTTAGCAACTACCATTTGAGTTGGACTAGCCATACTATTCCCCCTCAACATGATGAATTGTTGATAAATTGATTTTCTCTCTCCTTTGCCTTTAATCAGCATTGGGTAGTTAATTTTATACTTTTATCCTCAGTATAATAGAATTGACGAGAAACTTGATCTCCTCTTCCCGCCGCTTTAACAGCATTGGGCAATTTTTTATAGCACCCAATTAGCCATTCCAATGGCTAGCATGAGTAACGAAAGTAACATGATATTTATCATCGTCAATATTTTTGGCACCCCAACCAAATCTGGCTGCTAGTTAATAAGGACGACTCAATTGCAACTATGGTTCGGAGCTAACCCAAGGGGCCAGCTTGCAAGCGCGGGCTGCCCATGCTTGGGGTCGATATTGGCTTCCCTACTGGTACAGGGGTTGCTCTGGTAGAGAATTCATTGGTTCCTACCACCAAAGTTGTCATGTTTGCAGAAATTTTTTTCTGTTCCTCTTTAAGTGTGAGAACTCTGGTTTCTATCATTGCCTGAATTCGGTTCTTAAGAGGATAACAATCTTAGTTGGGTACCCGACGTTCCGATGATACAGGCAATAGTTAGGGTCGTTGGTTTTACCAGCATCTTCTGGTTTTCCATTTTCCGGAAGTTTCAGCATACCCTTTCTGAAGAGAAGATGGAACAGAGTACCGGTCTGCTCCGTTTTGAATGTATAAGTTCTATCTTGGCGGGGCCTATTTTGACATACACCTCTCGGATTCTGAGGTCTTGGCTTTGGATCTGCAACTGACACCATCACAGCCTTCCCTTTATTTTTAGAATTCTGTGGATATGGCTGTTATTCGTAGAGTTTCTCGTGCCACGAGATTCCTCAATCCGGCGAATTATATCTTCCGCCTGCTCTCCCTGCTTTAACAGGTCTTTCCAATTCTTAGACTCTACAGCTCACATTCTTATCAGCACGCCAGTCCTGAAGTTATGCTTACATTTTTCCACCAGAGTTTCTTAGATCATACTATGTCGACAATACATGGATTTTTCTCTAAAACGTTCAATGAATTTCTTAACTATTTCTTCTTCTCCTTGTTTCATCGCAAGGAGGGAATGAACCGAAATTTCGGTATCATTTTCGAAGAAACGTGCGAGAAATTGCTTCTCAACATCAAACTAGGTACTAATAGTACCTGGGAGCAACTGCATAAACCAAGTGAAGGCAGGCCCTCGCAAGGTATTTGCAAATACCTTGGCCATTACTGGGTCATTGCCCATTAAATGCCCTGCTTGAGACAAAAAATAATAAATATGTTGACTGGAGATCCTTTTCCGTCATATAACTCTAATTTGAGCGGTTTGTATTTCTCAGAGTATGGTGCCAAATCCCATTCAGGCGGGTATGGTCTTGAGACCCCTGATTCTTTCAACTCCTTCATGTGCATTAGTGCTTCGAGTTGGCTTTGTAACTTCTCGATTTTCTCTTTATGAGGGTCATGAAAAGAATATTTATCCTCGTCTTCATGTGTCGAGTGGGTTTTTTCTTCTTTATCTTCCTCGTTCATTTTGTTGAACGGAGTTTCTTTTCCCTTCTTAGTGTTATCCTCGATAATATTTTGAGTATTTTCCACCACTCTTGAGAGCATCATTTTAAGATCCTCGATTGTTTTTTATTGCTCCCGAATCATTTGTTCTTGGGCATCAAATCTTTGGTCGATATCGTCAGATCTATCCATCATATGTGATGCTGACTTCTGCAATTTAGACGATACTGAAAAACGAGCAGAGGCTATGGCCGAGTTATCACTATCGTTGTCATAGGAATCTTTTACAAGTTTCTTATAGTTTCGGGCCGGGATAGCGCCTGACTTAAGTCGGTAAAATGATAAGGTTCTTCATCGCTTGATTCTGAATCACCATTATTTTCTATAATTTTCTTACCCTTTCCGACTATAGTAGAAGTTACAATTCTCCACTCTTTTCTTTGGGGAGTAATCTTCGTCTTCTTGGCAGGGTTTTCGTCTAACTCAGTCAACCGGTCGAACACTGATATCCTGTTCTTACTACAGTAACAACTGTCCACTACAGCGGATACTGTTGTCAAAAGCTGTTGGCAATGACAAGTAGGTTCAGACTGAATTTGATTTATACTCCTTTTCTTGATTAAGTATTCTCTAAGATCAGTGGCCTGAGATATGGAGTCGTGGGCCCACTCATCCATTGAGAGGGTCTATTGGAGTTAAGTTCTGGTTCAACAATGCAATGATCAACCCTGATTTTGTATTCAGGTCGATTTACGCGGAGCTGAGCAGTAGCTTCGCGTTTTGATACGCGGAGCTGAGAAGTAGCTTCGCGTTTTGATACGCGGAGCTGAGAAATAGCCTCGCGTTTGGATATGCTAGCCTCGCGTTTCACTGGCTTGACGTCCTTGCAGAAGTTTATCTTCTGGAATCTTAGCCCCACGTGGAAGAAAATTCTTGCACGTTGGCTTATTTTTGTGATTAACGCAAGTCATAAATTCGCGTCTAGCACGATTTTTGAGATTAACGCAAATCCGCCAATCATCTTCGTGATTTACACAAGGGTAAGGAGTCTTGCGATTAACGCAAGTCTTACTGGCTTTGCGTTTATCGCTAAGCTCAGTCTTAGCCTCGTGTGGAGAATCACCATCACATGCTGGCTTTAAAGAAAATTTATCCTCGCGATTAACGCGAGTGTTAGGAATCTTGTGATTAACGCAAGTCTTATTGGCTTCGCATTTATCGCTAAGCTCAGTCTTAGCCTCGCGTGGAGAATCAACATCATACGCTGGTTTTAAAGAAAGTTTATCTCCGCGATTAATGCGAGCTTCTTTGGTTTTAAGTCTAGATAAAATAGCCTCGCATGGAAAATCACACGCTGGCTTGTCCTTGCGATTAACGCAAGTTGCAGCTTCACGTTTAACGCGATACTGACTGGTCTTGCGATTAACGCAAGCCAGTTCGCGAGGTGTTGTAGCCTCGCGTTCTGCTTCCTGAATAGCCTCACGTTTAACGTGGGCTTTAAGTGCTTTTTGCCTAGCCCTCCGATTTCTATTCCGAAGTTGGGTTCTGCTTAATTCAGTTTCCGAGCCTTCTTCGGCCATAGAGAGATCATCCTCTGCTAGGGTTTCCTGCCCAAACAACGGCGCTATGGTCGCGGTCTCCAAGAGTCCCCGATTAACGGTGGATCTCTGATTACCCGATTTACGGGCATTGGAGCGCACGCGACGATAGCGCAGCGTTTCGGTCAGGTTACCTGACTCAGAGGAGATATACTCCTCGTACTTTTACTGGTCGATCTCTACGACTAGCATGTTCACATCGGATCCGATCCTCTCGACGTCAGATTGCGCCACGATCTCTTCTTTGGTGAAAGAGATGTCTCCCACTGTGGTCGCTAGTTTATTCGCAGCAGAAATTTGCTTTTATTCCATTGAAATAACTTGATTACAACGAAAGTGAATAAGAAAAGAACAAATGAGAGGATTTATATTTATCGCTCTCTTTTACAAAGAAAAGTGGGCTTTATGTGGCGATGGGATCTATCAAGTAGTTTTTTTTGACGATCTGACGACGATGATCTTCTCTTTTGAAGATGACGGCAGCCGACTTGATCTTCTCTGCTGATCTTCACGAATTCAAGGCTCTCACGCGTAACTCGAATTCTCTAAGATGCCAAAAAGATGATCGAAAAGATCCTTAGGGCTTTCTCAAAGGGGTATTTATAGTCTTAGGTTAATATGAGAGTTTCTATTTAAATAGAATTTGTATTCATCAAGGATTCTAATCAAATATCTTAGTTTTGATTTAAATCACTTGATTTAGAGTTCTGATTGGACTTAATTTGGGTATTGAATAAGCTCAAATCTTAATCTCAATCAATTTAGGATTCTGGTTATCTGCTCACGCGGAGCTAATCGCATCAAAACACGGAGTTAAAAAACCAGAACGCGGAGCTATTGATTAGCTCCGCGTTTTACTCATACGCGGGGCTAAAAATAGCCAAACGCGGAGCTATAGAGTAATCTCCGCATTCTGTTGTGGAAAACCCCATTTTACTTGGAAATTTTCACTGCCAACAATAATTACTATCTCTATTTTCTTAACTTCTTTAGAATTAAATTTCATAAATTTTGGAGTTCCTTTACCCTTTCATCAAGTGCATACAAAATATTTTATTCATTGAAAACCGTTAATTTTGTGCTAACTTGATGGAGGATCAAATCAAAACTAAAATCCAAGAAATTGGGTATGAGTGAACCCTAAGGGGTCGAGATCATAATCCAAAAGAAAATTTTTAAAAAAGATTATTTCAGATGTTGAAAATGAGCTACAGCTCAGGTAACTTACGTGAGCTGTCAGCTCATTTCCATTTTTCTCATATATATATATATATATATATATATATATATATATATATATATATATATATATATATATATATATATATATATATATTGAATTCGTGACTTTTTTGTGAAAAGTATAAGTTAAGCGCATATAATTTAGGATTAGTTATAATAACTATCCTTGTACTATGGAGCTTATAGCATTTATATTACTGTCGAATTATTTTTGCAATTAGACCTCCTGAAATGCAAATGGAGTGAGAAAACAGTCAAATTTGACATCACGTACGTGACTCGAATTGTCCAAATTACTCCTAATGGAAGTAAATCTCTGATTCATTGAGAAGAGGATTTAGAGGAGAAGAGGAGCTTTTTTTTTTGGTGGGATTTGGGAAATTTAGTTGAGATCAAATAATTTCATGCAAAAATTTCATCTCAAATCTAAAAATTTCAATAAAAAAATTTTAGTCCTCTCCTGTTAAAATTGTCCTGCTCCCTTATGTTAGAATTTTTAGCAAAATTTTTTCATAGATAGTCCTTTAAATAGTCATGAAGTATGAATGGATGAGAAATAAGAAAGAAAAAGAGAGCGAGAGGGAGGGAGAGAGAGAGGGAGAGAGAGGAGCGACAAGAAAGGAGAAGATTGAAAGAGAGAGATAACGAGAGGAACATTCCATCAATAACAGTTTCTAAGCTCAGATCAGATATTAAAAATGGATTTTATTAGCATGAAGATAAGAGGAAGGAAGAGCGGTTATTTTCGGGATTAAAAGTATTTGCATATTTAATTTTTAATAAGACTGACTATATCAAATTGGAATTCTTAATTCAACAATGTTACAATCCAATAATATAGAGATAATTATTGTATTACGCTAAGACCCCCTATACTATTGGGGGTACATAATTTATCACTCCTAAATTTTAAAACTCTCACTTAGACCCCTGAACCATGAAAAAAAAAAACGATAGAGAAGCTCGAGATATTTTTTTTTTTTATAGTCCAAGAGGTTTAAGTGAAAGTTTTAAAATTTAGAAATGATAATTTTTACATCTTCCATACTACAGAAAGTCTGAGTATTATTAATCCTATAATTTATTATATATATAATTCTTTTCATCATGGTGTCCTCAACTAGTATCAGTTTGGAAGAAAAAAAAGTATGTAGCCGGAAAAAAATTGTACCACCCCTTTTTTCTGAAGTACGAGAGTACTTCTAAAACTTTAAAAGGGTGGCAATTAAAAATTCGTACAAGAGACAAAAAGGTCAGAACTTAAATTCCGTTTGCGGCAGCCTATAACCTACACCTATCAAAGTAAAATCCAGTTATTGTCTTCCGTATGGATACCTCCCGAAAGATTCCCCAATTGACTGTAGAGATCCGAAAAAAGAAACCAAATCAGAACGGGATCATGTAAATAGCATACAGTAAAACAAAAAATAATATTAAAAATTATTTCTTGGGTCAGAGAAATTTAAAAAAAAAAAAGAAAAAGAAAACTGAAACTTGGATAAAAAGAAAACGAGTCCACGTCGGCGGGTCGCGACTGCCATCGCAATCCCCAACTTCTAACGCGAAAGGACATGTGGGAGTTGTCATTGGCAATTAATTTCCTTTTAGGGAGAGAGTCCAAACCCAAACACAATGCTTGGTCTTTTGCTTTGCTTATATTTATATTTCACCCAAGTCGCTCGCTGCTCTTCCTCATCTTCAACAAAATCTCTCCCAAGGAAAAAGAAGAAGAGTTGAAATCATCAAGAGTGGTAAGTTGGTTGTAAATCACCGCCTAATGTCAAAAAAAAAAAAAGTTTTGATCATTTTCTCAAGTTTAAAGAGGTGTCTGCTCTCAAGGTTTTGTTCTGGAATCAAGTTTATTTGTTTTTTTTTTTTTTTTTAATGAAAATTGTCTAAAATCTTGGACCCCCAAAGCCTTGATCTTGATCACAAGCATTGTGGTCTACCCAAATCAAGAAGCAATTCTATTGATTTGCTCATTACTTATTTGAATTATAAGGGGGGAAAATAGTTTATTGATTACAGGTAAACTTTCATTTGCACTAAAAATATTAATTTTTTCTGACAATAATTATTTAGAATCACAATGCCTATCCAGACAGCAATTTAGAACCCAACCCAATGCTTTAGTTCATTTTTCTTTTGTTTTTTTTTTTTTTTTAATTTTTATTTTACTTTAGAAAATCTTGTGATCAAAGTGATAATTTATTTTTAGATTTTTTTTTTTTTAAATTTTCAAGATGAGATTGCGGGATAATATCTTGGTTGCTAGTCATTTGAGTAGCAACTTTCCAGACCCAAGCGTTTGAATCTTTTCCTTTTCTGGTTTAATTTTGTTTCATTTTCTTTTACCCTGTGAACAATTTTATATACCCAAATCAAGAAAGAATGGAACTTTTTCTTTGAACTCCAGTTCTTGAAGAAATCCACTTGGGCTATTGATATGTTAACTTATTCAAATAAGTTATTGTTATTTCTTTTTTGTTTTAGTATCAACTTGTCTATGCAAATGTCAATTTGATATAACATATCGTGTTCTTCAAAATCTTTATTTTTATTTGTTATAGATAGGAAAGGAAATAACAAAGATGGGAGCAAACAAACATCGGCCTGGAAGAGAGCAGAGGAATGAAAAAATGCCTAAAGTACCTGCAATGGAGACCAAAGATATAGAAAAGGTTGAGGAGATTTTGGAATATCATTTTAAGAACCACTGTTTGATTGAGGAGGCACTGACCCATCCTTCTTTCTACCATCCCTATAAGCCTGAGGTCTCTTATGAGCGGTTGGAGTTCATTGGTGATGCTGTGCTAAATTGCCTTGTTGCTGATTGGGTTTTCTCCATGTACCCAGATCTTGCCCCAGGTCTGCTAACTCGCCTCCGTGCTGCTAATGTTGACACAGAGAAGCTTGCTCGTGTGGCTGTCTGCTCCGATCTTTATCTCTATCTTCGACACCGGGCATCAGTGCTTAATGAACAGGTAAAACGGAAATATATTCTAATAATTGAGTCATTTTCTTTTTTACTTATGACAGGACATTTACGATGTCCATTAAAGATAGGATTTGTTTATGAGGAAGCGCTATCTTTGTGGTCTTTGGATGAGATAATTATGACTGTACAGTAAAGTTATCGGTTTGTATATCGTCACCCTAATTTAGTGACCCACTTCTGAGTTCTTATGTCATTTCTTCCTTTATGAACTTGTCCACTCAGTTAGTACACCTTGAACAAGAATCACTTTTCGCTCAAAACAGTAAGTACTCTTCTCACTAATTAGTGAATAAGTTCTCTATTCTATAATGCTTCTATAGTTGCTTATCTTTAACAGAAAGGATGGTCATAGTTTCCGTAATTTCAAGCTTATTTATAGTTAAATGCTCAAAGTAGATAATTAAATGAAACAAAGTAGCTGACGTAGTAGTTGTTCAAGTTATTTACATAATTCAAAAGAGTGAAAGATATCACGAGGCTTGGCTGTATCCTTTCACTCATATTCTAAAAGAAAAGCTGGAATAAATCTACTACATATGATAAATTTTCTATAAGAAAACTGTTAATTTGCAAACTGACATCAATCTAGGATCTAATATGATAAATGATATAGATGTGCCATGGATCTTCAAAAATTACTGACTTTGTGATAATATTCTAGTCTATCCTAAAAATAGGCTAGTATGGGTTATGACAAGTAGTTAACACTTTAAATTGGCATGAATGGATTGTCTTTATTATTAGCATATACTCGAGGTTGCATGGATACAGATACGTTGGCACATGTGCATGCTACATGACACATGTCATATTCTTTAAAAAAAAAAGTACGAAACAGTGATGCCATGTGAAGAAGAGTTGTGTTCTATACGACTTTGCCTCATGATAGTATCTATGCTTCGTATAATAGAGTGCTATTTTGTTCATATCCGTTCCTCAAATGCATCTTTGGAAGCCTTACTTAAAAATATTGATATTTCTAATTGTACTGCAAAAGAGTTTTCCCGTTGCTCAACAAGCTATAGTTTGAATGATCAAAAAAGTTACTTGGGTCCTCTTTGTTTGCCAGAATGCTTTCAAGTTCAAGTCATTTATTCAGATATGGCTAAAGTGTAAGAAATCCCCATGAACTAACAGGTTTTTCTCAAAACTCTTAGGAACTATTTTTATATTATCTAAATGGCCACAAAATTTTAAATTTCACATAGGTTTTTATGAAAACCCCCATAAACTACTTTTATATTATCTAAACACCCACAAAGTTTTAAATTTCATGCAAAATCCCAAACAGTATTATGCAAAGCTAAAAAGTGGAAATATCCTTTAATATGTTCAATTTTAATAGGGTACTCTAATTTAGTAATAAATTAGTTTTTAATCTATTTATTAGTTCAATACAATATATTTTTCAAGAGAAGGAATGAAATTAGATTTACATATTTATTAGATAAATTTAATAACAATAGTTTCTATGTTACTAGATAAATTTATTTATTTAATAACAATAATTTTTATGTTACTAGATAAATTAATAACAATAGTTTTTATGTTACTAGATAAATCTATTCATTTATCTAAAAGGGTAAATTAAGAGTAAAATTGTCATAAATGAAAAATATGACAAAAAAACTCACGGTTACCTAATGATGGGAAGTTATTGAAAAGGGCTGGGGTTATATATAATATAAAATTAGTTCATTGGACTTTTAGGAAATAATGTGATAATTCATAGGGATTTCTTGTACTTTACCCTTTAGATATTTACAATTCACATTTCACTGAAAATTCTTTATGAAACTTCAAAATTTTTTAGTGGATATAATACCTAGTTCTGTAATGACACTGAATCTTCATTTTTCCATGTGAACAAAAGTTGCATTCCAACAGTTTCCCGGTTATTTGCAGGTTTTAACTCTATTTCTTCGCATTAATCTTGAATCCATAAGTATTTGACATGCCAAAATTGGATATATCTAGATCATAAAGCTATGTCCTACCAAGCAATATATGTACAACATCAGTGTCCATGACATCACAACAAAGGAGGTCCTAATTATTGTACTTTTGGAAAGGCACTAGACAATATTGGACAATGGATCATGTAATTTTTATTGACCCAAGTAATATTTGGTAGTAGATGAGGTTCAGTCTTGAAATTCATCTGCTCAGTTGACTTGGAGATAATATTGACACTACTACCTTTATAAATTATCATTGTGTAATTCTTACCCTCATGCATGACATGTGTGGAACACACCAGATATGTACCGGTCGTTATTTCTAGATGTAGCTTGGAGACACCCAATGACACTTAATTAGATGCTCGAAACCCTAACATCCTCTTGGTATCTGTAACGCACGTCTCACTTGTGGGATATGAATACGGAGTGTACTACTGACGGATACTCAAGCAGTGTGCACAAAACCTTCATACATTCACAATGCAATGGACATCCATAGTTCAATATAAATCAAGATAATAACAACATGATCATAATAAAATAACTATATGCTACATAGATCACGTATAAAATACTACATATTCATTAACACTAATAAAGGAATGTAGCATGATATAACAAGAGTAAATTATTCGGATAACATAGAAATACAAACAATATGCAATAACTTTTGACTACATACTAATACAAAGAAACACATATACTAAATTTAGGAAAAGAAATTCAACAATCATGTCTTGATTTACATAAACAATACTTATGCTAGAGGCGACAAAAGAGTACATTTAAAAAAACAGGTCTATCACTGGGCCTTTGCCTAGGCTAGGTAGTATGGATCGTCAGCTGGTGATTGAATACTCTCCTTGAAGTCAATGTCAGAGCATGTGAAATGCTTTTTTCGAAGTCACATTAGAATGTGTGGGGGTAGTTCAAGATTAGATACACCAATTAATATAATTGAGGTCGTGCTCAAGAAGTAAATGAAATAAGTATTAGCATAACTGTGAAGTCCTATGTGATGCATGACAGAATAGTAAACACGATCAAACATCAACATATAAGTAGAAAGTTGATAAATGCAACTCTTAGGGGTCAACCATCAACAATTTTTTATATAAATTTTGTAATGGGAGTATCAGCTAGTTCTCTCTCGAGTATCCATCATAGCTGTGGTTGACCACTAGGAAGCTAGGAGTTAAATTTATCTACTTTCTACTTATATTGTTGATGGAGCACACCCGTTTTCGCCTGCAGCTACAACAACAATATTGGATCTATTTCTATTTGGGATCACAACTACAATAATGTACCTTCTACCCTGAGTTCCAATAATAGTAACTCCTATAACCGGTAATTTTATTAGGTCATACAATTTCACTCGATTCTTTTAGTCAACATTCACATGCCTATGGATTAGGTACGAAGTACGGTAGGGGTGGCATGTAGGTCGATCGGCCTATCGACACGCTCGTCCCGGCATATGCCGCACATGTAGTTCAGCACGGCTCGTCAGAACTGTGTTGGGCCAGGCCCAGCACGGCTCAGGCTTGCAGCCCGAGCTGACACGTGTCGGGCCGTGAACAGTGACAACGATTTTAAGGGCCATTGCCAGTCAAATCCGAGGTGTATTTTGCAATTGTTTTGGAGAAAATCCCCCTAACGACTATAAACTAGTCATTTGGGGGGGGGGGGGGTTGCAAAAGAATTGCAAAATACATCCCCAATGGTCAAAATAGCCGTTGGGGGATTTTTTGCATTTTTTTTGCGAAAATCTTCTCCCATCTATAAATACCTTATCCAATTCATTTTTCCACACAACACACAAACAACTTACAACTCTCTTCATCTTTCTAATCTTTACAAATCTCTAACCTCAATAAAAATCTACATTCTACAATTCTCACTCAATCAAAGACAAAGCTCAAGCAACTTACCAGGCCTAGAGTACAGTCCAGTATATCATTAATGACATTACAATCAATACACATTATCAACATAATCCATTATCGTACTTCCATCCAAAACTACATGACATAGCCTAGAACATTCAACGGCCATTAATGGGCGTAATCCATATTAACAAATTTAATAACGAATCCTAGAATGCCAAATCTCTAATTAAGGCAATAAGCATTGTAGTTTCTGTGAGTGCTACACAAGCTAGATATATCTGTGAATTACATGTGTGACACATGCATAAAAATCTTCATGCATGACATATGGAACACTACATGATACAAAATAATTCAAAACATGGTTAGTTTGTTAGTGATTACAGGAATAGTAACTTCAAGGTCAAAAGCTACACGGATAAAGTTAGAATCAAGAAGAATTGTCAAGGTAAAAGTTGTAGGGCTCAGAATCAGCTTGTAACGAATCAAGAATGAGTTCAATTAGAGCTTGGATGTAAAACTTATGGTAGTTTTACAATTGCAGGCTGAATGAGACTGATTCTGGGTTGACACGGAAAATAAATTCATTTGGGGTACAATATCACCACCTAGTTCTAGAACTATCAAAATTTTGAGCCCAAAATCCTCTTATTTTCTATTTTTCCTGATATTAAACTTTCTAACAAAAGTCAGCTAATGCTTGCAACAAGTGTCCATTAATTGTAAGACTTAATACAAGGTCCTATGCCATAAAAATCTTATCTTTATGTTCAAGAGTTTATCAAGTTATTTCTAATCTAATTACATGGATTGAACATGATGCAAGTTAACTCTTTTAAGCATTTAACAACTCTAAACTATCCATCAACAAAAACTAGGTTTAAAACATAATGTAGTATTACTAGATTATGATCATTAACCCTAAAGCATGGAAAAGTGTAGCATTACTTATGTAACGGTCCTAGTTATTTAATTTCCTGATATCCAAAATTTCCAAAAATTTTGACTGCATCTATGATATCATCTAGTCTGCCACATACAAAAATATAAGTTTCAGCCTTGTTTGGCCTACATATCATAACAATCCTCAATCACGGTACAATAATACTCCAAAACTCAAACCATATCACATATCACTTAAGAGCTCAAGAGCACCTCTCTTGGCTTTTCTCCAAAATTCCAACATATATAACACGCTATCCATATCCCTGTTCATTCTATTATGATACTTTTATTATAGTAGGTCTTGACCAACTATTTAGTTACATAGTAATACATCAGCATAAAAGTCTATCTTATAATCCACTTGCACCAAAATGAGTTAGTTTATGCAAAAGTAGAGGACGAGCATCGTGAGAATTCAACACTAGTCATGCCACGTCTTGGCAAGGCCTTTGCCTTTGCTATTACCTGCAAGGAAATTAACTTAAAAGAATAAGCTCATAGCTTAGTGAGTAAACTGAGAGATTCGGTGAAATGGAGATATATTGGTGCACAAAAATATGAACCGATGTATAACTAATAATATGGAGTCGAGGAAAAAATGTGAAATAACAGAAAAAGTAAACAAACCGAATTTAGCAAATTTAGAAGTACAAAGAATACTTTTACTTTAACATCATTATCTTCTTTGGAATTCCTTTCTAGTTACCTATTCTTTTCTATCTTATATCGAGTATCTCAATTATTAATCAACTTTATTATATTTAAACACATCTAAATAGCTTATACACACACACACACACACTCTAATGTATATGCTTATCACATACATATATGCAATATAAATATAACAAATTTCCTTCTCATATCCTTTTCCACAATACTACGTTTATATATATACATATGTGGTATCCTCACTTTTCCCCATCCTTTACCCTTCCTCCATTAGCATATTGCCATACACAATAACTTTTTGTAATTATACATGCGCACCATAGTTATTATATCATATACATATTATACTCTCTCGGCCTCAACCATAGCCATAGTTATTATACATATATATATATATATATATATATATATATATATATATATATATATATATATATATATATATATATATATATATATATATATATATATATATATAATCTGCAAACATAAAGTATATCTCAAAAAGCATAAAATAGATAAATACTTTACATTTTCTAAATTGTCAATTTAAATCCACGCATATATTCTTACTTGACTAGGCATTAACTTATACCCATTTCGTCTTGTACAATCCTAACGATCCATTGACATACATCCACATCTCAAAATTCCAACAAATCTTTCTATTTAAAATTATTGTTACTTGTGTATGCAATTGCTTCTTAACAAACTTTTTTAGATTTTATTATACAACTTTGTTACCATGTAAAGTTTTCAAAATTTTTCTTATTAATTATCCTGCCCTTATCGTCCTTTAAGAGCTTATATAGTTATATAATCCTTCAAGTCAAGCTATACCAAGTTATAGTCGATTGATAATATCTTCATTTACAAGTGCTCAACTTTGCACCAACTTATATCTAAGGTCATTTGGTTCCCACAAAGATTTTATCAAATTAAAATTTTAGTTGATCTCATGGTGATATTGGTAATTTAGAATAGCAAAATAATTATTCAAAAGGATCCATCAATAACCATGAAAATTTATAGGGATATACAAAGATACAACAAGGTAAGAAAAAAAAATTCTAAGGATGACATGAATCAAAAATTTTTTGAGAAAAATCATGAACGAAAATTTGTGAAGGAGAATCAAAGGATTATTCTTCAATTTTAACCTCGATATTAATGACTCGATTCCTTGTTTTTAGTCCCAATTGTTTTCATAATAAAACCTTGAAGTACGAAAATAAGCTCTAAAGTACATGAGATTCTAAACATTTATGAAAAAATAAAAATAGAATTGGAACAAAATCTTACCTAGCTAAGAGCTTAATTAAGCTAATTAGTTTCTTAATCCTCCCACTGTTGCTAATGGAGCCCTATTGCGGCAGCGGATTTCAGTCCGCCGGTCCAAAACCGGTCCAAAGCCCGTTATGAGATATAATCTATAAAAGGGGTTTTGTGTGCTAGGGTTTGGATTAGCCAAAAAAAAAACAAAGAGCCAAGGGTTTCTCTTGTGTAGGCCGTGGTGTTCCTTTGTGGGGGCTGCTTCTTTCTCTACTTGCAGCCGAACAAAAGCAACTAAAATAATTTGGTGGTTGTCACGTGAAGCAAAATAATTTTGCGTGCCCCAAGATTTTCCTTTTGAGGTGTAGCGGCTGCAATTCTTGGCCGAAGGTGGTTTTTTTTTGCCGAAGGTGTTTTGGCGGCGGCTATAGCACAGGTACAAGATTATTATATTCCCTTTGAGGTGAGGGTTTGATCTTGTATTTTGTGTGATCTCATTGATTTCTCTCCTGTGTTGAGAACTAGAAAATTGTAATCATGTTTTGATATAGTGGAAGTTTTCGATCGTGTCCTCATGGACGTAGACATATTACCAAACTATGTTAAATCTGCGTATTCTCTGTCTCTGCAATTTTTCTCTTCGGTTAATTATTTAATTCCGCTGGTTGTTGCATTAGTATTATTTCGCTATTTTTGCTGACAATTGGTATCAGAGCCCTGGTTTGGGTCTAATTTTACTCTGATCGGTGTTAATTTTGAGTGGGAGTTATGGCGAAAGATAGGAAGGGAAAAATTGAAAAATTTGATGGGACATACTTCCAATGGTGGAAGTTGCAGATGGAAAATTATTTATATCAAAAGAATTTATATCAACCACTGTTTGGAGAAAAATCAGAAAAGATGACAGATGAAGAGTGAGAATTGTTGGACATGAGAGTTTTGGCGCAGATTCGATTGTGCCTGACAAAGTAGGTTGTATTTAACGTTTCTAAGGAGAAAACCACTTCAAATTTGATGTCAGCGTTGGCTAAATTTTATGAGAAACCGTATACTTCAAATAGACTGTTTCGAATGAAAAAATTGTTTAACTTGAGAATGCCTTCTGATAGTTCAGTTGTTAATCATTTGAACGAATTTAACACATTATGGGAACAATTTGAATCCTTAGAGTTTGTTTTTGCTGATGATATTAAAGCTTTTATATTTATGTGTTCGTTACCGGATAGTTGGAGTAATATTGTTATGGCCATTAGCAATACTTCCACTACTGCTATTAAATTTGATGATGTTGTGAGTACAATTATGAATGATGAATTGATGAAAAAGAGTATGAGTGAGAGCACAGTTTCTACAAGTACTGCTCTATCTGTTGATAATGACAGAAAGAAAGAAAGGGGTAGAATTTTAAGCAGGGAGTCGAAATAAAAGCGAGATCAAAATCTAAGAAGAAATTAAAGAAAAAGTTAGTGTGTTGGAAGTGTAAAATAGAGGGTCATATGAAGTGTAAAATAGAGGGTCATATGAAGGACTGTCCAAACAAAAACAAGAAAGGAGCGAATGTGGTGAATCCAAGTAAAGAGTATGATGTCTTGTACTTGTCTGTTCATACAGAATCAATGTCAGATTTGTGATTTGTGGATTCAGGGGTTTCGTTCCATTGCACTGCTCGTAGCGAATGGTTTGAAAATTATGTTCAAGGTGATTTTGGACATGTGACTGTTGGTAATGGGTAGGAATGCAAGATTGTTGGTAAGAGAACAATTCAGTTGAAGTTGCACAATGGTGGAAAGTTGCTTTTATAAGAGGTCATGCACATACCAGATTTGAAGAAGAATTTGATATCTGTTAGCAAGTTGGATGACGAAGGTTATCAAATCTCATTTGAGAAGAAACTGTGGAAGATTAGTAAAGGAGCAATGATAGTAGTCAAGAGTGAGAGAGTGGGAACTCGATATTTACTCTCAAGCTCGGTGGATCACGTTGTTTTTTTGGCCACCGTGAAGAATGAGAAGGCTACCTTATGACATCAAAGGCTCGGTCACTTGAGCGAGAGCGGCCTGAGAGTGTTGCAATCTAGAGGTATATTGACAGATATGAGATATACTAATTTTGATTTCTGTGAGAGCTGTGTGTTTGGAAAGTAGAAAAGAGTTAGTTTTATGTAGGATGCCAAGGTGAAGAAAACCGAGAGATTGGAATTAGTGCATACAGATGTATGGGGGGCTTCTTCGGCGAAGTCTCTTGGAGGTAATTCTTATTTTGTCACTTTCATAGATGATGCAAGTAGGAAAATATGGGTGTTTGCACTTAAGAAGAAATTCGATGTTTTTAAAATCTTCAAGATATAGAAAGCTCTTATTGAGAATGAAACATATTTGAAGATGAAATGTCTGTTGTCAGACAATGGTGGGAAATTTTGCAATAGGGAGTTCGATGACTATTGCTTTACCTACGGGATCAAAAGAGTGAAGACTGTAACGAGGACACCGCAACAGAATGGTGTGGCTGGGAGAATGAATAGAACCATTTTGGAGCGAGCTCGGAGTATGAGACTACATATAGGTTTGCCTTTGCAAGTTTGGAGAGCCGTTGTAGATACAACAGTCTATCTGATCAACAGGAGTCTAGCTAGTACTTTAAATGGAGGAATTTCAGAGGAGATGTGGTCTGGTAAGACTATGAATTATTCATTCTTAAGAGTATTCGGTTGTATAGTATATGCACATGTGGATTATGAGATGAGAAAGACGTTTGATTCTAAATCTCAGAAGTGTGCATTCATTGATACGGTGGTGACGAATATGGTTATCGCTTATGGGATTATGAGCATAACAAGGTGATTCGTAGCAGAGATGTAGTATTCAATGAGGGTTATATATATAAAGACCGAATGGAGAGTAAAAGTGAGAAAACATTTGAGAAAGAACACTTGGAGCTGGATGAGCCACAGAATGGGATGAATCCCATAGATAAAAGAAAGGAAGAAATACCTACATCTGAAGGAGAAATGGCTACACCTGAAAATATACAAGGTTCAGATGGGACCGAACAGGAGAGAGAGCCACTGACTGAAATAGATGGTTCCAGTACTTCATCAGAGAGTGTTCCCATTTTGAGAAGGAGCACGAGGATAAGGAAACTAACCCAAAAACTGTCTTCCTTTTTATCATGTTTTGTATACTGATGTAGGTGAACCAGAGAGTTACCAAGAGGCTATGCAGGATAAGTTTCGTCTTAAGTGGGAGCAAGCCATGTGTGATGAGATGTCTTCTTCGGAGGAGAATCACACATGGAAATTTGTGAAGCGACCGGAAAGATGAAAGTATTGCATAACAAGTGGATATACAGGTGAAACATGACGCAGGAGGGACGCAAAGGTTTAAGGCTAGACTTGTAGTGAATGGATACGGTTAAAGAAAAAGTATTGACTTCAATGAAATATTTGCACCTGTTGTCAAGATGACTTTTATCAGAATAATACTGAGTATTGTGGCTGTGAAAGGATTGTATTTAGAGTAGCTCAATATGAAAACTACGTTCCTTCATGGTGATTTGGAGGAGAAAATATACATGGAACAATCGGGTATGTTGACTAAAAAAGAGCTTGTATGGGTTGAAACAAGCGCCAAGGCAATGATACTTGAATTCGACAAGTTTATGTTGGATTTGGGTTTTACCAGATGCAATTCAGATCATTGTGCATATCTACAAAAGTTTAAGAATGGTAACTTTATAATACTTACTTTATATGTAGATGATATGCTTGTGGCAGGTACATACTTGAAGAAAATTAATGATCTGAAGAGGAAGTTGGCAGGTAGATTTTTTATGAAGGACATTAGTGAGACTAAATAACTTCTTGGGATGCAAATTAGTTAAGATAAGAAAAGTAAGAAATTGTGATTATCTCATGAGGGGTACATCAAGAAGGTGTTGGAGAGATTCAACATGGAGAATGCAAAATCAGTAACTACAGCTCTTGGTGGTCATTTCAAACTGTCAAAAGAGTAAGGTGTTAAGACAGATGAGCAAACAAGACACATGGAGAATGTGCCTTATTCATCGGCAGTTAGGAGTCTCATGTATGCAATGGTGAGTACAAGACCATATATTGCACATGCAATGGGAGTAGTGAGTAGATTCATGAAGAACCATGAGAAAGAATATTGGCAAGTAGTAAAGTGGATTTTCAGCTATTTGAAAGGTACTTCAAAGTATTGTTTATGTTTTGGGGGTGATAACATTGATGTGTAAAGATTTGTGGATTCGGACCATGCGGGTGATAGAAACAATGGTAAAAGCACCATAGGTTATGTTTTTACTGTAGGAGGGACAGTGATAAGCTGGGTTTCAAGATTATAATCAATTGTTGTTTTATTTTCGACAGAACCTGAGTATGTTGCAGCTGCAGAAGAAAGTAAGGAGTTTATTTGGTTGCAGCGATTGATGAGTGAGTTGGGTTTTAATGGAGTGGATTGCAGGTTATTCAGTGACAGTCATAGTGCAATTCATCTTGCTAAAAACTCAGCGTATCATTCACGGACTAAATATATTCACTTGAGATATTACTTCATTAAATTCTTATTAGAGGATGGCCATTTGAAGTTGGAGAAGATTGAAGGTAGTAAGAATCCTGCAGATATGTTGACAAAACAGGTTGATGGGAAAAAGTTAAGCTATTGCTCAACTTTAGTACATTTGTGTTGAATGCTGAAATTAGGATTTTGAATGATCAAGGTAAAAGCTTCGGACACTAGGATTATTATGTATAGATATTAAAATTTTTGCAATAGGTCTCCAAGTGGGAGATTGTTGCTAATAGAGCCCTATTGCGGCAGCGGGTTTCGGTCCGTCGAAATTCGGTCCACCGAAATGGATCCAAAACCGGGTCAAAACCCGTTATGAGATATAATCTATAAAAGGGGTTTTGTGTGCTAGGGTTTGGATTAGCCGAAAAAAAAAAACAAAGAGCCAAAGGTTTCTCTTGTGTAGGCCGTGGTGTTCTTTTGTGGCAGTTGCTGCTTTCTCTACTTGCAGCCGAACAAAAGCAACCAAAATAATTTGGTGGCTGTCACGTGAAGCAAAATAATTTTGCGTGCCCCAAGATTTTCCTTTTGAGGTGTAGCGGCTGCAATTCTTGGCCGAAGGTGGTTTTTTTTGGCCGAAGGTGTTTTGGCGGCGGCTATAGCACAGGTACAAAATTATTATATTCCTTTTAAAGTGAGAGTTTGATCTTGTATTTTGTGTGATCTCATTGATTTCTCTCCTGTGGTTGAGAATTAGAAAGTTGTAATTATTTTTTGATATAGTGGAAGTTTTCGATAATGTCCCCGTAGACGTAAGTATATTGCCGAACCACGTTAAATCTGCGTGTTCTCTGTCTCTGCTATTTTTCTTTTCGGTTAACTAATTTGATTCCGCTGATTATTGCATTAGTATTATTCCGCTATTTTTGCTAACACCCACAAGACTCCCTTCTTGTTTCTCATTCTAGGCTAGCTGCAGCCAACACCTTCTCCCTTTAAATTTCCCTTCGTCAAGCCCAACAGTGAGCCAGCTTCAGCCCGCCTTTGACACCCATGTAACCCCACCACCAGCTCCGAACTTATAGTTTGTCGAATTAATAAAGGGAGAAGAAATAGAGAGAGAAAGAGAGATCTGAAATAAAGAGGAAAACAAGAACTGGGTCTTGCTGTCTTGGAGAAATATGATCAAGATTCAATTTTTTTTTTTTATTTGATTTATTTTGTTCTTTTGCCTAGAGGGAAAGAAAGATGAGTGGGAAAAATAGTCATACTTCACCACCCCACTGCCCCACCTCCCCTCCCCTTTCCCAATGTCACCGTTGTTCTTTCGTCTATTATGTATTAGTTATTTTTCTATTTTGATTTCTACATAAAAATAACATTTAAGCTCCTCGAAATTGATACATTTCACACTCCACCCGCCTATTTACAATCAAACACTGTATGTAGATATATTAATTAATACCCCCACCATCTATTTTTTTCACTTTCCTTTAATTATAAATCCATATTCGAATGTTTCCCAAAATAGAAGTTTGTTATTTATATATATTCCATGATAAAAGTTTAGAAAATAATAACTTAGCCAATATTTGTAAATTTTAAATTATTTATATCTTTGCCAATTATGGTTATATCTATATTGCACTTTAAAGTTCTGGAAAGATAACAATAGTAACTAAATCAACTAAATCTATTAATTTATTTCAATTGTTATATTTGGCTTGTTTAGTGAGATTGTTTCTGTATGACTTGGGAATGTGCTTCTCCTTAATTTTGTCTTTTATCTTTTCCCACGACTTTATAGAATCCCTATCCTCTTGTATATCTATCTACCAAAACCTAGTAGATACTGATTAGTCCTACCAGTCTCATCCTAGCAAATTGAACTGCTTAGCGTTATATACCAGTCAAACTAGTAAACCATATTAGCTATCCAGTCATAACTTGGGGATCATCGACGTCATCGATGTGTGAGTTTCTATTGTGATCTTGCGTGTGATATCATTGTCATCATCATTATCCATGCACCTATACATCCCTCTCTTCTGTCATTGTAATTGTTTATATGATGCCTATGGTCATCTATATCATCTTCGTTGAGTTGTTTTTCAATCCTATTTAACCAAACTTTCACTTCCTTTAAGTCCTTAAACAAGAGGTCAATTTTTTCCCCTATGCTAGTTTGAATATACCACTTCTTTTTACGAAGGAGCATGTACTAAGCTAAGGCAAAAATGCAACTAATCAATCAAGCATACGCAATGCAAATCCTAAATTCCAAATATCATGTGTATGCAACTGTATAGACAAATAATAATTCCTAGAGGTTCAGTTTCTCAAAATTAAGGAAAATGCATCTTAAAGATGAACATGCAAGCAATAATTGATTTTAACAAATAACAATAACAATAACAATAACAATACTAAGTACTGACCATGCACACACATTGCATGATGCAGTAGGTTTGTTAGTTTAGAGATTACCCAAAGTTCATAGAAGAAACAAAAGCAGGAAATGGATCCTTTGAAGCTTGTAGGAGGAAGATACTTCTGACTAGAGCTTAATATAATCTCATATAGTAGTCTAAGATTTTCAGTGACTCAAATCAGGCTTGAAATGGTTTTGAAACTATTGCTAAACTAAAATTGGGTCTACATTACAGTAGGTCTGGTCTGATGTTCTATCTGGTTTGGTGGTGCTCAATACAGAGTCAGATCATGTGGTTCATTTTCGGCTTGTGGGTTCAATGTCAACTCGATTTAAGCCAACATATTGTTTTCGGCTCGAGATCAAGACGAAGTCCTTATATTAGCTCAAGGGGAGATTATGGCCTTGGATCTGGATTGAGCCAATACCAGCAAGTTTGTGGAATGTCGGCAATGCTCAGGGAGGCTCTAGTTAGCATCTATAGGCTCAAGTGATGACGTATTAGGCAGGCAAGGTCAGTGGCACTAGGGATTTGGTGACATTGCTGCAATGAAAACAGAGGTGACAATGATAGTGAGCGAGGACAATAACAACAAAGACAAGCCTAATGGTGGTAGAAGATCTTATTGATGTCGATTGGACATAGTTGTGGGGTATCTAGTGATGTCAATGATGAAACAATCTACATCAACAACGATACTGCTGAGGGCAATGATAACAATTTTTGATCTGGTCAGTGGCAACAGACCTGATAGATATCTAGGGTTTTTTCAATTTTCTTTTTAAGATTCTTTAATTTTTCCTTTTTTATGTTTTCCTTTTTTCTTCTTTTACTAAACTAGAAATAAAAAATAAAAAATATGATGAAGACGATGATGGGATGTAGGATATTGGAGAAAATGAAGTAGTGTGGGATCTAGAGTTAGGATTTGGTGAAGGAGATGAAAAAGCTAGATCTTTTGGACTAACACAACACAAATCGAAATTAGTGAAAAATATAGGACTTGTGAGAGAACAAAAAGACTCTGGGCTCTCACCCAGTTTCTCATCCATTTTTACAATTCGCTCACAAAAGATTCATGTGTTTAGCAAATCGCTCTGACAAAAGTAGGATTTTTATAAGTTTAATACCTCATTTATACCTTTTTTTTTTCCCTTTTTTCTTAGTTTTCCTTCTATACTTTTCTCCTTTGTTCTTTACTAATTTTTTTTTTTTGTATTTTTTCTGATCTATTTGTTACAAATAAAAAAAAAAAAAAAAAATGAAGAAGCAGAGGAAGAATGAAAAGATGGTAAAGAACATGATATGATCTAGGTTTAAGGTTTTTGAAAGAGAGAAAAATTGAAACTTTAGCTCTAATATCAATTTGCAGATGACGAAAGCTAATTTAGGGTTTGATAGTAGGGAAATTGGAAAGAAATTAAAATGGTAAAGATTAATTTAGGCCTTAGCATTTAGGTGATCTCTTATTCATTCTCAACGAATCTACAAGAATAGATTTAGGAGTTTATAACAAATTATCTTGCTAAAATAAAAGTTTTAAAAGTCAATATCTCAATTCTTTTTCTTCAAGAGTTCATACATGATTATTTATAAAGTAAACTACATGATCTACACATGAAAACAAAGCAAAATTTAATAATAAAAATAAAATTCTAATCAAATATAATAAATCTAAACAAATCTCATAAAATCTTAAATCTAATCAGACTTATTTAAATCTCATGGAATCCCTAAACAAATATGGATCTTTCACGAATATATTCAAATCTAATAAAATCTGATCAAATCCCAACATTTATTTAAATCTAAGCAAATTTAGTAAAATACCTAAGCAAATATGGGTTTTTGTTGTCCCTATCACATAGCTTAAAGCAAAGAAAAGATCCATGCATAGACTCAAGCTCAAGCTTTGCATTCTTTGCAAATAGGTTATAACGCCCCATTTCCCGGAGGCATATGGAAATGGAGTGCGTTACCGACAGGAACGTATAAGTCGACGGGCACGTGTAAGTCGACGTGTCCGAGACCTATAAGTATGTAAAAGTAGAAATGAATGGAACTAAATACTAGTCATCTACTAAGATCTTAGAAGTTAGTCTACTGTCATATAAAAGAGAAGATATACATGTCTAAGATAAAAAGTAACATGTAGAATTCTGATATAAAAGTTAGAAACTAAGCCCTCAAAAGAGTGATACATACAAAATCTAAAAATATAAAAGGTGGAGGCCTAGGAATCTACTGCTGCTCGACCTGCTCCAGAAAGTACAGGTCGTGCAGTGGCGGATCCTCGCTCACATTTTCAGTACCTGAGCGTGTGGAGGAGCTCAGAGTCAAACCCGGTAAGTAAAACGATAAAAAGTAGGGAGCATATAATGTAAACAAATAAGTAAGATATGAGTGTGGATATAAAACTATGTGCATGTGAGGAAAATATTAAACAATCAAGTAATAATATCAAGCAGAATATACATGCATATCAAGTCTAAATTAATATCTTATTTTAGTTTGTATTTTGAATTAAATAGTGAAGAAATAAACTCGTATCGTGAAAGTACCCGTGCAATATCCGGAACACGGTCAAGATGCTGGCGCTGAATTAGCCGTGGTGCTGAACTAGCCGTGCCGCTCAGCACTCAAGCAGACACCGATACTGAGTAATCGGTTGTCCCATCAATATGGACTAAATAAGAGATGATGGCTCAGTACCATCCGGCCGCTCCCGCAGATGAGCCCCTAATTCGGTTGCGCAACCTATCCTAAATTTTTCACGATGCAATATTTGTCCACCCTTTAGTTCTCCCATAATCCAAAGTTTCAAGTTATATTACATGGAAATCAATCCGGAATATGATGAATTAATCATATCAAAATTTCTATATACACATGTCTAGTAAAAAGCAAGATGTGGTCCATGTCAAAATCAAGTTAACAGACAAGTCAGGATCCATGGCATTATCAAGACATGTGTATATACTAATAAGGAAAATCCGATATATTTTCATGTATTTTATACAAGCAACTACTATATATATGTCAAGGTAAGTATGATGGAGTATAGAATATTAGAATGAATGTTATGGAAATGATCATGTATGTAAACCACACATAAATACAAGTATACATATAAATACGTATGTAAGTGAATATTAGGATGTAAAAATATCTAGGATAATCATGTATGTGAATCATGCATATATAATTATGCATATAAATACATATTAGGTAAGTTGGTACTAAATTGTAAAGATGAGAATTAAATAGACTTAACACTATTATAATAATTACTTTAACAACATATTTATTTTCTAAATTCTAGCATTATTTCATAGTATAAAAAGTAGTAAATTTATTAAATCTTACTAATATATATAGATATTTCAAGTAAATATGGATTAGCATCAAAGAATTATGACCTAACATAATATCTCGTATAAAAGAAATATTTTAACAATTTAATGTAGAAATTTATTTGAAATATTCTCTTTAAAATATTATTATATATATATATATATATATATATATATATATATATATATATATATATATATATATATATATATATATATACCTATGTTCTAATGACAAGTGGAAAGTAATTTAAAATCATTGCATTATACATGAAGAAGTTATATGAAAATTTTCAAATGTATATCCAAATATGATGAACATTCATAAAGATAGTTTTTTTTGTAATTTCAAAATAAAACATATAGTTTAAGTTGTAACTTATGGTTTAAGTATAGGAGGCCATAAATAAAATCATAAATTTAATACATAAATATAAACTAGAGTGTAAGAATCATATTTTTATATTTAAAATAATCATAGAGAATTTTGTATAAAGATATCACCTTTCTAAATTTAAACAAATCAAGATTCTAAATTGGCTATAAAAAATTTTAGTTACAAAATAAAATCATAAGAGTTGATGCAATTCTATTTGTCTTGATGGGTTAGGAAGATAAACTTATTTTGAGGCTAAAAACTTCTTTTTCTTTTCTTCTTCTGCTCTTTTCTTATTCTTCTTTTTGAGAGTTGGAGTAAAAAAAAAAAGAAAGAGAGGAATGAAAAATGAAGGAGAGAATAAATAATAAGGAGAATAAATAAATGGAATGGAAGAAAAAAATATAATAGACAAATGAGAGATATTGGGGCAAGAAGAAGATTTGTCATGCTTGGCCAAAGTATAAGTATGATGAAGGTAAGGTATGAGTGAATAAAAACAAAATAGGTATAAGACAAATAACTAGTAATAATAGGTTATTAGAGTTGTTTAAGGTCATAAATTCTAATTAAACTAACCAAAATAAAGTTAAATTAAATTTTTACAGGTCTAAAGAAGGGAGACTAGTCAAAAATATGTAGGGCCCACCGGTGATTAAAATAATATTATTTTAAGTGACTATCCAAAAAATTTCAAGAAAATCATAAAAAATATAGAAAAATGAGACAAATATAACGCACTTACTCTGGAATTAATCTGATATTCGGAATGTAAGTTATGATAAAAATTAGATTGTTACATAGGTCTTCAAAGTCCATGTAGCTATTAGTCCTGTTAAAATAGATGTAGCGCAATTCTCCATGACCATGAGCAAAATTGTGAATGTGATCTTCCTCATGGTCACAAAGAGAAATCCTTAATCACCATCCTGATGACAGATGGAAAATAGAACGAGGTTTTTCTGTCAGGGGTTTTGTATCACTACAAATAATCATGCTATTTTTTTAAGTGCGATCAGCTAGGTTTCAAAGTGCAAGCAACTAGGTTTTCCTAGAAGGAGAGAGTGATTTGGAGATTGAAAAATAGTGAAGAAAAAGAGATACCCTAGATTGAAAAGAGGAAGTGAGACTTGCTGATGAGAAAATGAGAAGATATTAATATTGGGAAGTATTGAGATTTGTGATTTTGAGATCTTTGTTAAATGCAATTGGCTTAATATCATATACAAATAGATTAAGAAACTAATAAAATGAACTCAATTAAAAACCTATATATTTGGAAACTAAACTAATACCTATATTCTTACCATTATTCTTTTTATTACTGCTAGTTCTTTTCTGTTCTAAACAGTTGATGTCTATCCATAATTAATAACTAAAAACTATATTACAATTTTACGGTTCTAAATATTACGATTTGGTTCAAATCTGAATAACAATTGGAGGATCTGATTCCACTTATGGTTTTGCTCTAAATCTTTCTTAACTTGCTTTCTAGTGTCAGGTTCGAAGTACAATTCATGGAAATTAATTTAATTCCTTATGTTAAAAATTTAAAATTTTCTTTAATTCCTGCTTTATATTTTTTATATATCTCTTAAGTTGCTTTCTAATATCATTTTGTCTATGTTGCCTTGACATGACATGCCCATACTGATAACATGATACACTAACATTACATTTTCTAGAAGCTATATGCTATGAAGTTCGGACATAGAAATGGACATGGGACACATATATGACATGACACGGATAAGGGGACATATAAATCTTAAAAAATAGGTTATGGGAACATGGCAATATAAATATGCACATATTTATGCTTGTGATATATATCATGTGCATCAAAATTTGTACGATATCTTTTCACTGAAGTAGAAAGAGGAGCAAAAAAACAATAATTTAAACATAGATTCTAATCAAGTAACTAAATTAAAGAAAAAAAATTTAATTTAATTTAGTGGACCAATCTCTTAAATGAAATAGTAGCCTCTATCTTTTTAAGGCATTGGAGGCCTATCAGTGAATATCTCTTTTATGTTGAATGAGTTTTTTGTTTTTCAAGCAATATATGACTCTGTTATGCTCAATATGTGATTCCTATGACTTTTTGAATGCAAACATGACTCCGACGTATGATTAGTATGACTTTTGAAAGCGACTTTTAAAAATCAAGTAATCATAAGAGTATGAACACACAATTCAACCCTCAAAACAATATGAATGCATAGTTTAATAGTTACCATCACTCAATAAAAATCACAATTTTTCTTGAAGTAATCTGGAAACCTATGAGATGGGTACCTAGCCAGAGCAGCTAGTTGGCCCGTTGACGATCCAATACCATTTTTACAAAGAGACTTGACGGTAAATTTATAAAGGAGAGGAGAAAAGGATCTTACTTAGAAGTCACAATGGCAATACAAGCCTTCTCCTCGATTACGACGATGAGCTTTTACACAGAAAGCCCTTCATTCTCTCTTGAACATAGCTGTGGAAATGATTAAGGTATGAGAAATATTATTGTTGCGAATATCCCTGTTGATAGCTTGGCGATATAAGCCTTCCTCCCTTGAACTCAGCAATGGAAGTTGAATGAAAAGAAGCAAAGATCTTGTCACATAGATTTTGCTCTTGACGAAGATGACCTTGTTAACGTGAAGGTCTCTCCCTCGACAACTCTTTAGATTTTCTTAAAAAATTAGAGCCCCCTTGACGTTGGGAGCTGTGGAGTTCTTGTAGAGATCATGAATTCTCAATCCTTCATTTTTTAATTGTAGCGTCTAGATCAAATCCCAGTTTAGATCATCCAAGGTGTTATACCATGTTTAGGATGAAGGAAACCATCTCAATTTGATGAATCTACTATATCATCACCTTGAAATCTGCATAAAAAAATCAGACCTGGTCTATAAATCTGACCTGCCATCGAGGCAAGTGAAGTGCCAGTGATGGCGGGCTTTCCATCGATGGCGATTTGATGTCCTGCAATAATGGCGAAACGCTGAAAAGGCCACCATCCTTGGTGGAAAGTCGCCATCTATGGGCCTTGCTGTGAAACAATTTCAGCCTGACACGTTTCAGTAAAATAATCATAAATTTGATCCAGAGATCTAATTAAGGTGATCTGTGCGCCATTAGAAAGAGGATTCAGAGATATACAACTTCTTCCTACATAAAAATTTTCCACTTCAATTTTCTTCGGGGTCAAATTTAGACTTGAACTTGATTTTCTATACAAACTTCATCAAAATTGATATCGCTCAATTATGATACCCATTTGGACTCGTTCTTTGACCATAAAGCCTATTCACGATTCTCATCCACGATAGTTTTAGTGTCTACAGGACACAGTTTCTACATGTAAGTTTTTGGGTTTTTAAAATTCAATACAGTTTCGGTATATGTCCGTTACCTATTGGCAAGTGTGGTGCAAGTGTCAATATTCAATACATATTTGACACGAAAATTACACTCACTTTGAAGGGTCCATGTTTTCTAGGCTAAATACAAAATAGAAACATCATATCCTATAAATGTCCAAAATGACACGATTTTATCACTAGCATTCATACTCCATATCATCTAGATAGTTTCTACCTAATCGCATGTAAATATCATCTTCAGATTTTGATTTTATAGTTTAAGCAATTTGCTCCTTATGGAAATTAATTACAGTAAGATTAATTATATAATTTGCTTATGATTATGCATTTAAAATTAATCATTGACATATTAACTACTAAATTAGTTTTTTAAAAAGTTTTTGGGATCAGAGAAATTGATATCCTACTGATTGAATCCACTTTACTGTATTATTGGGCATTCTTACAGCTCTAAATTTATATTTGGTTTCTCATATTCAACATCATTATTTGCGGGTACTAGCACGTCTAAACTAGATTTATATGTGCAGCATGTCCTTGGATTAATCTTTCTTAAGGTGACAACAGATGGAAATAAACCATTCATTAAGTTTATCATTCAAATAAAATAAGAAAACCCATAAATAAATGGGAATGCAAGAGAACCCACCATTCATATAACAACAACAACAACTAAGCCTTTTATTCCAAGTACTTGGGTAGGCTACATGAACCAAAAGAGAATCACGCTGGACCGATCACGTTAATAATGCTTCTCCATTCATTCCTATTAAGTTATATCTCCTTATTTAAATATTTATAATCCATATTTTTTCGTATCACTTCCATCCATATTTTTTTTTGTTTCCCTCGCTCTTTTAATTTGTCTTTACGTTGATAAGCTCCCCTTGTCGAACTGATGCATTTGTAGATTTACGTTGCACATGACCAAACCATCATAAGTGATTTTCTCGCATCTTCTCATCGATGGGAGCTACACCTATCTTAACACGAATATTTTCATTTCTCACTTTATCTCTCCTAGAGTTGCCACGTATTCAACGAAGCATGCGCATCTCTGTTATACTTATCTTCTATGAATGACGTTTCTTTATAGGCCAACATTTCGTGCCATATAATAAAGTTGGCCTAATAGCAGTGCTATAAAATTTTTCATTTAGCCTTAACGGAATGTTACGGTCGCATAAAACTCCCGTTGCACTTCTCCATTTCAACCAGCCAGCTTGTATTTTACGGTTGATATTACTATTAATTTCTCCATCATTCTAAATAATAGAATCCATCGTTCATATATTTTAAAAATTCATATCTAGATATTTTGGTTTCCCACTCTTTCTATATATGTTTGTCAACTTATTTAGTCATTCAAAATCAAGTGCCTGTAGTATTTGGAACATGCACGTATCAGATATAGAATGGATGTGGTAGCTGGTTTGGAAGAATCCTTAATGCATACTTGGGGAAACAACGCGCAGAGGTTCTGGTGATAAAAAAGTTTCAAAGTGCACCAAGGAGTAACATGTTTAATGCCACACATGTCAGATTTGGTTGTTGATTGTGGATGTAGGATGAAACTTAGGTAAAATGGGGGAGTGTAGATATGCAGGAACATCAGTGATGATATAGAATAAACGTATGCAATTTTTTTATAGAAAAAAGAGGCTGCAATATCATCTGATATGCAATACTAATTCAAGGATGAAGCTAATACCAATAGTCCAAACAATAGCACGGGAAGTTCATGAAGCTAAGAACACTTAATCCAGAGTCCTATATGTGGTTTGTTCTGAACACTGACAACTGAGACTTGTCGGATATACATCCCGTTGTATCAGGCAAGGTGGAGCTCTATTAGCTTAAAAGATACCCAAAATCCATGTGTTGGATCCATTTTGAAGTACAAAACAAGAAGTGCATCTTGAACAGACTAGAGTCATATCTTTTCGTATCACTTCCATCCATATTTTTTTTAGTTTCCCTTCGCTCTTTTAATTTGTCCTTATGTTGATAAGCTCCCCTTGTTGAACTGATGCATTTGTAGATTTACGTTGCACATGACTAAACCATCATAAGTGATCATCTTCTCATCGATGGGAGCTACACCTATTTTAACACGAATATTTTCATTTCTCACTTTATCTCTCCTAGAGTTGCCACGTATTCAACGAAGTATGCGCATCTCTGTTATACTTATCTTTTGTGAATGACGTTTCTTTATAGGCCAATATTCCGTGCCATATAATAAAGCTGGCCTAATAACAGTGCTATAAAATTTTTCCTTTAGCCTTAACGGAATGTTACGGTCGCATAAAACTCCCGTTGCACTCCTTCATTTCAACCAGCCAGCTTGTATTTTACGGTTGATATTACTATCAATTTCTCCATCATTCTGAATAATAGAATCCATCATTCATATATTTTAAAAACTCATATCTAGATATTTTGGTTTCCCACTCTTTCTATATATGTTTGTCAACTTATTTAGTCATTCAAAATCAAGTGCCTGTAGTATTTGGAACATGCACGTATCAGATATAGAATGGATGTGGTAGCTGGTTTGGAAGAATCCTTAATGCATACTTGGGGAAACAACGCGCAGAGGTTCTGGTGATAAAAAAGTTTCAAAGTGCACCAAGGAGTAACATGTTTAATGCCACACATGTCAGATTTGGTTGTTGATTGTGGATGTAGGATGAAACTTAGGTAAAATGGGGGAGTGTAGATATGCAGGAACATCAGTGATGATATAAAATAAACGTATGCAATTTTTTTATAGAAAAAAGAGGCTGCAATATCATCTGATATGCAATACTAATTCAAGGATGAAGCTAATACCAATAGTCCAAACAATAGCACGGGAAGTTCATGAAGCTAAGAACACTTAATCCAGAGTCCTATATGTGGTTTGTTCTGAACACTGACAACTGAGACTTGTCGGATATACATCCCGTTGTATCAGGCAAGGTGGAGCTCTATTAGCTTAAAAGATACCCAAAATCCATGTGTTGGATCCATTTTGAAGTATTGAAGTGCATCTTGAACAGACTAGAGTCATGTCTGGACTAAACCTGCATATAGGTTGGACGGTATAAAAATAAAAATAAAAATAAACCTGGGTTAAATGCTCTAATTTTTTAACCAGGATTGTTTTAATCTTTTTAGCCTAAAAACTGTTTGGAAATACGAACCCAGTTTAACCTAACCCATTGCCAAATAGGGCCGTAAGTACAAGTTTTCTGCATTCAAATCTTTTCATAACTCTCACTCCCAAGGAAATAAGCACATATTTTGTACTTCAATTTTAGCTTCAAATCCTTCTTTTAATTCTATAATCAGACTCTAATCTTTGAGCAAGTCAAGTGTTCAAGACCAAAGAGCGAGGGTATTTCTATGTATAAGTTTCATGACTAGTTTAAGCTATGCGTTTAGGCACAAAATAAAAAAATAAAAAAAATAATAAAAAACTCTGCTATGCTAGTTTATAACAAAAGAGCTCTCTTATGTGGAGGTCAGAATGATGGGGCATCAGAATAATAAATATTATTTATTAGGAGTTTCTAATGCTTAATATTTTGTTGCACATTCTGACGACAACAGAAGGTGCTGCAAGATCTGTTGTGTATTATTCCTTAATTTGGTAGCAACAAGTAAACTTGAATATAGTTAACATATCTTTCTTAAACGTTAGCCATTACAGATCCAAGAATTCATGGAGGGAATGAAGGAGCATCCAAATCATTCCAATGGACTCCTTGATCCGCCCAAGGTCCTCGCTGACATTGTAGAATCCGTCCTTGGAGCTATCTTTATTGACAGTGGCAGGTCTTTGGAAATTGTGTGGAAGGTACAATCCCTCTCGCTCTCACTTTGTATTCCATGCTGAAGACTAAATGAGTATTATGTGTTTTGGGGACAGGCTTTCAGGAGGCTCGCGGAGCCATTAATAGATCTGGAGAAATTAGGGAGGCACCCAGTAGCCGAACTGCATGAATTTTGTCAGAAAAGGAAGCTGGACCTGAAATTCAAGAAAGAATCATGGACCAAGAACATGAACGTTGAGGTCTTGATCAATGGAACCATGGTGGGGAGTGCAACATATGGCAACAAGAAGGAGATTGCCATGAATCGTGCTGCCAAAAGAGCTCTGGACAGGATCAAAGAGGAAATCATGAACATACCGGAACCTGCTAGCCCTGCCCACCAGCCGAAAGGTTGGAACCGCCTGTCAAAGTTGTGGACCTACTGGAATCAGCGAGTCTCACCAACAATTTTACTAGTTCCATTGCTTACAGCAGTCACGTTTAAGCTGCTGATTCTCCGTAACCGCCACACCAGGTAGTAACAAGGCTGCTACCAATTTCAGTGACTTTTTTGTATTTTTTTTTCTTTTATTATTTTTTTTTTTTTGTTGTCTTTTTTGTAATGTAAATAAATTATTGGAGCTATGGGGAATAGGTGGAAATTACCCACCTATTTCATTCAAGAACTATAACTCAAGTACTGTGCTGGGACGATAACCATAATGTTCATTTCCCGCTGATTATTTGTATTTACTTGTGGGTATTACTGCAGCACAACTGATCACTATGACATTTAGGACCTCTTGCATTCGGGCTGGCAAAATAGGCCAGTTCAACATGGATCAGGCCTGGGATAGGCCATGTCCTGCATGGCTCACCCAGCGAGTGGGTGGGCCAGCTCGGTCCTGGCTCCAGGGAACTTGGATAGATTCGAGTACAGTCAGTGCCTAGGCCGTGTCAGGGAACTTCCAAAGGGGCACAAGTTTTTTCCTAGTGAGCCCAGATTTTCTAGTGAGCCCTGTTTCATTTCAGAAAAGGAAAGAATTACTTAGTAAGCATAATTTAATTCCCAAAATACCCTTCAGCTTTATTCCCTCATCTCACTCTCCTCTCCTCACTTCATCTCCACACCGTCCTCTAAAACCTCAAAACCCAATCTCTCCTCTCTTCTCCTTCTAAACCCGCCGCCGCCGCTGCCGAGCCACACCCCGCTGCTGCCTTAGCCTCCTTCGAAACCCGCCGCCGCCGCCGAATCCTCCACCGCCGACCACACCCCGCCGCCGCCTTAGCCTCCTTCGAAACCCGCCGCCGAGCCACACCCCGCCGCCGCCGAAGGCTCCTTCCAAACCCGCCGCCGAAGCCTCCGCCGTCGAAGCCTCCGCTACCTCATTTTCTCTCCTGAGCCACACCCCCCCACCCTCCACTGCCTCATCCTCTCTCACTCGCTCGCATTCCGAATCTATTCCACTCGGGTCTCTCGATCGGATCTTCCTCTCTCTTGATCTCAAATTTCTCGGCTCCACTGTAAGTGTCCTTTAATCTAATTTTATTTTGTTTTATTTAGTTTATTCTTATTTGCTCTGTGACTGCCCTAAAAACTGAGAATTTCTTGTTTGGTCTGATAATATATCAGAATCGGGAAAATCTAAACGAGTACATTTTTTTGTTAATTTTGATTTTTAATATTTAGATTATAATTATGAAGAAAATATAATATTGTAATCGTAGTTGTAAAATATGCGAAAATTTAGTTATTTTTCTAATTATAGACGTTAATATTAAAATTTATTAGTTAATTTAGAAGTTTAATGGTATTGTCCTAATTGTTGATTAAGTAACAAAAGACGGTTTCAGTGTCTTTAAACTTTACTATTACACTATCTTGCAGCTAAAAAATAAATAGAGAAAATATGATATTTGTAGTAAATTATACTTTGTTACTACTTACTTACACATAGAAAATTCTCTGTTTTGATAAAAAAAACATGTATGAATGAAATATCTTTTATTGCATAGATGGATCCGGCAGAATCTTCTCGCGTTCGACCAACTGCTTCGTTAAGGAGGAAGAAAGTAACATCTCGACCACAAATCCAACGCCCGATACGAGAGAGAGAAATCGAAGTGGCTGTAGAGATATAGTACCCAGTTTATCTGATGCTTATTTTTTTTCCTTCATTAATATTACAGAGATATACACGCATAGAAGCAATAATCGATCCATTACTTGCGCAAGGGGATAAGGCATTCAAGAAGCGATCTGAGATGTTATTTAGTGCACTTGCGAAGATTAAAGCCGTGCTAACTGGTTGCACTCAGCCAGAAAAACCACCAGAAGAGCAAGCAGATGAACAAAGACAAAATCAATCCACTCCTAATGCACCCGATACGGCAATTATGTCTCGAACCAGAAGCAGACGTCAACCCCCCGAGAAAGACAAGGAGACAGTGATTAGATTATATTAGTTGTGTATTGATATGGATGATGTTAGGAACTTCAAGTGGCCGGTGTAATTGTTTTTTGCAAACATTTTGAAGAATTTGTAGAATATATGGTTTTTGTTTGTAATGAACCCTACTGGTTATTTTTTGTTCGATTAATATATACACTACGTTTGTATTTGATCTTATTTCTTTAATTTGTATAAAATCTTGTTTGTTTTATACGTTGGGGACCTTGTTTATAATCTTCACTATTTCATTGTATCAGTTATTGTATCGTTGTTTCATTGTATCGGTGTATCAATGTATCATTGTATCATTATATCGGTATATCAGGAGTATCATTGTATTTGTGTATCTGGAGTGTCATTGTATCGGTGTATCATTGTGTATCAGTATATCATTGTATCGGTGAATTATTGTATCAGTGTATCATTGTGTCGGTATGTCAGTGTGTCGGTGTATCATTGTATCTTTTTTCTTCCTTTCCTATATTTCGATAATAATGTATAATTAGTTATTAATATAAGTCCTAAAAGTCACGTTAAATTAGGTAAACTAATGATATATCATTTTATTACATTAATAGAGTGAGTGAGACAGTGGCGGAGATATCAGATCGGGTCAAGCCCCTGTCCGGATTGTCAGTCCGAATGGGGGGGTGCCGTTCGGACTGACAGTCCGAACAGATCTGGTCTGTTCGGACCTATTCGGACTGTCAGTCCGAACGGCCTAAAAAAAAAAAAAAAATCACGCGAGAGGGCGGGAGGAAGCGGGAGAGGGAAGAAGGGCAAGATGAGAAATTTTTTTTGAGGGCAAAGTTGATATTTATGCTAAAGTTTAACTGGGCTCACTGGGAAAAAACTTGTGCCCCTTTAGAAGTTCCCGCCGTGTCATGCTTGTTAAAGCATGAAAAAAACAAAAGAAAAAAAAATAAATATTAATAAAAAATTTAAAAATATTAAAAATTCTTTAAAACCTAGAAACCTCTTAAAAATCTAAAAAATATTTAAATAAATCATAAAATAGATAATTAGTTATGATTGACACTGTTTAGTTTTAGAAATTGAACAAATAACAGAATGAATCATAAAATAGATCATTTTATTGCATATAATATTATAAACATAATTAAATTTAATACTATATGAACTAATTAGAATGCCCTATGAATCCCAAAGAGGGGGAAAGCGATCCGAACCATCACGATCAATTTGTTTTCCTTATTAATTTTTAGAGTTTTATGAGTGAGATACAAAGATATAATGATAAAGTCCAAATTACACCTCAAAAGGTAAAGTCCAAATTGCACCTCAAAAGTTTTACCGATGTATTTTATCTTCGGATAGTGCATTACGGTGGGTACTCCAAAACGGATAGATGAGACCTTTTATAATGAAAAACTACGCAATCAGTGTGTACAAATAGGATGAATTTTTCCAATTGTTACAATTCATAATATTACATTGTATTATTCAGTACAATTCTTAAAAGAATTACATCTTACATTATTACAAAAGCGTTTTCCTAGAATAGATTATATTATAATAAAAGAAGGACGACTCGATATACAAAAAGTTAAAAAGCTAAGGCAGATACAACAACTATAATGCAAGAGATGGTCACATCAAGAAAGGAAAGCTTGAATGATCTATCGGAAGTCTCCTTACTCCCTAAAGTATAAATTCTTCGGTTAGCATGTCCTCCTTAAAATCTCTAATTCTGAGCATGCGGAGGTAACTTTGTGGTCAAATCTGACAAGAAGTACATCAAGCAAGTGATAGAAATAAAAAATAATAGGAAAAATAATAGTGGAACATGCGCGCACATGTATATAAAAGCTGGAAATCCATGATTCGAAAGGAGATATATGAGCCAATCATGATAAGTAGAATTCGTCACTCATAAATACATGGGGAGTTATATATCGGTTATCATAGCAAGTTGTGTGTTGGAACAGAATAATTATAATACTATAACACATGACATTGAGTAAGCATCGAACTAAGATAGCACTAGAATGGTATGAGTTTTAGGTAAACCACATGTATTGTAATGTGACAATGTCAGCCTCACTAAATATTTGATGTGATGCTGAATTTAACGCTTAGTTAGGAACCTTATAGTGAGCTGTTTCATTAATTTCGTTTTTAATTTGGAATTGATTGATGGATGGATCCCACACATTCTAGAAGTGTTCTATGCATACCTGGTACTACAACCAAGATACTACTCTCTATTGAACCAAATGCACCACTAAGTACCAATATCAAGATCATGGCCATAATGTTTATCTCCCTTGAACCAATTAGGCTGAAAGTGTAAGTTTTATTTTGTGCATATTTGAGATCATGACCATAATGTTGATCACTTTTGAACCAACTCACGCTGCTAAGTACCAATACACCCTTGCCTTGGTAATAATAACACCCTCGCCTTGGTAAGAATAAGAAGCCCGACTTGGTAATGATACAAATATATATTCAAGATTCAAGGTATATTGGGATATTGGCGGTATTATGCATGTCAGTATCACGGTAACGTAGCATGCAAGTCGGGTCACATTCGTAGATGGAATAAACCAAACAAGTTAAGATTCAAGTACATATTCAGATAAGGTAAGAGACACACCTGTAATAGAATACATATACATGACACGAGTTAAAAAGGTTATTATCCTGCAAATATATAGTTATCTCGAGTTTGAGTGATTAAGTAAGAATTAAATAATCAAAGTAATAACAAAACCATGCAAATAGTATCAAGATGGGGGTTCATAGATGAGTTCCACTATTAGGGGAAACTTGCAAGGGAAACTGTGAATCACAAGGAGTTTTACCAACTCCATTGTTAATCATCATACAATTTCAAGGACTTTAAATAATTTCTTGATATTTATTAAATAAAAATTAGAATAAAGAATATAAAGGTGTGTTATAGAGAATAGTATTTTGTTTTTAACAAGTCAAAGTTGGGTTTAATTAGCTTTCGGAATCAAAAAATATCACGAATTTATTGAGTATAGCGTAAATATCTTGTTATTGTACAATAAGTTCAGTCCATTCGAATAAAGGTTAAATGAGAATTAAGAAAAAGTCATAAAGGAGAAAGATCATTATCTTTTCAATGAGCCTAAAATTAGGTCAATCAAAGTTTTAAATCAAGAGTTATGAGAAAAATACCAAACTGATATGCAAGTCTGTCAAAAAACACAGATCTTGACGAGACTGTCTCGTGGAAACATGGATCTTATGCAAATGTAGATTTTGGGAACTAATTCGCATTTTTGTGCAGTAACATGAAATTTGGGCATTAATTCACATTTTTGCACAAAAAATGCAGATTTTGGTGCAAGTTCGAGTTTTGTATAATTGTCAACTTTTGAACTCAATTTTGGAAAGATTAGAGAAGAAATTATAAAAGTATAAGATATGAAATTTGGCGGAAATTTGCATCCCCGTAGATTCCCAAAAAAACAATACAGTAATTTTTTATCGACGTCTATCCTGATCATCTCTTATGAAAATAGTGATAATTTTGACCAGAGCCTATTTTAATCCTCTTGAATGGGAAATAATGACATAATTACGTTCAACCATCAAATTACATTAATTCATACTTTTCTCCAAACCCAATGTACATTCACTTGAGTTCAGTTCTGTAATTTTAGTATAGTAAGTGAATTAGTGATAACCATTAATACCTTAAATAATGCAGTAATAGTAATAGTAGAAATCAGTATAATGGTGCGGTAGTTTAGTGATCTTATCACTAGTTACACGACATAACTGTTTCAATATTCACTTAGTATCTTACAATATATTAGTATTTCATTGAGTTAGATGACATCAATTGCTAAATTATCATGTACAATCATTAATTTCAATAGTTTAATTATTAGTTTGGTCCCTTACATTAATTACAAATCAACCGTTCACAATAAAATTAATCACAATAGTTTATCAGACAATGACTTGGGGTTCATTGTCGACAAGCAATGCCAGCTATAAATAGTGACTCTTAGTAACTGTTGTCCCAATAGAGACAAAACATTATTATCATAACTGCTATTAAACAACTATTAATAATAGTCAATGAGGTGCCTAGTGGTCGACAATGCTTGGGCAGTAGCCTAGTAAGGTTGTCATATGCGATTTTGAAGCCAAGCTCTATGATAAATATTAAATCTTGATCCATACCACTTTGCATTAATATCTTGATGCATCTATATAAGCACGATATCAATTATGTGAACATATAAAATTTTATTTTGAACAATAAATGATATGATTTCTCATTTATTACAATCTTTTCAATAAAAGTTATTTTTTCATCTTTGAAACTTATGATATAACTACAAACTGCATGAATCAGAAATTAAGGAATATAAAAAGATATCCCTTTAGCATTGATATGGTAATTCAAACCATCTCTAAACAATAAGAATCTCGTTTTGATATGTAAATTACATAGGATATGAACTTTTATGCATATTTCAGTAAGAAATATATCCCCTATAATTTTAACATAAAAGTCAATATAATAGTGATGTTATATACATATTAGTATGTTTTAAAGTGAGGTAAACTCATCTTGGTTTGGTCTAAGTTTGGTGTAGAAAAAGCACCGAAAACCTCCAAGAATACTCCAAAATCCCTGAAGCTAAATCCCTCTCCTTCTCCTCTCTATGTTCTGCATCCCCTCTCTTATTTTCTACTTTGGTGAACGATGGGCTGCAGTTAGGAGAGTCCCTTTTAAAGGGATTGAGAATTCTAATTTGACTTAATAATCTTTTAGGTAGAAGGTCCAATAGAAATTCTAATTGGATTTACTATCCTAATTAATGATATAATCCTATTTGATATAGACATTTAATTTAAATCAAATATAGTTAATTAGATAAGAATCTAATCCACCTTAATCAATCTAATTTATTATATTAACATAACAACCAATAAGCTTGATTGGTTTGGCCGAGGCTTGGGGCTCTATAAGTTCATGAGCTCGAGTTTTGGTCTTTCCTACTTAATTAAGTTAATTAACTTAACTTACTCTTTTATTTAATTTAATTTTATCTTTTTATTTTAAAAATTATTTTAAAACACAAAATTCTATTTTTTTACTTAATTAAGTTAATAAACTTAACTTACTCTTTCATTTAATTTAATTTTATCTTTTTATTTTTAAATTTATTTTAAAACACAAAATTCCATTTTTCAAAAATCAGAAAAATCATGTAGCAAAAGTGGAATTACAAGGGCATTTTATTTTACATAAAGCTATTTTAATATAATGACAATTGATTCTGTATTATCCATTTTCTTTGAATATTGTGTCTTAAACTTGTAATAATAGTCATTTTTCTTTAGATTTCCTCACATACATTATTTTGATGGTTCTTTATTTAGAGTAAACTTTTATTTTAACTTCGTGATCTTATTTTTTTATTTATATATGTATATGATTTGATGACAGTAATACATGTACAACTATCATTATATTTTTAAGTTTTACATATTTATTTGAATATATCGCGAACACTAATCATAACTTGGGATGCAGAGTGTCAGTTGGCATCATAGCCCATCTTTGGCTTTGAATCCTATGTCTGTTTTAGAAATCATTATCAGATATACACATATACATACATCAATTAATTTTATTCCTTATTCCTATCCTCATTTTTTTATCTCGTAAAATTCATTTATTCCATTATTTCTTTAACTCCATATATGCTCTGAAGTCACATGTATATTTTTTTTAGAGTTGATATGTTTTCTCTGTCTTATCTTAGGAGATCAAAATGCAAAATGAAAGTTATGGGCCTTTCTACATATTATATTTTTCTTACTGTTTGTCCGCATTATCTTGTCCTTTCTTTTTTTTTTTTTTTTTGAGTTCTATCAAATTGACATTGCAATTTTAGAAATTCGTTATCTATCTTCAACGTTTGCAGCTATTCTTTTCGATCATGACTAGTGGACTTTGTGAGATATTTCTTATATGTATTTTTTTGTTGAGTCTACCTATCAAAATAACGAGATAAATAGATCAACTTATGATTAGAATCTTTCATGAAAATTTATATTTTGATAACTGATATCCTTTATTTGTTTTGCCCCTGACTTAATTTCAAGAACAAAACTTATTTTAAGATAGATAGATTGTAATGCCCAATCCCATAATGCCATCATAATTATATTCCCATTTAGTCATTAAAATTCAAATTAAGATAATATTGTCAAATATTTGAATCGATTTGATTTTTTTTCAAAATTTGAAATTAAATTTAACACCCCAATCCTACTATACCTAAAAACTATTTTTCTAAAATTTTTTATCTTCATTAAAAAAAATAATATGATTTTTTTAAAGATATACTAATTCAAAATATTTTATTGTCTATATTTGACTTATTATCTTTACTATTTTTATTAGATAAAATAAATTAGATAATGTTAGTTTTAAAATCCAAACTATAATAATTAATCTTACTCAATAATCTATATTATCTCAACAACCTAATTATCTAACAACTCACTCTTCCTAATTCTCTTTAAAAAAAAACAATAAACAAAATGTACATTAGAAAAACAAGGGCAAAATATTAGAAAAACAAGGGAAACAGATAAGAGAAGAAGAAAAAGGAGGTTAGAGATTATTTGCTAGAATTTTGTGAGTTCTCTTTTGTACTAAAAGGTAAGTACAAATCCTACACACTCTCTTATTATTTTATCTGAATTAAATATCTATTTAAGAATAAAATGTAAGTGCTTCTTTTGTTTTTTCCTTCTCTATAATTATTTGATTTTTAGCCCTGCCCTTATTTCTAATATTTTTCCTGCATAAGAATTAAGTGAAAATTATTATTATTATTTTAAGTTTGAAGTTGATTAAATATAACTTTATTTTGGTTGTTTAGTTTGTTTTGACTCATAATATATGATAGTGTAGTTCTAAAATTTTACTTTTGTTTAATTACATTGGTTTACAAATAAAAATCTCATTTTTATTTTAGGTTCCATGGTGTTAGAATTAGACCAATTATGTTTATAAACTCACAAATTTCTCCATTAATTATTTTTGTACGATGATGATTTTTTTTTCTTGATTCAACAACTAGCAAAGTTAATAGGGTGATTTAGGAGTAATTATAATCTATACTATTGTAACTCTAATCTTGGCTTTTAACCAATTATTGAATAAATACAATCTATACTGTTGTGACTCTAATCTTGGCTTTTAACCAATTATTAAATAAGGGATTACTGTAGGTGAGCCGCCAGCTCAGGAAAAGTTACGTGAGCTAGCGACAAAACTTTAATGACTCAATGATTTTTCTTTATTTTTTTTAACAATTACTATCTCTGTCTCCTTAACTTCTTTAGGATTATATTTCATAAATTTTAGAGTTCATTAAATCTTTCATCAAGTGCATACAAAATGTTCTATTCATTGAAAATCGTTAATTTTGTATTAACTTGATGAAGGACCAAATCAAAACTAAAACCTAAAAAATTGGGTATGAGTGAACCCTAGGGGGTCTAGATCATAATCCAAAAGAAAATTTTAGAAAAGATCATTGGAGATAGTGGAAATGAACTGCAGCTCAGGTAACTTGCGTGAGCTGTCAGCTCATTTCCATTTTTCTCATCGAATAAATACGTTGAGTTTTCTGTCATTCTAACTCATGTTTTTACAATGGGATTTGTTTAAAAAAAGTGTTTCTTTTCTCTCTGTTCAGGAAGAAGAAAAAAAATAATAATAAAACAATGAAAAAATAAAAGGAAATACAAAATCCTCCTCTTTCTCTGTGTTGCAACAACACAGAAAAAGGATGAAGAAAAAAAATCATAAAATAATAATTTAAGAAACAACAAGAAGATAAAATGCTTTGGATATTTAAGCAAAGATAAAATGTCTTGGATATTTAAGCACACTTTATTCTCATATCTGTAAGGTAAAGCAGTCAGTACATTCATATAATTTTACAAGAATAGAACAATAGCAATATTAATTTATGCTATTATTGATCAAAAAAAATTATTTATATAGTGTCCAAATTTTACAATTTTTGTTTCACATTTATATACTTATTTACAAATATTTGTATTTTATATATTTTAATTTATATTTTATATATTTGTTATAAAGAAATATTATGTTTCTTTTCATATTGCTAAGTTTTATGCTTATATGTTATAAAAATATTATATAAAATAAAAAAATAAGTTGATATTCATTAGCCTTTATTTTGAGTTATTTTATAGTCTCAGTTTTGTCGTTAGGATAATTTCAAACAAATAAATTTTGAATAAAATAATCACTCATAAAAGTAAATTTCCTATGTTATATAATTGAGAAAGAAAATTTGAAAAGTATATGTCTATTGTTGTTGTAGATAGAATACTTTATTTTATTATGGATTTTGTAGAAATTAGTATTTTAGTTTTCCGAAAGAAAAGAAATGACTTATTCAAATTGATTTTTATTTGTCTGTACATCTTCAAATACATTGACGTTGCTTCAAATTTTTTTTACACCACATATGTTTATGATTTATATTTATTGTAAAAGATTCATTACAACTCAAATAACATGTATCTTAAGTGTTAAGACTTATAATAATCTATATTCTGAATTCATTCTAAGTTATAAGAAATAAAATCATATGTTGTAGGGAAACTGAAAGGGGGAATTTGAACACATATTTTGAGAGGTTCAATTTTAAGTTACGCAGTCGAATTTTAGGGAGCTAACTATGAAAGTTCTAGGAAATTGTTGAATTACCATTATATCATGCTATAAGGTTTTGGGTCTACCTAGTGGTACGTCCTCGGATAGTACCATGAGTTATGGGAACATTATTCCGAGTATGAACTCTCTTAAAATATATGGTCATTTCCTCCTGACAGTTCCAAATTTATTCACAGTAGTCATCAAATTGATATAACCTACTTTATATACATGTTATTTTATTTTGCTATATTTACTCAGTTTTATTAATAACATGCATCTACTATCAGTTGATCATCACTATTTCAAGACAAATATAACTAAATTTATGGTTTACAGTTTACAAGATATAGTTTTCATGATACTCTCATATATTTTCTATTTTATTCATTTTTTATGCATTATATATATATATATATATATATATATATATATATATATATATATATATATGAGAAAAATGAAAATGAGCTGACAGCTCACGCAAGTTACCTGAGTTGCAGTTTATTTCCACTATCTCTAATAACCTTTTTTTTTTAAATTTCTTTTGGATTATGATTTTGACCCCCTAGGGTTCACTCATACTCAATTTCTTGGGTTTTAATTTTGATTTGGTACTCCATCAAGTTAACTCAAAATTAACGGTTTTCAATGAATAAAATATTTTGTATGCGCTTGATGAAAGGGTAAATGAACTCCAAAATTTATGAAAGTTAATCTGAAAGATGTTAAGTAGGTGTAGATAGTAATTGTTAAAAAAATTGAAAAAAAGTCATTGGATCATTGTAGTTTTGCCACTAGCTCACGTAAATTTTCCTGACCTGGCGGCTCACCTACAGTAATCCATATATATATATATATATATATATATATATATATATATATATATATATATATATATATATATATATATATATATATATATATATATATATATATATATATATATATATATATATATATATATATATATATATATATATATATATATATATATATATATATATATATATATATATATATATATATATATATATATATATTGGGATTACTGTAGGTGAACCGCCAGCTCAGAAAAAAGTTACGTGAGCTAGCAGCAAAACTACAATGATCCAATGATTTTTCTTCAATTTTTTTTAACAATTACTATCTCTATCTCCTTAACTTATTTCAGACTAAATTTTATAAATTTTGGAGTTCATTTACTCTTTCATCAAGTGCATATAAAATATTTTATTCATTGAAAACTGTTAATTTTTCAACTGTTATATTTGTGTTGACTTGATGGAGGACCAAATCAAAACTAAAACCTAAGAACTTGGGTATGAGTGAACCCTAAGAGATCGAGGTCATAATCCAAAAGATTTTCTGTTTAAAAAGATTATTGGAGATATTGGAAATGAACTGCGGCTCAGATAACTTGTGTGAGCTGTCAGCTCATTTCCATCTCTCGCACATATTGCGTATTTATATACTATTATCTTTTTTTTTGTAGTGCTTGCTAGTTCATTTTAACGATCCTGATTTTACATGTCCAGAAACTAGTGGTTTGCATGTTACCAAAGGGGAAGACTCATCACAGTTGGATTTATACCTCAAGGAATAAGCAAAAATGTAGTAGGTATTTTCACAACAAACCTTTTTGAGAGATTTTTTTTTTTTTTAATCTATCATCTCTTATCCTGATAAGAAAGACATTATTACAAATTTCATCTTCGTTTTTCAGAAATAAATGCTTAGAATTGTAATAAAAGTTATTATTCTTTGAGATTCTCTCATCTTCTTTGACTTGACTATAACTTTATTGAAATAAATAGATAATTTATATTCATGTTATTCTTTCTATGTATATGTGTATGTAGTTTGCATGTTAACAAAGGGGAAGACTCATCATAGTTGTATTTATTCCTCAAGGAAACTCAATGGAAGTTTTGTACACATATTTTCTGAATTTAACCTTTTTGGGTTGCGTAACCGAAATTAAGGAATCTAAAATGGAGATTCCTCGTAATTACTAGATCACCATCCATCTTGAGGGCCCAGAGCTTATGTTCATCCATCATTCGTGATTGAATACCTAGCGGTATATTCTAGAACAACTCTAATGTTCATGGGATCGTGGTTCTAGACATGCACAAGACATTCATTAATATGTGGTATTTTCCTCCAAACAGTTTGAAGCTTAAATAAAACATAATAGTGATTGATACCATAACATGCATTTGCTTCTCTATATTATGCATCTTTATATTGATATGCATCATTCCGTTACTCCTAACTTGATCAAGATTTGATTTATAATTCCATCCATATATGCTCTACACTTTATCTTTAAATTACTCAACTCTTCATTTTCATTTTATATGATGTGTACATGGCGTGCCTATATATTATTATCCCTAAATTTTACTATGGCGCCTACTTGCCTCTTCACTGTTCAGCCAGCAACACACCACTCTGGATTTAGGGTTAGAGAGGAAAAAAAAAAAACAGAGAGATGAATTTCAATGTTAAAGAAGGGTTTTTTTATTTGAGGAGGATACAATTAGTATTAAAGGGTTGTTTTTGTCTAATTATATCACTGGTAAAATAGTAAATATTACAAAGTATTGGAGGTTGGCAAGTTTAGTAAAGAAGTGAATGCAAATAAAACTCCCTCTCTTCTTCCCAGCAACTTTGAGATTTGTGCCAAAAAATTCAACTTCAAAATTTAAATTTTGAATTGGAAACCGCGATTCCTGCTAGTGGATGAAACTAGGGTGAGGGGAAAAACTGAATTGAACTGTGAAACCGAACTGAACTGATCAGGTCAGTTAATTCGATTATCAGTTAGGGCCAGTTGTAAAATCGAAGTTCGAATTGGCCTTCGCATCGGATTTCGATAGCGTAAGCACCAATCGAAACCGACTGAACCTTATCTAATTTCTAACCCTCAACTTGAGCAACGAGACGACTCCCAGACGATTCCCCCAATCTTATCTCCGAATTTCTGATTCTCTAAAGTCGGAACCCTAACCCTAACCTGCCATTGTCTACTCTCCTCCCGCTGCTGTTGCTTTGGCCTCCGCCTCCGCTAACCCCCTCCGGCCTCCGCAAACCCTAGCTGAAGACCTCAACTCCTCTGAGTCCTCTCCTCTTTCTTTTACAAACCCTAGAGGTCTAGACGAAGTCCTCTACTAACCCACTCTGATGCAGCAACGTTCCGAACATCATTGATCAGGTATATTAAAATTTATTGTGAGTTTTTAGATTATTCTTTATTTGTAATTTTTGTGATTTTCTTTAATTTGCTATTTCTGTGCGTTTGAAATTCTGGTCTCGGATTCATTTTTTGTTGCTATTGCTCTGTAGCCTGTAAGAAGGGAATCTAAACTTTTCCATTTTATGATTTTAAATAATTAGTAATTAGTGGTAGAGTTGGATTTTGCATTTATCTAATAAATAAACTTGTGAAATAAAAATTGTTGACTGATTTAAAATAATTAGAAGAAATGAGATAGTTACTGGTAGTACTGGATTTTGTATTTATATAATAAATATATATGGAGTGAAAATTATTATTTATTGGTTTGAACTGGAATTAGTGGCAGTACTTCCATAATGTATTTATTTATATTTTGATCCATTTTTCTCTTTATACTTGCAAATTGTTTGAGCACCTTGCTCAAAGATTATATTCCGAACCTGAACGAGATTATGTTCGTAATATTTGCTTGTTACTAACCATAAATGTAAATGTAATGTCCTGCATGTCAATGTACGGGTAGCGTTCAATGTCGTATCATAAATGAATATGTCAACTCTAAATTACAATTAATAAATTATGTGATACTACCCAAAATCATAACACATGCAAAGAATGAATGATAAGAAGTCACAAAACAATTTTATTCCAACAAAATAAAAATTTAATTAAAGAACATAAAAGGATCCAAAAGAATAATATTGCTTACTACAATCTTAGACTTCAAGTCTTTGAAAACAAACTAAAGTGGATAATAATGTTTGAAATAATATAAGAAATGAATAAATATTTCCTAAAAAGAGCTTTATAGCAGAAGCACCTACTAAGCATCTGTTGACTGCTTGAAATATCTTTCATGCTATGGCGGGTTCTCCTCCTTAGTAATCTGCAAATTAGAATTTAGGCATGCCAAACCAGGGTCATTAGAACACCTAACAAGTGCAATAATAAAAGGATACATACATACATATATATATATACATACATATATATATATATATATATATATATATATATATATATATATATATATATATATATATATATATATATATATATATATATATAGACACACACATACACATGCACGCTGTGTGTATAATTATATATATTTAGTAATGCTTATCGTACAAGAAAAGGGGGTGTTTTGCAATGGTTATCGTACAACAGTTTTAAAACCATTGTAATATAATATATTTAGTAATGTTTAAATTAACCGTTACAATAGATCTTTATTTTACAATGGTTACCATGTAACTTTTCTTAAACCATTTTGATATATTATATTTTACAATATTTTTAAAAAAATGTTGCAAAAGATAGCTTATTTGTCACATTTATGTTGCAACGCTTATTTAGCTGTTACTAAATGATTATTTTGTAACGGTTTAAACAATTGTTACAAGAAAAGGGGTATTTGGCAATGGTTTTTTTGCAACATTTTAAAACTATTGTAATATAATATATTTAGTAATGTTTAAATTAACCGTTACAATAGATCTTTATTTTGCAATGGTTACTATGTAACTCTTCTAAAATCATTTCGATATATTATATTTTACAATGTTTTTAGAAAATGTTGCGAAAGATAGCTTATTTGTCATGTTTATGTTGCAACGCATATTTAGTTGTTACTAAATGATTATTTTGTAACGGCTTAAACAATTGTTACAAGAAAAGGGGTATTTGGCAATGGTTTTTTTGCAACATTTTAAAACTATTGTAATATAATATATTCAGTAATGTTTAAATTAACCGTTACAATAGATCTTTATTTTGCAATGGTTACTATGTAACTCTTTTAAAATCATTTCGATATATTATATTTTACAATGTTTTTAGAAAATGTTGCAAAAGATAGCTTATTTGTCATGTTTATGTTGCAACGCATATTTAGTTGTTACTAAATGATTATTTTGTAACGGCTTAAACAATTGTTACAAAGTAACATTATTTTGTTACAATTTTGATGCAACATTTTAAGAATCGTTTCTAAATATTAAAATTTAATGATGGTCAACTTAACTGTAACAATAAATTTAATCATTTGCAACGTTTTATATACAACGGTTAAAAAAAGTGTTGCTAAATAAAATATTCGGAAATAATTTGATTATCCAAAAACGAAAATAATTATTTATTAATTAAGCATATATATATATATATATATATATATATATATATATATATATATATATATATATATATATATATATATATATATATAATTTTTGTACAAGTGAAGTTTAATTTAGAATCATATATATAGCTAAAATAACATGTAGTGATATTTACAATAACTTTACATATACATAAAATTTAGTTGTTACCTTATCCATTTAACCATATAATTAGAAATAAAAAAAATTCAGAATAAAATATATTTAACAAAAATTATTCCTTTATTTTGTATTTTTTTTCAATTTTTTATTTTTCTTGTGCATCATTTTTAAAAGAGAAAAAAATTGATATATTGATGTTAGATAATTTATCGAAAGTATAAATATTATATATATTTTTTCAAATAATTAAGTTTTTAAATTAGGATATTTCTCTTGATCTGAGATGCACTATTTGTGCATAAAATATATCTAATTCACATTAATAATATCACAACCCTAATTAAAAACTATGATCCCATACATGTGGTTAAATATAAGAATTTACTCGGTTTCAAATATAGAGTATGAATTATTTTTTCCAAATACTTTTTAATCTGTAGGAATTTTCGCTCAATATTAAACAAAAGTTACTCAACGTCTTCAAGATGAAGTTTAAATATATATGTTTATATATATATATATATATATATATATATATATATATATATATATATATATATATATATATATATATATATATATATATATATAATTTTAAATAGATCTAGGTTTCAATTCTTCAAATATGTTATATATGTTTTAGAAATATATAATATGTAATAGTAATTTTGTTTTTTAAGAAATATTTTTAAACATAAATAAGTTAACTTTCTATGTAATCTAATTAACTTATATTTTTACATGAGATATTAGTATTTAAAAAAAATAAACTTTTAATATTATTTAAAATTGAAATACTTATTTATAATAAATACCTAGGGTTTATCTCTTCACGACGTTTTCTCTCCCAAACCTTAATTCCCGTTATCTCTCTCTCTCTCTCTCTCTCTCTCTCTCTCTCTCTCTCTCTGGAATCATCCATCCAAAACCGCCATGCCTTTGCTCCGTGTCCGCCCCGCCTCCGCTCCGTCTCCACTCCGCCCAACCTCCACTCCGCTCTGCCTCCAGTCCAAAACCGCTCCACCTCTGATCCGTTCCACAATTGCCTCTGCTCCACCCATGCCTCCATTCCAGTCTGCCCCGCTGCTGCTCCACCTCTGCAACGCTTCGCTCCGCCTCCGCTCATCTGAACGCCGACTGCATAGCGGTCCATCCTCTACAGTGTGCACACACCGAATCTCCTAAACTCCTCCACTCTGCTGCGCCTCCACTCCGCCTCCGCTCCGCTTCTCCTCCGCAACACTGAACGCCAAACGCCTCCTGGTCCACCTCCGCAGCACACACACCGAATCTCCGATCTCATCCGCTCCACCGCTCCGCTCCGCCTCCGCCACTGAACGCGGAAAGTTGTGAACAGTCCACCTCTGCAACACACAAGGTAACACAAATTAAAGGATTAACACATTTAATTTTAAAAGAATAACTAGTTTATATTTTAATTACAGATTCAATTCGTAGAGGTGAAAATAAAGAAAAGAAAGAAAATAAAAATACATTATTCTAAGCTGGTAAAGAGATATTGATGCTTTTGTCAAAATTATTCGAAGGTGGTAACTATTTTATTTTTTAATTAAAAAGAAATATTTGATTATAATATTAGTGGTAGAAATTAAAGAAGGTTGTTTTCTCTTGCCATAGAGAAGGCTGGAGTTTGAGATGTGGTATTTTTAGGTGGTAGAGATGTTGCGTTGAATTAGCTTAGTTATCCACACAACATATTGATATGATGCTCTTCTTGGTTCGTATTCTTTCCTTCTTTTTTATTGATAACCTGTTACTAATTCCCCAAAGCAAAACTTATTTGGAAACACATGATTGCTTTCACAACTATTTGCCTTTAGAATATCATGATTACCATTTCCTTTGATAACTAACTTCAGTAAAGTCAAGGTTAAAGTACTAACTTTTTAATGGATTGCAGTGGTTGTAGGTAGTAACATGGGTGTTGAAACTAATTTTTATTTATTTAATGCAGTGTGTTATTATTCTTTGTTTCCCTCGAATAGCAGTGATTTAATTATCTAGTATATTGTAATTGTACTAGTTTTAAAGGTAAGAAGTAGGTGATAGCACGAGAACCTTGTTGTGTTGGAAACCTGCTTACAGAACCGGGCCTTGTAATAACATAAGGCCAGGGGCTCAAACATACACATAATTTTTTTTTTTTGTGTATAAATCCCTATAATGCATATTCTAAAGAAAATTATAGGCCAAGTTTAATGCTACTTTCTGTAATAGGTCCAAGATTATGAAAAATAAGTAGTTATATGATTTATACATGCATACGATTCTTATCTTCAATTTGATTGTAGGCTGAAAGTGAGAAGAACGTTAACAACAGGAAAATGTCAAAATATATGCATACGATGGGTTCTAAAAGTTTTGCTAGAGTCCGAGAGGAACATGTAATTTTTAAATTGTTTTAATACACTTATGAAAATAAAATTATGGAATATTAATTTATTTTGGTTTGTACTTATTCAATAGAAGAAGAGACTGCCAAATGAGAAATCACCAGATGAAGTCGTCTGTTTATCATGACTCACAAGAGAAAGGATGGAACATTAAATATTGATAATGAAACTAAAGTATCTTGAATTGTTTTTTTCATTTCCAAATATATATATGGAATGTTAAATTTCAAAATATTAATATAATTTTTCTATGTTATTTTAAGTCTGAGTTAGACCAAATAACCGCACAGTCCTCAGAAACATCCGAAAACAAAATAGCTAGGGAAAATTTTATAAAGAAAGTATTCAAATACCATCCCGGCCGAGTACTACAATATGGAAAGGGTGTTACACTATCAAATTTACGAAAACCAACAACGACTTCTCTATCTAATGATGCCATCACAGAACTACTTGTTAGAGAACAGAGACTAGCTGAAATGGAGAGGAAGTATGAAATGATGATGAATGGATTGTAAGACATATTAGCTCAAATAAAGCAAGTTAATCTAAATATCCAGATATCTGATTCATTTACTAGTCCTGTATCTACTGTCCCACAGTCTCTTCAAGGAGAAAGTACCATTCAGATACTCTAACAATATACATCTATTGTCACAGATAATTCTGAACAGGTTGGTTATTTTTGTAACTCTCAGTTTCATTTATTATAAATGCAAGTTATTAATTCTGGAATTTAATTTTTTTTATGAATTCATATAGTATGTGTGTATATAGTTTCAAGTTTTATTATTCTAATTATTCTTATAAATTTGTTTTGTAGGTGGGCCAAGATGATAATAATTCTAATATAGAAAGAGGTAAAGATACTAACGGTATGGAAATGGACAATGCATGAAGTTTTTATTTAATTTCATCTAGTAAAACTTATTAAGTATATTTTGTTATTATTATAAGAACATCCATAGTTATGATTTTGAGTTCAATTTGTAGTTTTTGATTTAGAACAATGGTTTGTACTTAATTATTTTGAACGTTATTATATATGTTATGATCGTTAACTTTATTTGTGTCTTTATTATTTTATTTAAATTGTTAATATTTATTTCATATATGAATGCCTAGTCCAACATATTGGGGACATTTAAAGGGGCTCATATTATTATTGTTGATGTACATTTGATGAGTATTTGGTAATTATATTGGTGTACAGGAAATAATTTAATGTGCAATGAGATATATATTTATAATCGCAACAGTTATGTAAATGTTACAATTTGTTAGCTGTGATAGCCTATAAACATTGCAAAAAAGTCAGCAACGGTTATTAGTAAATATTGTTATTCAGTATGCAACATTGTTTTGCCAGCCGTTATCAATAAATTAGTAACGGTTTTAAACCATTGCAATTTAATATAACCTACTGCAACGGTTTTTAAAACCATTGTAATAAATAAGTATAATTAGCGACGGTTTTTACAACCAATGTAATAGACATGTTCAATTGGCAATAGGTTTTTATAACCATTGTAAAAAATATGCATAACTAGCAACGGTTTTTTAAACCATTGTAATAGACATATTTAATTGGCAATGGTTTAGATAACCATTGTAAAATGTTAGTATAAATTGCAACAATTTCTGATAAATATTGCAAGAATATTGTAACATTTATCTACAACCATTACTATTGAGTTGCAACGTTAATGCTACAGTTATAATAACCGTTGCATCGAAGATCGCAACGTTATATTTAACCATTATAAATATATTCTTACGGAACAGTTCTAACAACGGTAGCAATATTTAATCAAAACTGTTGCTATTATTATTTGCAACGCTGGCAAGCACAACGAATTTCAAAACCGTTGCAAATAAATTTAGTAACGGTTTTAATATCTAAGGCAACGCTTATCAACCATCGTAAAATACCCCCTTTTCTTGTAGTTAACATAGATAATATACAAGATTAAAAAAATAATTAGAAAACATCTTGTCTTGAAGGTTAGAGCGGTCATCAAAAAAAATATTGTATGTCATATCAGATGGATACTAGTCATAGCAATAAAGACTGTTCGTCGCAAAAATCTTGCTTCCTTCCATTGAATAACTTAATTACAATGAAAAAGAACAATAGAAAAAAAAACGAGAGGATTTATGGATTATCATTCTCTTTTACAATAAAACGTGGGTACTAATGTGGCAATGAGTTCTATGTAGTAGTACTTTTTGACGATTTGATGTAAAACTCTTCTTCTTGAAGAAGATGACGGCCCGCCTTGGATCTTTCTCTGCTGATCTCTATAAATTCAAGGCTCTTGTGCGTAACTTGAACTTCAAAACGATCAAAAAGATTAAAGATCCTTAAAGATTAAAGATCTGATGATGGTTCTCTAAAGTCTACTCAAAGAGGGTATTTATAAATTTTAGTTGGTTATGAGAGTTTCCAAAGGAATAGAAATAGAAGGTTTCTATAAGAATAGGAATAGAAGATTTCCATAGGAATAGGAATAGGAATGAAGGTTTTTATAGGAATAAGAATAGAAGGTTTTTGTATTAATCAAGAATTCTAATAAAATATCTTAGTCTTGATTTAAAATCTCTTGAATTTGAATTCTGATTGGACTCAATTCAGGTATTGGGTAAGCCCAAATCTCAATCACAATCAATTTAGGATTTTGATTGGACTCAATTCGGGTATTGGATAAGCCCAAATCTCAATCATAATCAATTTAGAATTATGAGAATCTGCTCATGCGGAGTTAAATACTCTAAACATGGAGCTAAGGTTTTAGCTTCACATTTTACCTCTTCACGCGGAGCTAAGCTCTGGACGATGCGAAGCTAATCAATAGCTTCGCATCCACTTGGCCGCAGAGTTATTTTTTTGAATTTTTCTCCACTAACAGGACCCCTTCTAAAGTTTTCAAAATTGCTTATAACTTAGTAAATTTTGAAATATTTTGGATCTTCAATTTGGTGATCAAGAAATTCGGCAGAGGTGCCTAATCGCACATACCTGAAATTTTGATGGAGGCGGTTCAAGGCTCTCACGCGTAACTTGAACTGCACCTGTCAAGAGGCTGTTTATTTCAGTATGACAATGGTTCAAACTTTACTGTTTGAGGTATAAGGTTAACATGACAGAGTTTATCATATCGAAATTACAAGGATAGTAATAATCCAAATCTTGCTGTCAGAGCTAAGATCTTAACATGACAGGTCCACAGGATTTTTAGCAAACTCCCAGTTATAAACGGATTTGGTGTGCCTTGCCTTGGGCTAGCCATGCTATTTCCCTCAGCAGATGAGTTGTTGAGGAATTAATTTCCTCTTCTCTTTGCCTTTAATAGCATTGGGTAGTTGATTTCATACTTTTACCCCTAGTATGATAGGGTCGGCAAGAAATTTGTTCTCATCTTCCTGCCGCATTAATAGCATTGGGTAACTAATTTCATACTTTTACCCCCAGTATGATAGGGTTGGTGAGGAATTTGATCTCCTCTTTTTGCCACTTTGACAGCATTGTGTAATTTTTTTTATTTATAACACTCAATTAGCCATTCCAATGGCTAGCAAGAGTAGCAGAAGCAATATTATACTTATCACCGTCAATATCTTTGGCATCCCAGCCCAATCCGGCTACTAACCAATGAGGACGACTCGGTCGCAGCTGTGGTTCGGAGCATACCCAAGGGGTAAGCTTGCAAGTGCGGGCTGCCCGTACCTGATGTCGATATTGGCTTCCCTACTGGTATAGGGGTCGCTTTGGCACGGAACTCATTGGTTCCTACTACCAAATTTGCCATATTTGCAGAAACTTTCTATTCTTCTTTAAGCTGGAGGACACCGATTTTTATCAATGCCTGGATTCGGCTCTTAAGAGGATAGCAATCTTTAGTCGGATGCCCAATATTCTGATGATACAGGCAATAGTTAGGGTCGTTGGTTTTCCTAGCGTCTTCCAATTTTTGATTCTTTGGAATCTTCAACACGCCCTTTCTAAGGAGGAGATGGAATATAGTACATGTCTACTCCGTCTTGAATGTATAAGTTCTTTCTTGTCGGGGCCTATTCTGACTTGCACTTCTCAGATTTTGAGGTCTTAATTTTGCCGGACTTGTTAGCTTTGGAGTAGCATCTGATGCCATCACAGCCTTTCCTTTATTCTTGGGATTCTGTGAATATAACCTGTTATTCATAGAATTTCTCGTACCACGAGATTCCTTAATCCGGCAGATTATATCTTCCGCCTACTCTCTATGCTTTAACAGGTCTTTCCAGTTTTTGGACTCTACAGCTCCTATTCTTATCAGCAGACCGGTCCTGAAGTTATGCTTGTAGGTTTCTAGTAGAGTTTTCTCGGTCATACCGTGTCGACAATGCATGAATTTTTTTCTGAAGCTTTTAATGAAGCTTTTGACCGCTTCTTCTTCTCCTTGTTTCGTTCCAAGGAGGAAATGAACAGATATTTTGGTATCATCTTCAAAAAAACGTGCCTAGAACTACTTCTCGACATCATACCAAGTGTTTATGGTTCACGGGGGCAACTGCATAAACCATGTAAAGGCAGGCCCTCGTAGTGTGCTCGCAAATACCATGGTCATTATGGGGTCATTTTCCATTAGATGACCGGCTGTGACAAGAAGTAGCATATGTGCTGGCTTGGGGACCCCTTCCCGTCATATGACTCCAATTTGAGGGGTTTGTATTTTTTCGGGTATTGAGCAAAATCCCACTCAAGCATATATGGTCTTGATACCTACGACTCTTTTAATTCCTTTTTATGCATCAGGACATCCAGTTGACTTCGTAGTTTTTCAATCTTCTCATGAAGATCATGAAAGGAATATTTGTCATCCTCCTCATTCACCGAATAAGCCTTTTCTTCTTTAATTTCTTCATTTGTCTTAAACTGTGTCTCCTCATTTTTCTTTGGTGGTCTTTCGTTATCTTCGACTATTTTCTGAGTATTCTCAACGACTTTCAAGAGTATTATCTTGAGATCATCAATAGTTTTTTGTTGATCTCGAATCATCTGTTCTTGATCTTCTAACCTTTGATCAATGTCGTTGGACTTATCCACCATATGCAATGCTGATTCCTGTTGACGGGATGCACAAGAGCGAGGTAAGGCTATAGCTGAGTTGCCGCTATCGTCATCACAAGAACCTTTTCACAAGTTTCTTGTAATTTCAAGAGGCGACAACACCTGATTTAAGCCAGGTGAAGTGATGAGGTTCTTCATCATCTGCATCTGACTCATTCTCCCTTTCCATGACCTTTTTACCTTTGCCAACCATATTTGAGGTCACTGCTTTCCATTCTTTTGCTTTGATTTTGTCCCTGAGATCATTTTTTTGTCATTTTGAAGTGCTTTGGTCTAACTCGGTTATCCTGTCAAATACCAACACTCTTTTCTTGCTGCAGTAACAATTATCCAATACGGCTGATACTATTGTTATGAGCTACTTACATTGGCATGTTGAATGTGGTTGATCTTGAGTTATACTTCTTTTCTTTATCAAGTAATCTTTTAGATCGGTGACCTTGGATGATGAAGAATCGTGGGGCCCACCTAATTGTTGGGAGGATCCAAGGGCCCACTGAAGTTTCGAGAGTTAATGGTGTTGAATTGTTGTCCAGTTATTCGATTATCAGCCTTGATTCTACATTCAGGCTGCTTTACGCGGAGCTGAGCATTAGCTTCGCGTTTTATAGTATTTACACAAAACAGGGATATAGCTTTGCGTTTTATGCTAGCCTCGCGTCTAACACTGGCTTGGCGCTTCTGAAGAAATCTATCTTCTGATTTCTACTTAGCCTCGCTTGGAAAATCACACACTGGCTTAGCCTTGAGATTTACGTAAGAATCTTTAACTTCACGATTAACGCTTGGCTCAAGTTTAAGTTCGATAGGCTCGCATGGGAAATCACATGCGGGCTTATTCTTGCGATTTTGAGAGTTGTGATTTACGCTATCGTAACAATCCTTGCGCTTAACGCAAGTTTTACTGGCTCCGCAATTTACACTAAGCTCAGTTTTTGGTCGAAATTTGATAGCCTCGCATGGAAAGTCTTCATCACATGCTGGCTCAGTTATGAAATTAACCTCGCATTTTACGTGAATATTGTTAATTTTTTTGATTTTAAATCTAGAAGCAGTAGCCTCGCCTGGAGAATTATCATCACACGCTGGCGTACAGCTAAGTTCGCGTTTTACGCAATTTTCACTAGTCTTGCAATTAAAGCAAGCCAGTTCGCGAGGTAAAATTGTAGCCTCGCATTCTGTCACTGCATCAGACTCAGTTTAACACGGGCTTTGAGGGCTCTCCTCCTTATTCGACGATTTCGATTGCGGATTTGAATTCTAGTAAAACCAATTTCTTGATCTTCCTCGGCAGCAAGAACATCTCCCTTTAGGGTTTCTTGCCCAAACAACGGCTCTATGACCGCAGACTCAAAGAATCCATGATTAACGATGGATTCCTTTTTACCCGATTTTGGTCAGATCACCCGATCCAGAGGAGAGAAAATCTTGGTACCTTTGTTGGTCGATTTCAACGACGAGCACGTCCACGACCTATCCAACTTTGTTCTCATCAGATTGTGCCACGATCCCTTGTTCAATAAAAGAGACGTCTCCCATTGTGGTTGCCAGTTTGTTCGTCGCAAAAATCTTACTTCCTTCCATTGAATAACTTAATTACAATGGAAGAGAACAATAGAAAAACAAACGAGATGATTTATAAATTATCGCTCTCTTTTACAATAAAACATGGGTCCTAATGTGGCGATGGGTTCTATATAGTAGTACCTTTTGACGATCCGATGTAGAACTCTTCTTCTTGAAGAAGATGACGGTCGGCCTTGGATCTCTTTTTGCTGATCTCTGTAAATTTAAGGCTCTCGCGCGTAACTTAAATTTCAAAACGATAAATAAGATTAAAGATCCTTAAAGATTAAAGATCTGATGATAGATCTCTAAAGTCTCCTCAAAGAGGGTATTTATACACTTTAGTTGGTTATGAGAGTTTCCATAGGAATAGGAATAGAAGGTTTCTATAGGAATATGAATAGAAGATTTCCATGCGAATAAGAATAGGAATAGAAGGTTTTTATAGGAATAGGAATAGAAGATTTTTGTATTCAGTAAGGATTATAATAAAATATCTTAGTCTTACTTTAAAATCTTTTGTATTTGAATTCTAATTGAACTCAATTCGGGTATTGGATAAGCCCAAATCTCAATCACAATCAATTTAGGATTATGATTGGACTCAATTCGGGTATTGGATAAATCTAAATCTCAATCATAATCAATTTAGAATTCTGAGAATTCTCTCATGCAGAGTTAAATACTCTGAACACAGAGCTAAGGTTTTAGCTTTGCATTTTACCTCTTCACGCAGAGCTAAGCTCTTGACGATGCGAAGCTAATCAAAAGTTTCGCGTCCACCTAGCCGCAGAGCTATCTTTTTGAATTTTCTCCACCAACAAAGACAATAAAGTAAATTAATAAAATGAAATGTATTATTGTAGTCAGTGATTAATATTTTTGGAACTATCAGAAGTAGTCTGACACATGTTTTATGAGTATCTTGTGCATACTCGGGACCATGTCATGATTCCTGGTACGCTCCAGGACGTACTGCTAGGTACTAATAAACATAAACTATGATGAGCCTAAAATCTAGGCGCGCAGCCCTATATAATGATAGTAATTCAGTAATCATACAGAGCCTCCGTAGTCAGATTCCTAAATTCGGTTGTATAAGCTCAAGAATGTAAACCTCCTAAAATATATATACAGTTCCTTCTTATTAGCAAAATTTTCTACTAATGAGATCATCTGTCATGAAGAGAGAGATCCATAAATGAAAGAAAAATTACTTTTGTGAGTCATGATCTATTTTCTATAGAAACTGAGAGCACGATTCATGAACAAAATTAAAGCGCGAATTACTTTCCACAGGTTCACAAACCTAATAACAGGGATGGACCCCATAAGTCTCGTCATCTTGTCCAAAGGTAGCGAACAAAGTCATTACAATCCAGTTGATCCGCAAATCTAAAATTTGAGATTCACGTTCCGGTTACAATCTAGTCGAACCGCGAATCTAAAATTTAATATTCGCATTCCGCAAATCTAAAGTTCGAGATTCGCGTTCCAGCTATAATCAAATAGATCCGCGAATCTAAAATTCAAGATCCGCGTTCTAGCCACAATCAAAGGAGCCACGATTCTAAAGTTTGATATTCGCGTTCCGCATTTCAGTTATGATTTAGAGGATTGAAGATGCCGGTTACAAATTCTTGAGGTTAAAATACAAATTCACCATATCAAAAGGCGGGAAATTAATAGTCAGATTGTGGAGGCTGATAGTTGAATGGTTACATCAGCTCAAGAGTCCCCAAATCTCTATAAAAAGCCCTAGCTAAGGCAGAAAAAGAGACCGAAAATTGGAGACTAGGAGATCAATACGATATAGAGAATTCTCTTGCTGTTGCTATCAAGAGTTCAAAACCTCTGCCAACTAAAAAAATTTGTGCGGAGTGTCAACGGAGAGGAGGATCGTCCTCCGCAGCTACTACAGAACCCAACTTTACACAAAGAGGGAATTCAACTTTCCTCATTTTCTGTAAATGGAAACCGTTTGAAATTGTAATATTTTATTGAGAAATTTAATAAAAAATTATTTATAATTTTTATGGCGAACAGAAGATTGGCGACTCCGCTAGGGACACCTATCATCTCTGATGATTAGGTTGTAATTCAATCCGACAATATTCCAGTTGATAGTATGGTCGACTCACTCATCATTGAGTTTGATCAGGAGAAATATGAGGAATTCCTCTCCGCTGGCTCCAGAAGCCCTAACTCCTTACGGAAATGCCATAAGGTCTCCAACAACTTGACCTCCAAAGAGGTTTCGAAGACAACAGTCCAATCGAAGGACTCTATAGACCAATCCGATCTAATCCTTCACCAGTACAAGGCTCGGGGTCAGCTCCCACTAAGACCCCTAATCTCCATGAGAAAATGGATCAGGATCCCCATGATAATAAGGAAAAATGACCAATTTCCGGTTGCCAGAAAGATGATGTGGAGAACAAGGTTCCTCTCACTCGTACGATGAGGAGAAACCTAAGAAGAAGTAACGCTCGCGCTCTCCGTAGGGCCATGAAGCAACAAAAAACTATTGAACCGCAATCGCGAGGACCTACCATTCAAATATGGAGGCCAAAAAATGAAGTAGTGGTTCCAGATAAAAAGAAAAAGCAAGATGCAGAAGGGTTTACTCATGTTTCCTACAAGAAGCAGCGTACACCCACTAAATTTATTTATAATTACAAACATGGAGTTTATATTTGCGTTCCTATATCCAGACGAGGGCCCCATCCTCATAACTCGAGAGGAAAACGTGATTTCCATGATCACGTTCTTAAAAATGGGCGCGAACCCCAAATTTGCGTACCAACAAGAAAATGCAGTTTTCAGAAGCGTGCTTCTGAAGAAGAGTCCACTCCCAAGGAAGAAGCTCATTCATCTACTGTTCCAGTTAAGGTGAAATTTGCTCCTGGAATCTTTAAAGGAATAGAGACTGCTATTCCAAAGATATCTTTCAGAGGTAATGCCACCACCACTAATCAAATGGGTTCCAATACAAGAGATCTAAGTGAACTTCTTAACAAAAAAAGAGAAGAATCCCGAGTATCCTATTGTCATTGTGAACGATTGATCAATTCAGTGTTATCACACTATCATTGTGTGGCTGCTCCTGCTAAACAGTCAGTTTTTAATCGACTTGCAATATCTTCGTCTCAACTATCAAAGAGAAGATGATGTAACAAGCAGGAATATTTTGAACTTGAATATCCCAAAATCTCATCTAATATAATAAGTTTTAGGAAGAAGAAGAAGAAGACAAAGAAAATCTCTAGAAAAGACTCTTCTGACTCTAAACGCTCTTCAGGCTTGAAGAGTGCATTCAGTGATGTGCGAGGTGTTTTTCAAAACACTCGGCTTAAAAAGGGAGTGACAACCCCAGTGAATTACAGACAAATGGCTGGAGTCTATTTTGATGAAGAAGAAAATTAACTCAGTCGTGGCTGAATCCTAGACGTCAGATTCATTCCTTGAAGATTCCGTATCCGCATATATGACACAGAATACTTCGGAGGAGTTCATGCGGAGGATCGATGAGCAAGATAGAACTATCCAACAACAACAAAATAACATCAATGAAATCAGAGACATACTTCATATTTTGCTGGAATTGGAGAGAACAAAAAGGAAAGATACGGGAGAATCCTCTTCAAGGGTTCCACCACATGATCCAAGAGGTGACAAAAGGAAGAATGTAGAAGGAGAAGATCGCATTCCCCCTACAAATGAGAATGAAAATAATGAAGATCGCCGCGAAGATAAAGACAATCGCTCCGCGCATTCCCATCACCAAGAAGGAACCCCAAATTAAGAAGGAAATGCAAATACCGCTTGGATGGAGAGCTTTCAGAATCAATTGAATACTCTCATGCATAAGAATGATTTGCAAGAGCTGGGGGTTGTGAGGCCATATCCAGTGGAATGGGAAAGTATAAATTTTATGAGAATTATAAACTGTTGAAACTCAAGTCATTCGATGGTAAATGGTCGCCAAATCAGCACCTTTACTATTTTAAATCTCAAATAGGGCATTTAATTGGAAATGACCAATCATTACACGAGTGTTTGTTAGTACCTTAACATGGCTAGCATTTTAATTGTTCCGGAGACTGAAACCGGGAACTATCAACTCATAGAATGATATTGAGAAAGTTTTTTTTTTTAACAAGATTTTATGAAGATGACATGGATGTTTCAATGTCAATGCTCTTGGTTACCAAGTAGAAGAAATGAGAATAGCTCGAGATTTTATAAAAAATTTTAGAAATGATTCTTTGAGATGTCCACATGGGATACCAGAGAAGACCTTAGTAGAGACCTGTCGATACAATATCTCCAATCAAAGTTCTGGCCAAAATGGGAGCCGTAAAATTCTCAACCTGGAAATATCTTTCGTTGCAAGCTGAAGAACCTGAAGAGATTACGTAGAGACTCGAAGAAGAAGGAGGAGGAGGAGAAAAACAAAGACAAAATAATAATCATGGGTCTCGATCCAAGGGACACAAAGGGAAGGAAACAATGGTGACTGATACTCCGCAGTCTGCGAAGTCTTCTCCAAAACCTCCTCCTCAATCGCGGGTTCCTCAAAAGCAATACTTTTTCAAAGATGAGCACAGCAAAATCATTTTCAATTTGCTCATGACGAAAAATATGCTGAAACTACCAGAGTCTAAATACCTCGAAGAAGCATGAAAGGTTAATGATCCTAATTACTGCGTGTATCACATGATCATTAATCATCTTACTCAGAATTGTTATGTCCTTAAGGACAAAATTCAAGCTCTAGTAGATATTAATGTCATCAAGCTTCAAGAGTACCAGAAGAAGGTATGGTGACTTTTAGATTCGAAAAAGCACTAGATTGGATAGAGTCAACTATTCAAGATAGAGTGCAATCTATTCCCAAAGGCATGATGAAGATCATAAACTATGATTCTCATCAGCAGCAAAAGAAAGGATTATGTCCTTTTGAAACTGATAAAGGAGAAATAATATGCGTGCATCCAGATCTTCTTAATGATAAGCAATGGACTTCAAGCTCATCTGAGAAGAAGCGAAAAGGAAAGACTCTTACTTCTAACGTTTTCACTATAATCCCAGAAGATGATAAAAATGTTCTTACTCTGATTGACTCAGAAAAGGAAACTAAAGATTCTCTGGTGATTAATGCGGATCAGTCTACCTCTAGGACTCGTTCAAGGAAAGACACTTAAAGAACTACGATCAGGTACAGAATCTCAACTACCTCCAGAAAAGAACAAGCAAAAGGAGCTCAAATTTGATAAAGCTCTCAAAAACAGAAATAAAGAGGTTGCAGAAGGTTCCAAGAAGCCATTTCAGTTTGACATATTGGCGCAATTGGCCAATATTCCTGCAAGGATTACTTTGTATGAGCTCCTAAAGCTCTCTAAACAACCCAGAGAAGGTTTAAGAGAAACTCTGTAAGATTTTGAAATGTTTCTGGTGCAAATATCAGAATTAATTGAAAAAGAAGATGTCTGTGCAGTATGTCATCAGGCTTCTAGAGAAAAGATTCCTTACATAACTTTCTCTTCGGAAGATATGCATGTCAAAAATAACAAGTATCATCGCCCTTTGTATTACAAAGGATACATATGGTCATCAGAGATCGACCACATCCAAGTTGATCCTGAATCTACTTTTAGTATAATACTGCAAAGAGTGTTACGATACCTTGGGGTCCCAATGAGTAGATTAGCGACAACGAATACTACCATCTTTGGATTTAATGACAATGGTAGTAGACCGTTAGGCAAAATAAAGTTAAAATACTAGATTGGCTATTTGAGGACGGAAGTCACATGCTACGTAATAGATGCAGATACGTCTTATAATCTTCTGCTTAGAAGGCCATGGATCCATATTAGTCTCATTGTTCCATCTACACTTCATCAGTGCATGAAGTATGTGAATAAAAATGGGAACGTGAAGACTTTAGTGGTAGAGAAGCAATCGTTTAAAGGAGTTGAAAACTACTTACTGATGTATTGCTATGTCATGACACGTTTGATGCCTCAGAACAACCTGCTCCAGAGGCATTTAATAGTGGCAACAAGGTTAATACAGAATCATGATCCGAAGATTCGAAATCCGATGATGTAAATTGGGACAAGAGCCCATTGTAATAAGTTTTGAAGGCCTTGATGTAAATGACACCGCCCATTCTGATGGTGAGTAGATAATAAATGAAGATATAGAATTTGCTTATTCTTCTGGTGTTGATTCAGAACCCTCAAGTACTAGTATTGATGTGGTCAATAATCACCTAGATAAAATATACTCTTTGGCTTCTTTTCAATCACCTATCCAATCATCATTTTATGAACAAAGTGATGACGATGGAGACACAAATGAAGCCATTTTTGAAATTCCTCCTAAGGACAACACATCTTAATATGAAGTAGGAAACTCAGTTTGAACAATGGGAACCTCTAACTGAAGATAAAGTGATTCAAATAAATATGGGTGATAAAACTAATCCTAAGCCCATATTTATAAATAAAAATTTATCTTCGGAAGAAAAAGAAGAGATGATATCTCTCGTTCGAGAATATATTGATGTCTTCGCTTGGAATTATGAAGATATACCAGGACTAGAGCCAAAAGTCGCAGTTCATAAGTTGAACATCTGACCAGATGCAAAACCAGTGAAACAACAACAACGAAGATTCCGTCCAGAAATTATGGAGGCAATCGAGGTTGAAATTAAAAAGTTAATCGAATCGGATTTTATTCGCGAAGAACAACATCCTGACTGGATCACGAATATAGTTCCTGTAACTAAGAAGAATGGAAAGATAAGAGTCTGTATTGATTTTAGAGACTTGAATGAAGCATGCCCGAGGGATGAATTTTCATCACCCATTACAGATGTCATGATAGACAACACTTGTGGCTATGAATGCATGTCATTTATGAATGGATTTTCAGAATACAATCGAATCAAGATGTACCCTGATGATAAAAAACATATATCCTTCATAACACCACTTGGAGTATACTGTTATGCAGTCATACCATTTGGTTTAAAGAATGCTAGTGCACATACCAACGTGCTATGAACACGATATTCCAAGAACATCTGCGAAAGACGGTAGAATGCTATGTAGATGATCTGGCAATTAAAAGCAAAAACAAGAATGATCATCTTCGCGACTTGAGAAAAATGTTTAATCTTATGCGGGAACACCAGCTTCAAATGAACCCTACTAAATCTTTTCTGGGGGTTTCTAGCAGAAAATTTATTAGTTTTGTAGTTACTTCCCAACGAATTCATTTTGATCCAGACAAAATTAAGGCAATCCAAGACATGCCACCTCCTAAGAACCTCAAAGAACTAAGAGGACTATAAGGTAGATTGGTGTATATCCGCAAATTTATATCAAATTTATCTGGAAAATGCCAACCTTTCATAAGATTGATGAAGAAAGGGGTGTCATTTGTTGGTAATGATGCATGCCAAAAGGCCTTCGAAGAAATCAAGGAATATCTCACCAGACTGCCTGTACTCGTAGCTCTAGTCTCAGGAATACTTTTCCTCTTATATGTGAGGGCTATGGATCATTCCTTGGGAGCTTTATTGGCACAGAAGAATAAATTGGATCATGAACAAGCTATTTTATTACTTCAGCAGAATGATAGTTGGGGCTGAACATCGATATAACTCAGTGGAAAAGGAATGTTTAGTTTTAGTGTTCGCTATCCAGAAAATGCGATACTATTTAGTTGAGCAAACTATCCATGTTACATCGAGAGTTAACCCCTTAAGAATACTAATGACTAAACCAGGGTTATTAAATTCAATACTATCCAATTGGGCTATTTTGCTATCACAATATTATATGCATTTTATTCCACAAAAATCAATCAAGGGATAGGCTATAGTTGATTTTCTGACCGAACACCCAATTCCAGCATCTTCAAAATTATATGAAGAAATTCCTGACGAACTAGGCGAAGGAAGTTCAGTTCCGAAAGAAGACATTTCATGAGAAGATGTTAAGGAGGATGTATGGCAGCATTTTTTTGATGGTGCCTCTAGAATGGGACCTAAAGAAAAGATGGTAGCAGGGGTGGGAGTTGTCTTTGTCTCTCTTTACAATCACATTATTCCTCGAGCATACTCATTGATAAGTTCATGTTCCAATAATATTGCTGAATATAATGCCCTAATGATTGGTTTAAAAATAGCCAATTGACTGGAGGTAAAATATTTAGAAGCATATGAAGATTTCCAACTTATCATAAATCAAGTTAAGGGGAAATATGAAGTTAAAAATGAAGATTTTCTGCCATATTATCAAGCAATAATCAAGATGGCTAATAGTTTCGATGGCTTTTATATTAGTTATGTAAAGCGCCATCAGAATAGTTATGCAGATTTGCTAGGTTCTTTAGCTGCCACCTTACCGTTACCCAAAAACGCTAAGGAACGAGTAACAGTGAGAAGAAAGGAATTGTTCTGTCCGAAGAATGAGCTTGAAGCAGAATTAAAAAAACAAAAGGCAAGTGAAGTATATGCTCTTGAATCAAATCTTTAACTAAGAGATTGGAAATTTTCTTACATAAATTATGTTCTTTATGGAATATTGCCATAAAATCCTAAACAAGCAAGAGCAATTCAAAGAAAAGCTATTCGATTATGTTATAATGTCGAACTTTATATATTATATAGAAAATCCTATGATGGGATTTTACTTCGTTGTTTTTCTAATAAAGAAGCTCAGGAAGCACTTGAAGAAGCTCATAATGGTATTTGCGGAGGACATCAACTAGGACCAAAATTCTAGGACAAACTTCGAAGAATGGATTATTATTGGCCCAAGATGACGACAGATGCAATCATCTATGCTAAGAAATGTAGAGCCGGCCAAATACATGCAGACTTCATACTTCAAGCTCGGGAATATCTCCACCCGACGGCTACATCATGACCACTCGAACAATGGGGAATGGACATTATTTGATCAATTTTTCCACCATCAACAAGATGACATCAGTTCACACTAGTTATAACAGACTACTTCTCAAAGTGGACTGAAGTTATTCCTCTAACTAAAGTGAAGTCATCAGATGTAAGCAAATTCATTAAACATCATGTGCTATATCGCTTCGGAGTGCTCAAAAAAATTATTCATGACAATGGATCTCAGTTCGTGCGTCTGTCATTCTCCAGATTTTGCAATAAATATATATTGAAAGCGTGGCTTCTTCTCCATATTATCCTGTAGCTAATGGTTTAGCAGAAGTTTTCAACAAAAACATTGTAAAGCTCCTTAAGAAATTTGTTTCATCCAACCAAAGAGACTGGGATAAAATGCTTGGAGAATATCTTTGGGCATATCGCGCACTGTCAGAACCCCTACTAATGTTACACCGTTTTATTTGATGTATGGGTCTGAAGCAGTCTTGCCATTGGAAATCTAAATTCCGTCATTACGAGTTGCATTAGCAACCAAAATGACACAAGAAGAACGACATTAATAGAGACTTCTGGAGTTAGAAGCTCTGGATGATAAGCGGCTGGAAGCTCAACAAAGTATCGAACTTTACCAGGCGCAGATTTCCAAAACCTTTAACAAAAAAGTCAAGCAGAGAAATTTTAAAAAGGGTGATCTGGTCCATTCAGTAAGAATACCGATCATAAGTAATCAAAAATCCAAAGGAAAGTTCCAGCCAATATGGTAAGGGCCCTTTGTCATTGATGCGGTCTACTTTAATGGCGCATGTCGGTTGGCAAAACCGAATGGTGACAAAATAATGATGCCAATCAATAAAATTTTTTTGAAGAAATATTACTTTTAAAAGTTGCGGAGCACCAGTTGAATCTTATGTCTCTGTAATTTAGCATGGGTAGCTCAATGCAAACAGCATCAAACCCGTTTGTAACTGGGGGTTCTAAAGATCCTCTGAGACTTGTCATAGTAAAATCCTACCTTTGATAAAGTTAAAATTCATGATTCTGGACCAAAAAGTTTGAATCGCGAACTTTCATAATATCGCAAATCAAATTTTCCTTTCCTCCAAATTTGCTAAGTTAAAAATTATCTCTGACAATTTAAAAGCTATTATACTACAAGTCACTGAACAACGCGAACTTTAACTTGATCAGGAAAGTTAACAGTTACTTCTATTCTGATTAAAGAAATTTACTCATTCGCAGCAAAATTCATTTTTGGGCGATTAAATAATGACTTTATATTGTCAAGTTAACAATTACCTCTGAACAATATCATTAGAAGTCAATACTCATCAAGTTAACAGTTATCTCTGATGATCAATATCAAAATCATTTATCAAGTTAACAATTATCTCTGATTGAATAACAATAAAAAAATATTTATTCATTATCAAATCAAAATTACGAAGAGTTCCTTGACATAATACAACCAATGAAAATGAGTACAAATCATTGAGTCAAGAGAACATTAAAAATTTTCGTCAACATCTATAGGATGACTTAAAGGGAAAAAACTTGCTTTTGTAGCCTCCTCCTGCCAATGGTTAACAACCTCTAAGTTGGTTCACTCAGTCATGATCAACGTCACCAGTGACTTGATTAGTTCAAAACTAGGTGTACCAAATGCATATTCCCAAACATACAACTTGAAGGATTGCTAAAATTAAGTGTCACCTACAACCATTTAGCACCCTTACCTTAAGGATGCTAGGCAGGAAATAAACAATGCCACAGACCTGAAATCTTTTCTCTCATGAAAAGTACATGAGATCTTCTTGTTCTCCAAAGATATTGGAAGCAATTACGAACCAGTCGGTTTAGGCCATTGTTAAGGAAAATGACTACAGTTATATCCTGTGATAGATCCAAAATCTTGTTAAGAAACACAAAAGAAAATATCTGATTTATATTCATAACAAGAAAAACTTACCGTACTTAAGGAAAATAATTACGGTCATAAGGATCTTTCCAATGGAATACTCCTTCTAAAACAGGCGACGCTATCTGGGGGCCTTGTAACATGCCAGCCCCGATCTATTACTTCAACCAAGGAAGAGGAAGAAGATTAACTCTAGAGAAGAACTTTAAAAAAATAGAGAGATCAGAAGAATTCTCAAGTCAGAATGGCTCTCTGTGAGAAAAGTTCAACGCCTTATATAGAGGATTTCATGATCAAAATCTCCGGTTAAGAGATCTTATAAGCGAAATCTTCAGTTGAAATCTTTGACCCGGATCTTGATAAAATTTATTATTATTGCATGGGACGCTTAGATATCGGTGCCAAAGGAAATGAGATCTTCGGCTGAGACCTTTGATTAGAATCTTGTCATTAATGAAGGCATGCAACACTTAGATCTTTACACCAAAAAGGTCAAACTGAATGGATGGAAAGTCGAAGATTCACAGATTTTATGCAAAGTTGCATTTATAAATTTACGGACTCTAAAGAAGGGTTAAATGCAAACTTGTGGATTTCCAAACATAAAGTCGCATGCCTGATACAAACTTATGAAGACAAATACAAAGTCGCATTTTTTTGAGGCACAAAGTTATGTCTAATACACACACACTAAGACATGCCAAGATCTACACAGAGTAAAAGCCGAAAGAATTGTCACAAAATTTTCATTGACAAAATCAGAAAGTAATGAAAAGATTACATGAGTTCCTTGAATCATAAAAAAAATCATTACAATTCAATGATTCAAGAGAGCCGTTATCTTTTCCTCCGCATCACTAATTTCCTACTGAATAATCTCATAAGCTTGAACAGCAGCTTGCCGGCGCAATTTTTCTTCACTGGCGATTGTACTACTTGTTGAAGAACCCTCCAGTGTTTACAATTCTGCGGTCCAGAAAATGAAGGAAGGCTTCCATGGTATCTTGCAACAAGTCAACTTCAAGAGTATCAATGTCCGCATGACTTGATGAAAAAGAACCAGGAACAGCAGGAGTGGATGTAACCTGTACTGCGCTTTGGTGCAAAAAAGTAACAGCACCAGTATTAAAAGGAGCAATATTTCCTGGAGCAACCACTACTTCAAAAGTATCAATGGCAAAAGCAACGGCCTCAGTTACCCTAGGGCTTCTTCAGAGATAACGTTCACGACAGTGTCAACCAGTGGAATGTTATCTGCTGATGTATACTCTGAAGTTGGAGTGGAAGGAAAAATTGCTAAAAAAAAGAGAAGGAAAATAAAATGGTTAAATGATTATAAAAAAAATATGCAAGATGATTAAAGTTTAAGAATAAACCTTGGGGTTGAGCACTGGACTCTCCAGCCCTATACACTTAAGCTCTTTTTTCTTCCATCAGAAAAGTATATTTGCCATGGTCTACCGGAGGAGTAGAAGAACGAATGTCATCACTATCAGCGTCATCATCATCGTCATCATCACCCTCATCATCAGGATCTCCTGAAGGAGGTACTATCATCAAGGAAGAACCCAATGCATGCATTTTCCCAACTATTTGTACGTCATCGTCATCAGCAATCTGAGACACTGGATGAGTAAGGATTGCAGAATCTTCTTGTGCAAGTGGAGCAGTAGAGGAAGGCTCAGCTGCTAAAGGGTGTCACTGGGAAAAACAGGCCCTTAACTTCGGCATTTTTTAGAAGAACGAGGAATTAGACTCGTGTCATCTTCATCTTCCGGTTCTTCTTCAATAGCTTCAAAAGCCGAACCAAGTATCGCTGCACCGGCTTCAGCCAATATGGTTTGTGGAATGACAGGCAATTAATCACTAAGGCGTCTCAATCTTTTCCGCTTATATAAAAGCTTCTTGGAGGAGACTTTGGTTGAGAAGAAACTTCTTTTGTCTCAGAAGAGGGGAAGCTGGAATAGTAAGAGAAGTAGGCTGATTTGATGGGACTATAGCACTGCTATCTTCTTATCTCTGCTCTATTCTTGATTCCAACTCTTCAGAAAAATATTCTACCCCAAAGTCCTCCATCCTAGCTATTTTCTTGCTGCCGGTCTCCTTCTTCTGGGCATACCATACTCTAATATCCCTTAGACAAGTAAGCTTTGCATTAAAATTTTGGGGCATGGAGTTAGCAGAATATACCATTTACAAAAGCTGAAACTCATATATGAGTTTGGAGTTTTGAGTGGGAGATCGAACTTGGTTTGTGTACTACCCAAGATGAAATGGAACCAAGCTTTAGCCCCTTCGAACAAGTTTCCAACAAAGCTCATCTCCCTGTTTGGATTTCCAATGTACAGTTGATCATACTCAAATTGTCGAGTAAAACGACTTGGGTAGTAAGGCTTGATGCAACAATGGTTCCCTAAGCGGAGAACCAAATACCTCAGGCGAATATTTATCAGCCACTAGAAACACCTAGTGGACAAAGTTGTGAATTTGTCAGTGCCAGCGACATCCGCGAATTTATCCCCGTATTCAGCATTTGGAAAGTAGGGGAAACACTTGAATAATTCATAATTCGCTTGATAAAGAAGTGTTTTGCAAATCGCGGCCATATAACCTCCCTTCCATTGCAATCTTTTATAGTGTTGCACTTTGGGAGAGTTTAAATCTATCTGAGAATCAATTGGGCTCATCAAAGAAGGACAGTGTAGAACTGACTAAGCCATTAGATAGGTGTGGGGAAGTTCTATACGCGGATTAGGAGTTTTGATAATCAACTCTCCTTTATCATTCTACTCCTTCTTGACATTGCAGAATTTATCAACCAATTTTCTCAGCTCACTCTGAATCCCACACACCATCGCAGGTAACAAATTGAGTGGCTGGTCGACCAAATGCTAGCAAAACAGTCGGATATACTACCCTAACAGGTAGAGTCTCCTGCGACGGGACCACACACTTCTTCAACCAGAGCATGAAGAAACCTGCCATTAAAGTAGGATCTGACAGGGGTTGAAGAAACCTGCCATGAAAACTTTCGAAGGATGTCCCGGCCTTGAAGACATCCTCATCAGATTCGGCAACATATGCATCTGTTTCGAAATTAATGATTCTTCTTTCAACCTCCTGTTCAGAAACTGGAGGGAGATAGGTGAAGTCAAAGCTGTTCTTCAAGAATTTGGGAAGAAAATATTGCAACCATTTGTTTTGCTTTACATTGCGGGCGCCAGACATATCGACGCAGATGTAAAAGTGGCAAAACAACTCTCAATAAGTATCATAAATCATGAGGTGCTGAGTCTTTAGCGAGTGAAGCTCTTCGCCTATCGAGACGTACTCTTCATAAGGAATATCCCCCATAGGAAATCCTGAGACTTCATGCATCTCATGCAGAGCAAACCCCAGTTCACCACGGGAAGTAAAAACTGTACAAGTATCAGAATTGTACAGTTCCAATAAAGAAAAGAAGTGGAATTGGCTGAGAGGGATACTATGTTGAACTGCCCTAATAGCACGGTAGAGATTCGCGTGCTGTAGTTGATCCCTTAAGATCCTCAAGAAGAAATCAGCTAAAATTGCCCACTCTCCTTTGGAAGAGCAGTGAACCCATACAGCAGGACGAAAATCTTGTACTGGAAATTCTCCTTGCACGTCAATGAACCGGTGCAAGAAGATCTGGGCAACTACAGGTGTTTCACCCAAAGGGAGGCCTTGTTTAAAGGATTATGGGAACAATCCACAAAAATGTTTTCCAGTGGAACAAGGAAAAGCACCTTGTGCGCTGAATCTGCCCAGCAAAACGCCATCCTATGGATTGTTTAAATGTCAATCCATTCTTCTGGGAACAGAAAGGGATTGGAGATACAAAAATGGATAGTATCTTTCCATGTCAGGAAGAAATAGGTTACGACCGTTAACTTGACGGAGCCATTTATAAACTCCATCATCTAGGCAATCATCAGGGATTGAGAGATGATCACCAAATAGGAAAGCATGCTTGTTTAACAAGGTCCTATCTTTTCCTTCAAAAGGCACAGTGGTCATCAGTTCTGGCAATGTAGGGCAAGTAGGGTTCAAAACTCTGCTTTTCCTCTCTCGGCCACTAGATGTTGCACAAGTCAGAAAAATTTGGTCGAACCTAAACTCTTTCTTCCCATCATACCAACCTGAATAGCCAAAATAGTGGTCTTTCGGCCAAGGGTTTAAGGTATAATCGACTGCATGAAAAGAAAAATTAATCAAAACGAAGTTATGAAAAAAAAGATGATTTCTAATATTACGCATGAGAATTACTTTCAATCAAGGGTTCTTGTCGAACCACAATAAAGTTGGAAGTTGTTTGAGGGTTTAGAGAACCGCTCATAGAGGCACCAAAAGACGAAGCTTTTCTCGTCATCTTCTTCAGATTAAGATCAAGAAATTTTTTATTTGAAGAAAATTGAAGACCAAAGAAGCTTGAAGATGAAGCGTCTTGAAAATCTCAGAGAGAAGCCTAGAGTTCAAATCTCTCAGAAAAAGATTAAAAAATACTATACCTGATGAGGTCGGGATTTTATAGCAGATGATTTGATGGACGAGATTTCTGGATAGACGTGATCTCTGGCCCAAATCTCGTGAGTATCTTCTCATTTAATGAGACTCAAAAAATGTCTCAATCTCCACGCCTAAAAAAGTGATAAGTTTCCGAATTTTTCATATAAAAAGAGAAACCCACGATTCTAATACAGAGTCGTGCTCTCTTCAAAAAGGAAGACTCACGATTCTAATACAGAGTCGTGCTCTCTTCAAAAAGGAAAACTCGTGATTCAAATATAAAGTCGTACTCTCCACAAAAGCGCAAAATCTGCAGCTCTAATACGGAGTCTTATCCTTTTCAAAGGTATAAAAGTCTGAGATTCTAACATAGAGTCCTGTTTCTTGTCAAAATATGAAATCCACGAAGATGATGGTCTTGCCAAATTATCCAAAGTATTCCAAAATACCTCCAAAACCATAGAGTTTTAAAAATTTTGTAGGGAGTTTTGTTGGTAAAATTTCCTACTAATGAGATCATCTGTCATGAAGAGAGAGATCCATAAATGAAAAAAAGATTACTTTCGCGAGTCATAATCTATTTTCTATAGAAACTAAGAGCGCGATTCATGAACAAATTTGAAGCGCGAATCACTTTCCACAGGTTTGCAAACCTAATAACAGGAATGGACCCCATAAGCCTCGTCATCTTGTCCAAAGGCAACGAACAAAGTCACTACAATCTAGTTGATCCGCGAATCTAAAGTTTGAGATTCACGTTCCGGCTACAATCCAATTGAACCGCGAATCTAAAATTTGAGATTCGCGTTTTGCGAATCTAAAGTCCTAGATCCGCGTTCCAGCTATAATCAAATAGATCCGTGAATCTAAAGTTTAAAATCCGCATTCTAACCACAATCAAAGGAGCCGCGAATCTAAAGTTTGAGATTCGCGTTCCGTATTTCAGTTACGATAAGATGCCGGTTACAAATTTTAGAGGTTTAATACAAATTCACTAGATCAAAAGGCGGAAAATTAATACTCATATCGTAGAGACCGACAGTTGAACAGTTAGATCAGCTCAAGAGTCTCCAAATCTCTATAAAAAGTCTGAACTAAGGCAAAAAAGGGACCGAAAATCGGAGATTAGGAGATCAATACAATATAGAGAGTCCTCTTGTTGTTGCTGTCGAGAGTTCAAAACTTTTGCCAACTAAAAAAAATCGTGCGTAGTGTCAACGGAGAGCAGGATCGTCCTCCATAGCTGCTACAGAACCCAACCTTAAATAAAAAGTGAATTCAACTTTCTTCATTTTCTGTAACGGAAATCGTTTGAAATTGTAATTTTTTATTGAGAAATTCAATAAAGAATCATTTACAATTTTTATGACGAACACTTCAAGTTCCCCTTAACCCTATGAACTTATTTCATGTTTAAGTGTGAAATATGTATAATTTCATTTAAGAATATAAAAGAAAACAATATATTTACAATGGAGTTTTATAACATGGTGCATAAAATAAATGAATAATATTTTTTTTACCTACATGCATAATATTTATAGTGTTGACTTTTGGGCCTTCAAGACTTGATGGTATCAGACAATGCCTATCACAATAATCAGCAGTGAACCTTGTTTTGACTATTTGGAATCATGTTCTATAATACTTTTGCAGTATTGGATTAAATGATCATCAACTGTCTCAAGGAACGTTCCTCCAATCCATTCTTATAACTCACTCATTTCCCTTTTGCCAATCATTCAACACATTTAATTTTAAAACCCTCCTTAAGAAAGCTGGCTCAACTCTGAGGCACATCAGCAGTTCATCCTCAAACCTTTACTTTTAAGTTAAACCATCTTAGGTGGTCCTCCAAAACCTTACATTATTTCTCCTGGTTTTTTTTTTTTTTTTTTTTTTTTAAGAAATCCTTCTTTCTAGACCTTCTTAATTTGTTGCTCAACATCCTCATATATTAAAGGCTCATTTTTACAATTAAACTTCACTATGTATTTTTCTGCCCAGTTCCACAAATTTTAATGAAGAGGAGGAAAACAAGGCTTTTGCTCTCAATTTTGTAGTCGCATCACATTATATGTAATGATACATGCATCAAATTAAATTTTTAATCTCACTTTTATGCATAAAATCTCAAACCCTTTCTCGTTTTACAATCTGACCGATCAACAGTACATCACCTAGCTTCACATGATGTAACTATCTTCGAGCTAAATAAGTGATGTAAAAAGTGCCTAGATGCTTAAAACGAGCCAATGTAACCTTATCAATGGTAGATCTGTATTTGAAAATTGTTTGTGCATTCCTTTGCGAATAACACCACGCATTAGTTCCTTGGCAAATAACACGCTAGGCAGGCATTGTAGGCATATAAATTTAAAATGCCATTCAACATCTACGAATGACAAATAGATTTCACCTGGTCTGCAGCAGTTCTGCCATGCTCAGTTCTTGACACTTTAAACCTTTAGATACAAATGTAATGAACTCCAAGACACAATACAATATTACCCCACATTCGAGAACTGACAATTTCCAGGTTTCCATCCTCCCAACTAAACCCAAATCAACCTGATAGCTACAATCCTACTACACTTTCAGCTTAATTTTGACACAGTATGTATCATCACCATGACAAATTATCTCCAAGTGTTGCAACGTACAACAGCAAGGTGAAATTGACCAAAGACATCAGTGCTCTAACCTCAAACTCTAGAACACACAATTAGATGAACAAATGCAGGTGGTCCTAAAGCAACACAATGAATGACCAAGAAAGCTAACATATAAAAAAAAGAAAAAAAAAATGAAAGCTATACATTAAGTTCGTTAAAGAACTGCAATCTATAAACAAGGAAACTTTACCTGAAACGATGAAATAATGCCAATGGACAAACTAAAAGAAAATACCAGAATGGAGTAATTAAAGTTGACAATCCTTAACTTTTTATCACCGCAATAGCAAGGTAAGATCTAAATGATGACTAATACTATAATAATTTTTTTATATAAAATACAAAAGGGTCAAATGGGAGGTACACAAGAGGAGAATGTAAATAACATTTGCATCAACACATTTATTTAAAATAATAATAATAACATTAGATTCATAAAATAATAGCAAAACATTTGTCTTTTTTAGAGAAAACTCAAAAGTTTGAAAGACCATGCCAATAATTTGGATCTCCTTCTCTTCTCTCTCTCTCTCTTCTTTTCTTTCTTTTTTTTTTTTCCTTCTCTTCTTCTTTTTCCTTCTTCACTGTTTTATTTTATTTCTTTTTTTACTTCTTTGTTCAGCCTTGTTCTCTGCAAAATTCTTGTTTTCTTCCATTGATTACAATAATTTGCAAAATTGCAATGAAAGAGGAATAAAAGAAAAACAAACAAGAGGATTTATATTTTATCGCTATCTTTTACAACAAAAAGTGGGGTCTAATGTGGCAATAGAATCTAACTAGAAGAACATATTGACAATCTGACGTGAAGAACTTCTCTTTGAAAAAGATGATGGCCGGCACTAGCTTTCTTTGCTGATCCAAAGGATTCAAGACTCTTGCGCATAATTTGAATTGTCAAAAGATCCTCAAAGTTTTTTCAATGAGGCTATTTATAAACTTTAGTTGGTTATAAGAATTTCCTTCGGGATAGGGATGGAAGGTCTTTATATTCATCAAGGGTTCTAATCAAATATTTGATTTTGATCGAAAATCTCTTGATTTGGATTTTGATTGGACTCAATTTAGATATTAGATAATCCTAAATCTCAATTTGAATTAATTATGAATTCTGAGAATCTGCCCACGTAGAGTTAAAAACTTAGGATGCGAAGCTAAGCATTTAGATTCGCATTTTAGTCTTAGTGCGAAGCTAAGTTTCTGGCCGATGCGAGACTAAATAATAGCCTCGCGTTTATCTAGCCGCGAAGCTATGTTGTTGCTCCTTCTTTGAAATTTACTCCTCAAACAGGGCTCCCTTCAAAGTTTTCACAATTATTATGATTGGTAAATTTTGAAATAACTTAGATCTTCAATTTAGTGAGTTCACGACTAACGCGAAGTTAAGTCCTCTTTATCTTCGCGTCTACAGTCTTCAAATAATACGCAAAACTAGTCGCTTCGCATCTAACCGCCATAACCGTCGTGAATCTCATGCCGAATACCAAGGGCATGTTTTCTCTTTTAAATAGCGTTTCCTTCTCTTCTTCCTCATACTTTCAAGAACTTCCGAATTCCAGAGACCCAAAACCCTGACAACCGCGACCATTTCTCCACTCATTTCGTCCATTTCTTAATCAATGGTGCTTAAAAGGAGCACTTCTTCATGAGGACAGGCCTCGCCGTCCGGCACGAGCAGCGGTCGCAGCGACCGTGGCAGCGATCGTAGTAGCGGCCCTGTCTACACTGCACCCATTGGAAGTAAAATCTCCATTGTTGACCCCTTTAATGGCTCTGTAATGATGATTTGGCTCAGTTTCGACCGGCCAAACACCCTCTTCATCGGCAAAATCATCGTCGTACTCTGGTCATTCTAGTGACTTGGAGAAGAGACTCTTTGTCTTCTTCTTACGCGAGGTTATTTGTTAACCTTGCATCAAGCGTTGCTACGCAAAGTTATACTTCTGGCTAATGCGATGTTTAAGTTTGCATTCAGTCTTGAGCAGCAAAGCTATGGATCAACTTCGTGTTTAGCTTAACACATGAAGTTAAAGCTTAGCTTTGCATTTTATTCGACGCGAGACTATTGATTAACTTCGCGTTTTAACACTTAGTGTTTTTCAACGGCTTTATCTGTTTTCTAATTTTGATTCTTTCCTTTGTAGTTACTCAGTAGATCCTTTATCAAAAAAGCATCACTTTGGATTTGCTAGAGGCGCAGATGGAGCGACCCAGTTCAGGTTTACTACTGAGATCCCCATGTATGAGTCGGATATTAGAGAACGCTGTGAGAGACGGTTGAGATATAGCCCCGCTACCGTAAGGGAGATAATTACTGACGCTTCCTTTGAAGTCGTGAATCGGGAAGCCCTAGATAAGCTGGCCTTCCTTTTAGGTGACAAAATACTGAACTTAGATGAGATATTGTTCGAGAAAGAGAGCAAGTGGCTTCACCAGGTTGGGGATTTGTTAATGTTCCTATCGGACATGGAACAGAGCTACCCTCTGGTATATCTTTGAAGACTATCAGTCCCGCGCCAGCTGGATTGGGACATCACTCAAGAACATGGTAACGATTAGATAATTTGGCGCTCATGGGCTTTACCAAGACAGTCTAGGAAGATGTGTCACCGGACTTCTTCCAGGGAGAGTAACCAAAGAGCATCCAGTCGGAGAAATCTCGATTCGCGCGAAAACTTTTATTAGCGAATTTATGGCTAAGGGTGGACAATATCCTTCTCATGACTTTAGGATGCTTGCCTGGATCCATTCTACAAGCAAGATGTGGTAGGCCCGTCTCATAGGATATATGCTTGAATCACATAGACCAGTTTTGAAGGAGATAGGCTTATATCAAGCGATCCGAAACATCTAATACAGTTTGCCCCAAAGCTCATATCAACCATTCAGTCTCCTAGAGATGTACAACTCTGAGACGGCGCCTTCTTTACTCTGGTGGGTGAGATAGGACTTGCTCTCCATGAAATGTGTGAAGTATCAGCTCTTTCTATGGGTGAGCTCCCCTATGAAGAGTACATCCCTACCACCGAGGAGCTAAACATGCTGAGAACCAAAGACGAGCACATCTACGAGACCTACTAGGAAATAATGTGTCACTACCATATCTACGCTGACCAAGCTAGAACTAAAAGCCAAGGGATTGGTCAAAGAGATGGGCTGACTATCTATTCAGGAATTTAAAGGAAAGCTTGTCGTGCATCTCTAGACATAAGCTCATTGACAAAGATGAGATTGAACGACGCATTGCAGAAATAGGCGATATATCCAATACAACTAACTCAAACAAAGGAGGATTCAACTTCGGCATGGTGTTAAAGAGTTTCCACTACCAAGCACAATTTTCAGTATCAGATAGGGGCCCGATTGTTGGGTTCCTAATGTTTTGGCTGAAGAGATACATCGTTACGTCATTCCCAAAAGATACTATCACCATCAACATGGTTTACCCGGCTGTTCTACTTACCTACGGACGACCACTTGGACTTCTTGCCATAGTCAGCAATTTTCAGAGCAGGCTTTGGGCAGTCTCCAACGATTTTATCCCATAGGGCAAGGTGAAGGGAAAAATAGCGAAGGGATCCACAAAGCGAAGGGATCCACAAAGCAAAGGGATCCACAAAGAAATCCGCCAAAGTGAAGACACCGAATCCCAGAGTGGAGATGCCATACACTTACTTGATGGCCTGGCTCGTCATGCACTGCCCATATTTGATGAGTGTTGCAGATTATTGCCCAATAGATAAGTCGTTCTTCGTGGAGATGTATGAGTATCCACTTGGAAGAGCCACTACATGTTGGTGATCCACAAGATGCTCTAGCACCATCAAAACTAAGAGATCAACCGTTACTTGCCTAACTTTCCAAATGGCGAGTACGGGTCGAGATTTAAGGATGCCCTAGAACCGGACAATTTTTCAACACTATCTTTGGAGGCTTTCTGGTGGTTGCTGAGTATCCGTCTTGGACATCTAGTGCATTGACAAGACAACATGTGCTACATAAATCCATATACCCCAAGCCACTTCACCCGTCAGTTTCAGTATACGCAACTGTATGTGAGGAATCTGAACAAGAAACTGGCATATCAAGGGAATCTCTACGAAGGCACTCGAGACTGGTTCTATTTCGTAGCCAGGGGGACTAGCGCTGAGTTCGCGCTCCCTCAGAAGTCTCCAGTTATGAACACCGTACTCAGCTTTTGCACGTGGTACTATATTGCTAATGTTGAAATGCCCAATTTCTCCATCAACCACAGCTGCTACAAAGAAATTGAGGCCTTCTACTTTTGTCGAAAAGGAACTAAAAGAGTCCGTGTGAAGGGGATGGATGAATTCCTAGACTTAGAGGCTGAACCATCCGATGGGGGTGATTCTGATGATGATGCCACCGATGTTGGAGATGTCCCTACGACCACTCAAGGCGATTATGTACACATCTAGAGTCCTTCTCCCAAACATCATCGGACGACTAGAGGTGAACCAGCTCGGAAGAGGAAGAAGTTAGTCGAGCAGACCCTTCCCACCATGATCATTCCTAAAGAAGCAGCGGTCCAGCTCGCAACTGATCTTCTGGTTTCAATGCTACCAACGACGCTGACTCAAGAGGACATCCCAGCTCCACCCTCCAGTGCTGCTAGTGCTTTGAATATGCCCGCTCTCAATTCTCTAACCAGCTAGATTGGGGCTTTACTTGAGACATCCACTACTCCGCCATCTAGTCCAACTACGGGGCTAGTTTCCCTGGGTAAGATTATTCTTATTTTATATGTATATTTTCCCTTTCTTTCCATAGGTGTTCATGAGTTCTAACATCCTCTTTTTTCTTTGGGTCAAGTAATTGGCCCCACACACCAATGAACTCCACAACGAGGATGGACTCAGAGGAGCAAGTCGATTACTCAATGGTTAGCAGATCAGTGGGCGGACTGGAAAGCTCTGCTGAGCAATTTGATGCGGACTATTTTACACCTCATCCCAGCTCTATCAAAGTCACAAATCTTTAATCCAATGAGTTAGGGAGTGATGATAGGACACAACCCCCTATGCCAGAAGCGTCGACTCCTCTAGAGCCAAACTTGCCATCTCTTATACCAGCCTCTCCACATTCCGAAGATAGCTTCCCGATAGTTGTAGGGGTACCGTCATCTTCTCAACTTGCTGTGGTGACGTCTTTATTGATTGTTGATGTAGTTCCTTCCCTTGCCACTCCTCCTGCACTAGCCACTCTACCAATTTGCGGAGAAGAATCAATAAAGTTCTCTTTTGAAGGAGTGTCGGGCATTGGAGAAGTTACAGGCAAAGGTATCCCATTTGAATCTACCCCTGCTAGCCCTGTCGCTCCAGTGACTTACGTAGGCGATACATCCCCTCAGCTTCCCAGCTCAGCCAGCTCCTTATTGCAATTATTAGCTTCGCACATCATGAACCTGGTGCAAGGATAGGCCTCTACAACGTCGATTCCCATGGAAGCTACACCCTCGCCAACAACTACTTACTTGGCATTGCCTGCTCTTAGCCTGGCCACTGATGACCCACTTGAATAATTCTTCAACTCTAGTGTAAGTGATTTCATGCAATTACTAAGGAGGTGCATCAACATGATTCTGGATGGGTAGGACTTCCTTGAACTTGGATGCCCGATGTTGAACAGCTATCTGGATAATAATGAGAGAATCAGGGGTCGTGAATGAGTAGCACCCTACCGAGCCCACCTAGAAGCTCTGGAAGGAGAGTGCAGATGTTGAACACTCTCCGACAAGTGGATGTGGAGGCGATCGTAGAAATTGAGGTGGCGCGGTTTCGAGTAGACTTGATGGCTTGCCAAGAAGAGTTACGATGCCAAGAAGAAATCTACTCTTGAGAGTTAGGCGAGCTCCGAACTAGCCAAGAAGTAATTCTGGCAGACTAAGAGAAGGTCAATTTCCAAATAGAGGGCAGCCAAACAGCAATCCTTAGAGCTTGTGAAACTATCATGAAGGCTTAGGCCAATTTGGAAGCCAGCTAGGCCAGACTGGAGGAGTCTTTCAAAAGAAGAGAAGAGTTGGTCTTGCGACAAAGACAACTCGAGCAAGAAGGCACAGTGAGAATATGGATGATTGAAGAATCTCTGCTCCAACTCTCCTAGCATCTTGCTATTAATGACGACGACTTGTGTCGCTAGGCTTTACACTGTGTAGAAGAGACTTGGCATCAAGTTGTTGATCAGACGGAGAATAAGTTGAGACTTTTAGGAGAATTCTGATCTCCTTGTATCTTTTTCCTTTTTGTTGTAAGAAACGAAGAAGCTCAACTTTTAACTTCTTATTTTCCTTCTTTGTTGACTTGTCTTCATTCCAGCGAACATGAATAAAGAAAATTTTTAGTTTTCTATCACTTAATTTCATATCATTTTGAGCCATATGTGATGATGTGATTGATATATGATTATGATAAACAATTGATTTTGAATGGGTGATCGTGTTAAGATCAAGAGATTCGACAGAGGTGCTTAATCATACATGCCTCATGCCTGGGGTGACTTATCTGAGTGACAGACGAAACCGGTGATCAAATTAAGATCACTAAAGAAACCGTCCATTGTGGAGTGCATGATGGTTCAAATCTTTACTGTCAGAGGTAAGAGTTTAACATAACAAATGTAATTATACTGAAGTAAAATGGATGAGATGGTTCAAATCTTGATGTTTGAGCGAAGAGGTTAACATGACATGTTCATGGGATTTTTAGTAAATCTCCAGCTATCAACGGATTTAATATGCCTTTACCAATTGCCGTTTACGCTGGGCTAGCCATACTATTTCCCTCAGCATGGTGAGTTATCAAGAATTTGATTTCCTCTTCCCTTTACTTTAGTGACTATGGGTTTATTGTGACAAATTTGTAGTGAAATGTTTAGCAAATTCTCAGCTATAAACGGATTTGGCGTGCCTTTACCAATCGTCTTTTGCGTTGAGCTAGCTATGCTATTCCCCTTAGCATGTTGAGTTTGTCGAGGATTTTTATTTCCTCTTCCCTTAGCCTTTTTAGCTTTGTTCTCATACTTTATTCAATAGTATAATATATATATATATACTTTTTTTTTCGTATAGTACTTCTTTAAGAATTTTCCATTAATAGACATCAACATCCTATCATCGTCTTGATTTATCAGGCGGTAAGCTCCACTTGAGTATACCATTTCCACTACAAACCGTCCTTCCCATTTAGGTTCAAACTTCCATTTGGTTTATGGGTCATGATTATCGGTCTCTTAACAATCAAGACCAAGTTCCCCTGCTTGAAGGTCCTTTGTTTAACCTTTTTATTGAACACCTGTGAGGCACATGCTTGATACAGCTCAATTTATTGTTGGTCCAAGAGACGCTTTTCATCCAACTCTTCTAGCTCTTGCAGTCTCTGTTGATGCTTTTCTTCTATTGTCATTCTCGTGGCTAGAGCTACTCTCAATGAAGGTATCTGAATCTCCAAAGGTAAAATGGCTTCACTCCTGTACACCAACGAGAAAGGTGTAGCTTTAGTAGGAGTGCATACTATGGTGCGATAAGCCCACAAATATTCTCCTAATTTCTCATCCCAATCTCGTCAATTAGAAGAGACGAAATTTCAGAAGAGTTTAATGATAATTTTATTGAAAGCTTAAGCTAGGCTATTGGTTGTTGGATTGTATGAAGTGGACGCAATGTCTTAGATTCTGAACTTATCACAAAACTACAAGAACCCCTCGCTGACAAATTGGGGTCCTCTGTCATGAATAATCCTTCAAGGAATATCAAAGCGATAAATCACATGATGCTTTAAAAACTTGATTACGTCTGTGGTCTTGACCTCCCTCATGGTTACAACTTCGGCCCACTTTGAAAAATAGTCGGTTATTGCAAGATAAACCGATGTCCTCTGGACGATGGTGGGGTGATTAGCCCAACGGTGTCCATCCCCTATGCTCCGAAGGGCCAACTAGCATAAGTAGTGTGCAAGTATTCGGGAGGTTGATGTATGAAGTTAGTGTGTACTTGTCATGCATGGCAACGCTTTGCATATGTCACTATGTTGGTAATCATTTTTAGCCAATAATATCCCAGCCTTCTTATGCAATCCTAGAGTTTCGGACCTGGATGGTGAGCTCCGCATGTCCCGTTTTGCATTTCCTCAAGCACCTTATCGGCCTCTTCTTTCGAAATGCATCATAGCAAGAGACCATCACATGACTTTCTATACAAAGTCTAAAGTGCAGCATCATAATAAAACCTTTAAACCTTCCTCTTAATCGAAGCGGCTTCCTTAGGATCTTTTGAAAGTATTCTGTATAAGACATAATTCACGAATGGAAACCGCCAATCTCAGGGTTCTAGAGTCATACCAACTTGATACACTTGATTGGTTTGTAGAATTGAATCGGGATGGAAGAGCTCTCTACTCTCAATAGTGACACTCTTGGTGGACCCTGCTAAAAGTGCCAAAGTCGCAGCTAAGGCCACGAGGGCATCTGCATAGATATTCTAGTGTCGAGGTATATGGTCGATGTAGAATTGCTCGAAGTGATTTGCCAACTTAATGGCCAATTGATGGTAGGGGATGAGGGCTTTATATTTGACTTCATACTCACCCGTCATCTGATTGACGACGAGTTTAGAGTCTCCATATGCCTCTAAACAATTCACCCTCAGTTGCAAAGCCATATTTAGACCAATAATAAGTGCATTATACTCCACCACGTTATTCGTACACAGCACTGTGAGTGAGTTTCTGTTGGGAATTATATGCTTGTGCAGCGATATAAGCACCACCCCACTCCTGCTGTAGATCTCCTTGTGGCTCTATCAAAGAACAGCTGTTATGGTTGTTCCTTACTAACTGTGCTGACTTTTGCTGATTGGTCAGGAATATCCTCGAGTAGTTTAGAATTCCTTGAGACATGGTGCTCTACGAGAAAGTCAGCGACCGCCTGTTCTTTCATGGATTTTTGGAAAACAAAGTGGATATCATAAGGCGATAATAGCAATGCCCATTTTGCCAATCTGTCGTTTAACGAGCCTGGCTTTCTCATAAGGATTTTCAATGGGTTAATCCGGGATATAACGTGAATTGTCTGTCTGGTGAGGTAGTGACGCGTCTTCTGAATGGCGAACACTAGGGTTAGACACTCCTTATCGATTAGAGTATACCAATGCTTCGTTTCCATCTTAGTGCGGTTCAAATAATAAAGAGCGTGCTAATAGCCGTGCTCATTATGTTGAGCTAACAATTCGCCTAACTTATGATCCATAGCCCTCACATAGACGAGGAATGGTCTTCCTGGTATGGGGGCCATAAGGATGGGAGGCTTTGTATGATATTGCATAAGGTCATCAAATGCTTGCTGGTATGATTCATCCAACATGAAAGAAACCCCTTTCTTTATGAGCTTAGAGAATGACTGATATCGTCCTGATAAGTTGGAAATGAAATGGCAGATGTAAGCTAATTTGCCTTATAGTCTTCTCAGTTCCTTGAGATTTCAGGGTGGCTGCATTTCTTTAATTTTCTCACCTTATCAGGATCAAGGTAAATTCCTTTTGAAGTAATGACGAATCCAAGGAACTTACTGCTGGATACCCCCAAGAAAAATATGGCTGGATTCATTTTTAGATGATACTTTCTAATGAGATCAAAGACCGTTCTCAAGTCTTGGAGATGATTTTCTTTGTTCCTACTTTTGACAGCAAAATTGTCTGCATAACACTCCACATTTTTGCAAAGGTATTCTTTAAATATGACGCTCATAGTGCGCTGATAAGTGGCTCCAGCATTCTTAAGTCCGAAGAGCATCACTGTAAACTAGTATACTCCCAGCGGCATTCTGAAAGCCATGTGCTTTTCGTCATCTGGGTGCATCTTGATCTAATTATAACCAGAGAAGCCATCCATGAAGAACATCCTCTCATAGCCACATGTATTATCGATCATTACATTAGTAACTGGCAAGGGAAAATCGTCCTTGGGACATGCAACATTTAGATCTATGAAATCAATGTATATCCTGATCTTACTATTCTTTTTACGAATAAGCAATATATTTGCCACCCAGTCAGGGTGTTGATCCTCTCGAACAAACCAAGAACTTATCAACTTGTTGACTTCAGCTTCTATGGCCTCCATGAACTTCGATGGGAAGCACCTTTGCTGTTGCTTGACTAGTTTGGCATCCTATCTGATATTCAAGTGATGCATCCGACCTGAGGGTCTAGCCCGGGCATATCTTCATAGTTCCAAGCGAACACGTCTATATATTCCCTAATGAGGGCTGTAAGCTCTTCTCATTCTGTGGGAGTTAGTGTTTCGCTTATGAAAATGGGCTTTGAATCCTCCTCAGTCTTCATATTAACTTGTGTTACTTTATCTTCTGTGAGTGGGTCACGTTCAAAACGGACATCCCAGAGGGTATTCATGTGTTTAGCCTAGGACTCATCCTGAATATCAATTGGTTCTTCATCGCTTTTAGGTATAGCTGAAACCATATTTGTTTCTAGAGACTGGAATATAGCACCGGTACTTTAATCGAAATCCTGGTCCGGTGGACTAACATCACTGTCGATTGGAGCTGTCCCTTCAGGTTCGCTCGATGATGTGGAAAGAGTGGATACATATCCTAATCCTCTTTGAGTCTTATGATAATAATCGGGACATTTCCCTTTTGGCATAAAGGAGGGCAGGATAGTTCGTCGTCCCTTTCCAAAATTTAATCCCTACTTCTAGGCTAAATTATAAACAATTTTTTTTATCATTTGTTGGGATTTTTATTCATAATGAAGGAATCGAGGTCATGTTTGCTCATCACTCTCGCTGCTTTGGTTTTGATTGGGTTGCGTCATCATTTTGCTGAACACTATAGGTCTTTTGACACGGCTATCGAGAAGGCATCTCGATGACATTATTTCAGTCTCTAATTATTTTGGACCGAGAGAGGAGAGATGATCTAATCGGCAATTGAAATGCTAACAAAGTCTCAAATTCGGACAAGCCATCTATCTCTGTGGTAGTGCAAGAGGACACCGAATCAGAAGCAATAGCAGGCACATAAGTAAAGTTTATGTCATCATTAATAACACATTCGTCTGCATCACTAGCAACATTAGTTACATTGACTTTATTGAAATCTAGGTAGGGAATTATTTCAGATTCATCATCGTCTTTATTTAAAGACTCGTGCTCAGTATCTGCTTCATTGCCGCTGTTGTAAAGTTCCTCATATTCTTCAAGGATTTCGTGGGCAGCCTTGTACAGCAGGGCATTAGTAAAATAATTCTCTAATCCTTTGAGAAGTTGCTTATCCACAATCAGAATCCGGACCTTTCTTTGCTCATCGCAATACTTCATGCATTAGTGGAGGATCGACGGGACTATCATATCGGCATTGATCAATGGTCGTCCTAAAAGGATATTATATGACGTGTCTGCGTTAATAACGCAGCACGTGACTTCTATTTTTAGGTCTCCAATCTAGTATCGAAGCTTAATCTTGCCGAGGGGGCAGCTGTTATTGGTACTAAATCTGAATATCATAGTGTTTGTTGGTGTGAGACGATGCGGCGAGATCCCAATAGTTGCATCAACCTTCTTGGGATGACGCTTAATGCAGACTCAGGATCAATCTGAATGCGGTCCACCTGGGTGGATCCAACATACACGGTGTACTATAAGGGCCTATTATGCTTTATATTTCTTACATGTATGTCTTCTGGCAAGAAGGTTATTTGCGGAATTTGCCTCATCACTTGGTGACAGTGAGGGTAGAAATTTCTTTCTTCGTTGGATAGTTCAACGATTTGCGCCATGAAAGATTCAGAATCTACCAGAACCTCTCTTAGCACTTCTCGAGTTGATTTGGACAATCGCAACAGCTCGTAAAGTATAACATGAGCTAGGATATTAGCCAACTGAGCTATTATATCAAATTGAAATGGTGCATCTTTCGCTTCATCGTTCTTCCTTGCATTTTTTTGGAAGCGAAGCCTTTTTTGTTTCATGGTCTCCCCCTATATTTCTTTGCTGGGTCCCACCTTTGAATAGTCTTTAAGGTAAGCCTTGCATGATCTAGTATTAGTCGGACCCGATTCGTTTTGGTGAGTGGCCATAGCTGAGGCCTCCTCTTCCGAATCCATTAGTGCATTGGCAACTATGTGGTCTTCTTTTAGATTTGTGGAGATAGTATTACTGATCTGCATCTTTCTTTGTGTGCTGGATGAAGACCATTATTCATCCTTTAGAAGATCTTGATAAACTCACATAATCTCCCACTTTTTGTAATTACTGGGGTGAGTCCCCTCTGCTCCATCTTATAGGGATCATGATTAACTATTATTAGTTTTCCTGTTAGCACTGGATTAGTCCGACGGGGAACTCATTGGTTCCTATGACCAGAGTTGCCATATTTGTAGAAGCTTTCTTTAGTTCCTCTTTAAACTGGAGAACTCCAACTTCTATCAACGCCTAGATTCGGTTTTTAAGAGGATAGCAGTTTTTAGTTGGATTCCCGATGTTCTAATAGAACATGCAATAATTAAGGTCATTGGTTTTCCTAACATCTTCCGGCTTACGATTCTCCGGAAGCTTCAGCATGCCCTTTCTACTAAGAAGGTGACACAGAGTACCTATCTGCTCCGTCTTGAATGAGTAAGACCTATCAGGTCGAGGCCTGTTCAGGCCTACACCTCTCAGATTTTGAGGTCTTGGATTTGTTAGTTTTGGATTTGCATCTGATGCCATCACAATCTTCCCTGTGATCTTAAAATTCCGTGGATATAGTCTGTTATTTGTAGAACTCCTCATAGTTCGAGTTTCTTCAATCCGGCGAATTATATCTTCCGCCTACTCTCCTTATTTCAGCAGGTCGTTCTAAGTCTTGAACTTTACGGCTCCCATATTTATTAGCATGTCGGTCTTTAAATTATAATTGCATGTTTCTACCAATGTTTCTTGGGTCATCTCATGTCGACATTACATGGATTTTTCTCCAGACGCTCTATAAAGATCTTCAGCATTTCTTCTTCTCCTTGTTTTGATGTAAGAAGGGAATGAACTGACATCTCAGTATCATTCTCAAAGAAACGTGCTACAAATTGCTTCTCCATATTATACCAAGTATTAATGGTCTTCAGGGGCAACTGCATAAACCATGTAAAGGTAAGCCCTCACAAGGTACTCACAAATATCTTGATCATTATGGAGACATTTCCCATCAAATGACCAGTCTGCGACAAGAAATAATACATGTGCTGATTTGGGATCTTTTCCTGTCATACAATTCAAACTTGAGGGGTTTATATTTTTCAGAAAAAGGAGCGTAATCGCACTCCAGAGGGTAGGGTACCCCCGCCTCCTTCAGATCCATCTTTTTGCCTTAATGCATCTAGTTGGCTCTAGAGCTTCTCCATCTTCTCGGCATGAGAGTCAAAGAAGAATTTAGAGTCTTTTCCGTGCTCTAAGCTTTCTCCTCTTCATGTTATTCCTTTTCCTCATTTGTTTTGGTTGATGGTTCTGGGGAAGAAGTTCTGATCTTGTCCTCTACTATTTTCTGGGTATTTTCGATCACTTTCATGAGCATCATATTGAGCTCATCAATAGTCTTTTGCTGCTTCTGAATTGATCGCTCTTCGACTTTCAACCTCTGGTCCATGTCATCGGATCTATCACCGCGTGCGATATTAATTTTCTTGGTCGGGAAGAAGCATATGACTGTGGGGAAGTTATGGCCAGATTGTCGCTATCATTGCCGTCCAATCCTCTTGCGAGTCTTTCATAATTTCGGGGAGCGATGACACCGGTCTTGAGTTGGGTAAAATGGTGAGGTTGTTCATCATCTGCATCTGACCTATGTTCTTTCTCCAGGACCTTCATGCTTTTGCCCACCATCTTTGAGATCACCACCTTCAATTATTTTTCCATGTTAATTCTGTATTTCAAATTACTCTTTCTCCTCTTTGGAGTGTTTTGATGTGACTTAGTTATTCTGTCAAAAACAGACACTCTTTGTTTATTACAACAGCAGTTGTTTAATACAACTGAAATCAACTGCTCACTATAGCCTGTGGAGTGATTGAGTTGTCTTTCTTTTATTTGTCAAATGCTCCCTAAGATCAAGAACTTTAGAAGAAGAGAAACTTTTAGTTGTGTTTTGGATGTAGAGCCCACTTGGCTATCGAAGAAATTCAGGTGCCTGCTGAAACTCTTCAGGGCTGATGGCGTCGAACTGCTGGTCTGTCAGATATTTAACACTTTGCTTATCAGCCTTGATGCTATATACTGGCTGTTTTACGCAAAACTGGGAGTTAGTTTCACGTTTTAAAGCTTTCACGTAAGACTTAAGTATAGCTTCGCGTTTTATGCTAGCCTCACATTTTATACTAGCTTGGCATTTCTGAAGAAATTAAACTTCTAGTGATTATTTAGCCTCACGTGAGGGAATATCTCCGCACGCTAGCATAACTTCGCGATTTACGCAAGTTTTATTAGTTTCGCGTTTTATGCTAGCCTCAAGTTTTTTGTCCAAGTTTGATAGCCTCGCGTGGAGAGCTTTCTTCACACGCTGGTTTATTTTTGAAATTAACTTCGCATTCTACACGAGTTTTGGCAATTTTGCCAATTCCAAATATAAGTTTGATAGCTTCACGTAGAGAGATTTCTTCACATGCTAGCTATCTCTGAAACTAGCCTCGCGTTTTATGCGAGTGTTGTTAATTTTTCCAGTTTCATGTCCAAGTTCTGATTCACACTTAGCCTTGCATGGAGAATTTTCACCACACGCTGGCTTGTAGTCAGCTTCGCGTTTTATGCGATTTTCACTAGTTTTGTGATTAACGCATGCCATTTCATAAGATAAAGTCATAGCCTCGCGTTCTACTTTTACTTCAGCCTCGCATTTTATGCGGGTTTTGAGGGCTCTTTGTCTTACTTGATGATTTCAATTACGGAGGTGTGCTTTGGTGAAACCAGTCTCTTGTCACTCTTCGGCAGTAAGAATAGGATCCTCCCCTACGGATTTCCGTTCGTACGATGGCTCTATAGCCGCAAACTCAAAGGATTTCCGATTAATGAAAAATTTCTTATTGCCCGATTTACGGGTTTTAGAGATCACGCGGCGATAGCGCCTCATTTCAGTCGTATTAACCGATCTAGAGGAGAGATAATCCTCATACCTTTCCTGGTCGATCTCAGTGACGAGCATGTCCACACTGATCTGATTTTCTCCACGTTGGATTGTATCACGATCTCTTATTCAGTAAAAGAGACATCTTCCACTGTGGTTGCCACTTTGTTCTCCGCAAAATTCTTATTTTATTCCATTGATTACAGTGATTTGCAAAATTATAATGAAAGATGAACAAAAGAAAAACAAACGAGAGGATTTATATATTATCGCTCTCTTTTATAATAAAAAGTGGGTCCTAATGTGGTTATATAGAGTCCCAACTTGCCACACTAAATTTCCGCTTGATAGCTCAAACCGACATTATTTTAGGGGATGTGCCCTTAGAAATTTGGCTGACTATGGAGGTGTGTTCAAATTTTTTTAATTTATTTAATATTTTATTATTTACTGTTCCAGTAACGTTTTCCAAATGTTGTCAAATTTATGCGGAGCGTAGTGCTCAACGAGAGGATTGATACAAAATTACTCGTTTATCATTTAAATGTCTGGAATAAAATAACTAAAATTTCGAAGTAATTAGAAGGATAATTTTAATATTACTAAATTAACAAATTTGGGAATATTTTTCGGACTTGCAAGCAAAATTTCTAAAAATCTTAAATATTAGAAAACTAATAACCGTGAAAACCGAATGTTATTTGGAGTTGTAGATTTAAAGTTACGTACTGTCCAAAATTGACTCGGTGGCCTTATTCAGTACGATCAGACTCAAAACATGAATACCGGTAGCACGAACTTTGTGGTAGTTGGAAGCATAATGCTAATGGTTAGTGGACTCCAATTTCCTTCAAACCCTAGTTTCCTCATGTTATATTCTGTACTCGTATTGATATTCTGATCGTGCCGAGGTTGTCATTTCTTAAATCAATTGTGCTTAGGTATGCAGAGCAGAGAGGCAGATCTCTGCCTGAGCTCTCTGCAGAGAGCTGCACAGAGCTGTGGAGCTCTCTGTAGAGAGCATAGGAGATCTTTGCAGAGGATAGAGAGGTCTCTGTAAGGGTGCATTCATGATTGGTTACAAGCAAATTGATCACAAGAACTTGTTTTTGTATGAATTTGTACATTCATGAGCTGATACAATGATATCTTGGGTTCTGTTTTTTTTTTTTTTTTTTTAAATCATGCTAGGTGAAATTACTAATTACTTGAACAATTTTTTTTCATTTTTATGTCAAGCAGATATCTGTAATGGTTTGTTGGTACTTGGCAATTGGCTCAACTTCAAGTTTTCAACGGTATACTGTTTGTAATGGATGTGAAAAACAATGTTATATTGGTAGTGTACTGTACTGTTTGTAATTGATTAGAACAACAACGTGTTAGTGTTAATTTCAGGCTGTGAGCATGTCATGTAATTTAACTATGTAATTTGACTATGTTACACTCATGTAATTATTGCTTGTAAGTTGTAACTCTTTAGAGCTCCATATAGTGTATACGCATACTACTGGATTTGTAGAATTTGATTCTCTGTTGTGGCAAATTTTGTGGTTTTAGATATTTGCTTGTGATGTTATTTTATTGTTTATTTTGATTTTGTAATTATGTTTTTCAGGTAAATTATTTAGTTATTTTAGCATGGGCTGGAGTTAAATTTCATGATAGTTGGGCTGCATGGGCTAAAAGAAATGCACCTAGCTCATTCATGTATGGGCTAAACTTATTAGTAATTTTGCCATTAGGAAGGTGCATGGGGTGAGCCCAATTCTATTTCCCCTAAATCACTGGCCCAGTCGGTCATTTTTCCCTTCTTTTTTTCTTTTTTTAAATCTGCAGGATTTGGACCGGATGACTTCAATTTTTTGGCCCCCTACATCCGTAGCATAGGCGGTCCCGTTTGGTCTTTTTTTTTTTTTCTTTTTCTTTTTGTTTTTGGCTTTGGGCCGTAGTAGCATAGGATGTCCCGTTTGGTCCTTTTTTTTTTTTTTTTTGCATGCTTTGGGTCGTAGACCAAATTAATCGAAAACTGATCCAATCTGAACCGAACCGAAAATTTGGTTTTGGAGGGTGTCTAGTCTGTTTCAATTTCGAGTGTAAAATTCGGTTCGGTTTTTTCTTGGGCTTTTTCATCCGAACCCAAAACCAAACCAAACGTCTTCGGTGAACCATGGTCCACCACCGTTGAAGCCCATTACTCCTGCCGGCCTGCACATCCCCAATCTCAATACAGCTAGCCAGCCCACCGGTGAATCAATGCCTCTGCACGTCTCCTGTGAACGCCATCATTCGTCTATACCCATGTCAACACCGACGAGGCTCTTGAATATGTAGGTTCAACAAAACCCATGATTTCACTTGCCTACCATGGGTTCCCGAATCAGGACTGATTGTGTCCAGCCTTGCAAGCAACCAACCAAGATGCTGCCCTCACTCGGGCATTCCATCGAACTCCTTGCAGCTTTCTAGCTTTGCCTTCCATAGGAGTTCCGAGCAAAAACCTTACCGTACCAATTATTTTCTGCATTTCGTGGAATTTTTCAGTTTCGTGCCTCGGAGCACCGTTACATCAATAGAATAGTGAGAAATTTACTGATACGTCTTGGAAGTGAACCGAACTAAAAGGAATAACCGAGAGATTTGAGAAATACATAGTTAGTTTGGTCAAAAGATGGCTTGTTTTCAGACCATTTCCGATGAGAGGATACAGGAAATTAACAGCACTTTCAGCTTTAGCATCCCGTTGACTTGAGTTGTAATTAATTTAACAGTCTAGTTATTGCTCGATTGTAGATCCTTTTCCAAAAGAACCCTCGCGTCTCCATATTATGCTCAAACATACAAAGTTGCAAGCAAACTTTTTATCTTCCTCTTAGAATAAAAGGTAATATTTCCACAAACGGAAGCATTAACATCTTGAGCCAATTGCAAAGCTTTTGCTGAGAATATGTTGAGATTGTTTGTTGCCTTGTCATGTCGCACTCTTTTGGCTCGTTGTCATATCCCATACTGCACGAATAATAACTAAATATATCAACACATTATGCCAGTGGCTCATCTAATCTGTTGAGACTGCTTACATTAGCAAATGCATGTAGTTGTGTATCAGACCTAACTATTAACCAAATTTGGAACACGACCTCTTTCTTTTTTTTTCTTTTTTTTCTTTTTTTTTTTTAAGTGGAGAAAAGCATGTCAAAAACTATTTCAGAAAGGAGGAAAGAACTAGAAATGTGAAGGCAAAAAATAAGAGAGGAGGAGCCGAGAGCACTTATAATGGAGGAAGAATAGCCTCATTGGCTTGAATTGTAGATGATGAGATTCGAATCTACAACCACCTGTTATTGCTTGAGCTCAGCTCCTTTGGTACATTAAGATACGTATTGCAGCAATGTACTCACAACTTAAGCCCTTCTGGAATAAGAGGCAAGCCAAGCGGTTAATCGATTTGGATGCATGGAGATTCTAATTAAGAGACTGTTCATTGCTTCTGCTAATACTAAAAGAAATATTGGAGGTACTTAATTTTAGCGAATATCGTGTGAAATTTGTTTGTTTTTTTATATTATGATAGGTAAAATTAAAAATATTTTTATTTATTCTTAAGAATAAGGAAAAATAATATTAGAATATTAAAGCTTATTTCAAACTAAACTTTTTTTCTTGAACTGAGGATCTATGATGATTTTAAACTTAAAAACTCCCATTACCTTGTCATTTCTTTATCAATGAATTAGTTCTCATTCAGTAACGTTACAATTTATCTTATAAATGAATATTTTACTTTATAATAAAAATTTTACTTATGGTCTCATTTTTAAGTTAGGTACTTTGTTCATTTTTATTGGTACCTAACTTGCGTTTCTTATAATACATCTTAAGCAAAATTATTTTTTTAAATTATGATTTAAAAAGTAAATTAAAATTTATTTTGTTTTCCATCGTTATCCATTATAATTACTATTATAATAAATTATCACTCTAAATCTCTTTATTTTATTATTTTTGCTAAACTAAGGACCAAATAATTTATAGTATTTTAAACAAACTATTTTTCAAATGACTTTCAATCTATGTGAATTCTTTTGCAAATAAACTTTGGGTAAATATTGGAGAAATGACTTAATAAATTTAATATTGACATCAAGAAAAATTTAAAAAAAAATAATTACTTATTTTTCTCCAAACCCAACACATCAAATTAACAAGAATTCATGTAATAAGCATGACATAATATTCGTGAAACAGATTATTTATTACGTCTCAATATCTTAAGAAAGGAATAAATTGATTAAAATAGATGTTCTTGTAGAATATTATGCATAATTTATTTCACATAGTGATATCTTAATTAATAATATGTTTCTGTAGTAAATCAGTGCATGTTGGAAAAAATATTAATCATTAAGTGAAATATTTCTTTGATAACATAATTGATAAATTTTTATTATCGATTTTTCTAGATATCTTAACAACTTCATATTGCTTATTAACTTCCAAGTAGTAAAAGGAGCTATCATTATTCATATGTTTAAGTTAATAATTTGGACAATTAACAAAAAAATTATTTTCTTAATTATAATCTTTATTGATATGAACAAAGCTCTAATGAATAGTCTTTTTATTAGAAATCATATTTGTTATGGAGTATATTGGTAATTATTTTCTAAGAAATGATAATTGAAAAGTAAATGTCCTGAGACATTAAAATAAATGCTTAGGAAAAAAAAAAATATGTGGACAACTTATAATAGTTATTTTGAGTTGCTACAATTTTACTTATTAAGTATTTTTAAATAATATTTAGTATTATTAGTTCCCTTCATTATTTTTAAGAAACTATGAATAACTACTTTTTGACAAATGCCTCAAACCCATTTTATGATTTTTTATATATATTATTTTTTAATTATGAGGAATGATAATTTGGATCTTTCTTGGTTCCTATTTTGTTCTTACATATACAATTTGGATAATATTATAATTTTAAAAAAAATAAAATAAAGATGAAATAAGATCTACTTTTTACCTTATCTTTTAGTTTGTTAGTTGAAGGTCGGCTCAAAGGAAATAAATGTAGGAAAAATATGTTTTTCTATTTTTAAGTTGATTTTTTTAAATAGGATGATGTTTATAAATTCAATGATTTAAGATTTTAAATTAATAAATCTATCTCTCTTACTTTCATTCTCTCCTTCCTCTAACTTTCGCATCCCTTTTTAGAAGCTATACCACCATATTTTTTCTGTCTAGAAAAGTAGGTTATTATTTTTCATTTTATTATTTTTAAATATTTAGATTGAGAGTAGCTATTTAAAAAAAAAAAAAAAAAAAAAACTACCATGCGATGTCCGTTTTATCTCTTGTTCTCTTTCTTGATCTTTTTTATAAGCTCAAGAATCTCTATGCTTAGAGGATTACCTCAATCTTTTTTGTATTTTCATAATTTTGTAAATTTAGAATTTTCTAAGGAGTTTTACTTATAAATATAAGTGAGGCTATTATTAGTTTCATTACTATTTTATTAAAAATATCTAAGTTGAAAATGGACATGCAATGACATGCACCCGTATAACGTATTTTCTTATAAAATAATAATATTTTACCTTGCAATAGTATTTCCAATAATTTAGTTCTTTTTAAAAGTGAATAAAAAAAAGTAAAATATTTTAAAATGATCTATTATTTAAACCAAATTTGTTTTAGTTTTATTCAACCTCATATTCATGCACCCAACTAACTCATAAGGTCAAACAACTAAGCTATGCTACTATATTATTAGATTTACAATCAATTTAATATTTGAATGTTATGAAACAATTAAAAGATGGATGTCCATTGAGTTCTCTATGAGTTTTCATAAAATATGGAAGGACAAAAGAATGAAATGAATGCTCCCCCACCATTGAATGGAATGAATATGGTGACGTGGATGACCCTTTAGCTCTCCCACCATTGAATGGAATAAATGTGGTGAATGTGGATGACCTTTTAGTTTCCCCATGAGACTTTTAATTTTCTGAGATTACTTCCTCTATAAATAGAGCTTATCCAATATATCTTGTAACTTACTTGAATATTTTAGAGTTAATGAAAGAATTATCTCTTCACTCTACCTCTTGTCTACTATTTCCTACATTTTGTTATTCCACTAGTATTATTTTATAACACATTATCAGCACGAGCCTCTACCATTGGAGCAATCGAGTAGAAGTTCAGATCTTGGATCGATTGTTGTGCACGTGTCTATACATTTGGGTAAACTTTTGAAATAATATTTCTCTTTTCAATCCATTTCACTTTTATTATGGCTAATATTACCAAGCAGGAATTTGTACCTCTCGATATCTCTTGAAAGAACTACTTATCATGGATATTAGATGTTGAAATCCACCTTGAGGCAATGGGTCTTGGAAATACTATTATTGAAAAGAATGATGCATCAAACCAAAACTGTGCCAAACCTATGATTTTTCTTCGTCATCATTTAGATGAAGGATTGATAGCTGAATATTTAACTGTGAAAAATCCACTTGTCTTGTAGAATAATTTGAAAGAGACATTTGACCACTTGAAGATGGTCGTCCTTCCAAAAGCCAAGTATGATTGGCATCACATACGGCTACAAGATTTTAAATCTGTTAATGAATATAATTCAGCCATGTTCAGAATTACTTCTCGATTAAGATTGTGTGGTGAAAATATAACTGATGAGAATATGTTAGAAAACATTCTCTACTTTTCATGTCTCGAATATGCTCCTGTAGCAGCAATATCGAGAAAAAGGTTTTAAGAAGTATTCTGAACTTATTACATGTCTTCTTTTGGCTGAACAAAATAATGAGTTATTGTTGAAAAACTACGAGTCCCGACCAACTGGTGCTAGTCCGGACTACAAGAAAAGGGGGTATTGTGCAATGGTTATCGTACAACAATTTTAAAACCATTGTAATATAATATATTTAGTAATGCTTAAATTAACCATCACAATAGATCTTTATTTTACAATGGTTACTATGTAACTCTTCTTAAACCGTTTCGATATATTATATTTTACAATGTTTTTAAATAAATGTTGCAAAAGATAGCTTATTTGTCACGTTTATGTTGCAACGCTTATTTAGCTGTTACTAAATGATTATTTTGTAACGGTTTAAATAATTATTACAAGAAAAGGGGTTTTTGGCAATGGTTTTTTTGCAACAGTTTTAAAACCATTGTAATATAATATATTTAGTAATGCTTAAATTAACCGTTACAATATATCTTTATTTTGTAATGGTTTCTATGTAACTCTTCTTAAACCGTTTCGATATATTATATTTTACAATGTTTTTAAACAAATATTGTAAAATACAGCTTATTTGTCACGTTTATGTTGCAACGCTTATTTAGCTGTTACTAAATGATTATTTTGTAATGGTTTAAACAATTGTTACAAAAAAAGGGGTTTTTGGCAATGCTTTTTTTGCAACAGTTTTAAAACTATTGTAATATAATATATTTAGTAATACTTAAATTAACTGTTACAATAGATCTTTATTTTGCAATGGTTACTATGTAACTCTTCTAAAATCGTTTTGATATATTATATTTTAGTAATGTTTATCATGACTCACAAGAGAATGGATGGAACATTAAATATTGATAATGAAACTAAGGTATCTTGAATTACTTTTTTCATTTCTAAATATATATATGGAATGTTAAATTTCAAAATATTAATATAATTTTTCTATGTTATTTGAAGTCTGAGTTAGACCTGATAACCGCACAGTCATCAGAAATATTCGAAAACAAATATCCAGGAAAAAATTTATAAAGAAAGTATTCAAACACCATCCCGGCCGAGTACCACAATATGGAAAGGGTGTTACACTATCAAATTTACGAAAACCAACAACGACTTCTCTATCTAATGATGCCATCATAGAACTACTTGCTCGAGAACAAAGAGTAGCTGAAATAGAGAGAAAGTATGAAATGATGATGAATGGAAGCAAGACATATTAGCTTAAATAAAGCAAGTTAATCCAAATATCCAGATATCTGATTCATTTACTACTCCTCTATCTACTGTCCCACAGTCTCTTCAAGGAGAGAGTGCCTTTCAGATACTCAAACAATATACATCTACTGTCACAGATAATTCTGAACAGGTTGGTTATTTTTGTAACTTTCAGTTTCATTTATTATAAATGCAAGTTATTAATTCTAGAATTTAGTTTTTTTATGAATTCCTATAGTATGTGTGTATATAGTTTCAAGTTTTATTATTCTAATTATTCTTATAAATTTGTTTTGTAGGTGGGCCAAGATGATGATAATCCTAATATAGAAAGAGGTAAATATACTAACGGCATGGAAAGGGACAATGCATGAAGTTTTTATTTAATTTCATCTAGTAAAACTTATTAAGTATATTTTGTTATTATTGTAAGAACATGCATAATTATGATTTTGAATTCAATTTGCAGTTTTTTATTTAGAACAATGGTTTGTACTTAATTATTTTGAACGTTATTATATATGTTATGATCGTTAACTTTATTTGTGTCGTTATTATTCTATTTAAATTGTTAATATCTATTTCATATATGAATGCCTAGTCCAACATGTTGGGGACATTTAAAAGGGCTCATGTTGTTATTGTTGATGTACATTTGATGAATATTTGGTAATTATATTGGTGTACAGGGAATAATATAATGTGCATATAATGTGCAGTGAGATATATATTTATAATTGCAACGGTTATGTAAATATTACAATTTGTTAGCTGTGATAGCCCATAAACGTTGCAAAAAAGTTAGCAACTGTTATTAGTAAATATTGTTATTCAGTATACAACATTGTTTTGCCAATGGTTATCAATAAATTAGTAACGGTTTTAAACCATTGCAATTTAATATAACCTACTGCAACGGTTTTTAAAACCATTGTAATAAATAAGTATAATTAGCAACGGTTTTTACAACCAATGTAATAGACATATTCAATTGGCAACAGATTTCTATAACCATTGTTAAAAATATGCATAACTAGCAACGGTTTCTTAAACCATTGTAATAGACATATTTAATTGACAACGGTTTAGATAACCATTGTAAAAAGTTAGTATGAATTGCAATAATTTCTGATAAATGTTGCAAGAATATTGTAACATTTATCTACAACCGTTACTATTGAGTTGCAACGTTTTAATGCTACAGTTATAATAACCATTGCATCGAAGATCGCAACGGTTATATTTAACCATTATAAATATATTCTTACGGAACAGTTCTAACAACCGTAGCAATATTTAATCAAAACTGTTGCTATTATTATTTGCAACGCAGGCAAGCACAACGAATTTCAAAACCGTTGCAAATAAATTTAGCAACGGTTTTGATATTTAAGGCAATGCTTATCAACTATAGCAAAATACCCCCTTTTCTTAGAGGATCCTCTCCCTGAAGCGATGCAACTCAACATCAAAATTCTAGTCGTGGTCATAGACGCGGCCGTGGAGGTGGCTGTGGAAGAGACCGTGGACGTGGGTTCAGTCGTGGACGTGGTCATGGTAGATTTGTGCCTTATAATCATAATAATCATAATAGTGGTAAAGAACAAAATAACCTCCAACAGTGGGATAAGAATGATAAGAATGACGAAGAAAAGAAGATTTATGAGGATAAATGTTATCGATGTGGCATGGAAGATCATTGGTCCCATACATGTCGTACGACGAAACACCTTGTTGAACTTTATCAGGTATCGTTGAAAAGCAAAGGCAAAAGTACTGAGGAAAATCTTGTTGATCATAAGGATGTTTATGATGATGATGATGCCAATATAACACACATTGATGTAGCCGATTTCTTTGAGCATCCTGAAGGTGCAAAATAATCAGATGTCAAATGTCCTATATTTGCTTAGAATTCTGTTATTATTTTCGCATATTTTATGTAATTTTCTTTATAAGTTATGAAATTTATGCACCTTATTAATGTTTTTTTTTGTAATTTTCTTTGTTATTTCTTCCTGAAGAAGAAATGGATGCCAAATACTTAAGATTTAATGGTGATGACAATATTTGTCTCATTGATAGTGCTACTACGCACACTATATTTAAAAGTAAAGAGTATTTTTCTCATTTAGAAATGGAAAAATCTAATGTTAATACAATAAGTTGTAGTTCTAAATTGATTGAGGGCTCCGAAAGAGCCACTGTATTTCTCCCTGAAGGAACTAAATTTGTTATAAATAATGCACTACTATCTCCCAAGTCTCAAAGAAATTTGTTGAGTTTTAAAGATATCCGCCAAAATGGATATCATATCGAGACACTAAATGAGACAAATGTGGAATATTTATTAATTACTAGTACTATTCCTGGGAAGAAATGTGTGTTAGAAAAACTGCCTTCACTTTTTTCTGACTTATATTATACAAAAATAAGTGCAGCTGAAACTCATCACCTAGTAGACCAGAAGTCTACTAATCCAAATGATTTTATAATTTGGCATGACCGCTTTGGACATTCTGGTTCTATAATGATGAGGTGAATAATTAAAAACTTACATGGCCATTCATTGAAAAATCAAAAGGTGTTAAACTCAAATGAATTCTCATATGTTGCTTGCTCTCAAGGAAAGTTAATTGTTAGACATTCACCAACCAAAGTAGGGACTGAATCCCCTGCATTTCTAGAACGAATTCATGGTGATATATGTGGACCTATAGATCCACCATATGGACCATTTCGATATTTTATGGTGCTAATTGATGCATCAACAAGATGGTCACATGTATGTTTATTATCTACTCGCAACTGGCATTTGCGAGATTGCTTGCTCAGATAATTAAGTTGTGAGTACAATTTCCTGATTATGCAATTAAGAGAATTCATCTAGATAATACTGGTGAATATTCATCATATGCTTTTGATGATTATTGCATGTCCATAAGAATAAATGTTGAACATCATGTAGTTTATGTTCACACACAAAATGGTCTAGCCGAATCATTTATTAAACAGCTACAATTAATTGTTAGACCATTGCTAATGAGGTCTAAACTTCCTTTATCTGCTTAGGGACATACTATATTACATGCAACAACACTTATAAGAATTAGGCCGACAAGTTATCATGCTTATTCCCCCTTACAATTAGCATTTGGTAATGAGCCCAATATTTCTCATTTGAGAAATTTTTGGTTGTGCGGTTTATATTCCTATGATACCACCCAAACATACTAAATTGGGCCCCCAAAGAAGATTGGGGATATATGTCTGGTATGAATCACCTTCTATAATTAAATATATTGAACCATTGACAGGTGATTTATTTACTGCAAGATTTGCATATTATCATTTTGATAAATCACATTTCCTGACATTAGGGGGAGGTAAAGATCAACCGAAAAAGGAAATCAGTTGGAAAATATCATTAGATTTCCTTGATCCTCGTACAAAAGAATGTGAAATAGAAGTTCAAAGAATTATACATTTGCAATTAATTGCAAATCAATTATCGGATGCATTTAGTAACTCCAGAAGAGTTACTAAATCAGATATTCCTGCTGAAATACTCCGGTCAGGATTAATATTCCTGAAGGACAAAATACAAGTGCTAATGAGTATAAGGCACGCCTGAAACGTAGGAGACCTCTTGGTTCCAAAGATAAAAATTCTCGAAAGAAAAAAGAATTAAATAATGCTAATAAAATCAAAGAGTCAAGAAATAATGAAGGACTCCAAAGTACAGATAGTGACAAAATTCAACCTCTTGAAGAGGTTCCTCCTGAAGAGCATAATTCTGAAGAGAATGAAACTATATAAACTTCATTAAATTTTATCACTGCGGAAAAAAGTTGGAACCGCAAATAAATAATTGTTGATAATACTTTTGCATATAATGTAGCACTTGATATTATGGAAGAAGACGAGGATCGTGAACCTAGATCGGTTGATGAATGTTGGCGTAGAAACGATTAGCCAAAATGGAAAGATGCGATTCAAACTGCATTGGATTCATTGGCGAAATAAAAAGTTTTTGGGCCTATAGTCCAAACACCAGAAGGTGTAAAGCCAGTGGGATATAAATGGGTATTCGTGCAAAAAAGAAATGAGAAAAATGAAATTGTGAGATATAAAGCATGTCTTGTAGCCCAAGGTTTTTCACAAAGACCTGGATTTGATTATAATGAGACATATTCACCTGTGGTGGATGCGATTACATTTAGATATATTGTGAGTTTTGCAGTGCATGAAAAACTTGATATGCATCTAATGGACGTAGTCACTGCTTATTTATATGGGAATCTTGACAATGATATCTATATGAAAATCCCTGAAGGATTTACAATGCCTGAAACATGTAAATCAAATCATAGAGAAAGTTATTCCATCAAATCGCAAAGACCCTTGTATGGACTCAAACAATCTGGATGTATGTGGTTAACCATCTTAATGAATGTTTAATTAATGAAGGCTACATCAATGATCCAATATTTCCATGTGTTTTAATAAAGAAAAATGGGTCAAATTTTGTAATTATTGCAATATATGTTGATGATTTTAATTTAATTGGAACTCCTAAAGAGCTCCAAAAGGTAGTTGAATATTTGAAGAAAGAATTTGAGGTCAAAGATCTTGGAAAGATTAGATTTTGCCTTGGATTACAAATTGAACATTTGAAAAATGGGATTTTTATTCACCAAACTGCTTATACCCAGAAGGTATTAAAGCGGTTTTACATGGATAAAGCACATTCATTAAGTACCCCAATGGTCGTCCGATCACTTAATCCTGCTAAAGATCCTTTTAGACCTAGAGAGGAAGATGATGAGATGCTTGGTGCTGAAGTACCATATCTTAGTGCTATTGGTGAACTAATGTATCTTGCTAATTGTACACGACCCGATATATCATTTGCAGTGAATTTATTAGCAAGATTTAGTTCATCTCCTACACGACGACATTGGAATGGTATTAAGCATCTTTTTCGCTCTCTCCAAGAAGTAGTTAATCTTGGTCTATTTTATTCAAATAAATCTCGACATGAATTACTTGGTTATGTTGATGCTGGGTATTTATCTGACCCACATAAGGCAAGGTCTCAAACTGGTTATTTATTTACAAGTGGTGGTAGAGCCATTTCATGGCAGTCTACAAAACAATCAATAACCGCCACTTCTTCGAATCATGCTGAGATAATAGTAATTCATGAGGCTAGTAAAGAATGTGTTTGGCTAAGATCAATGACCCACTATATCCGGAAGAATTGTGGGTTATCACTTGAGAAAGAAAATCTTCTGACTATATTGTATGAAGATAATACAGCATGTATAGCTCAATTGAAAGGAGGATATATTAAGAGAGATAAGATGAAACATATTTCACCTAAATTTTTCTTTACTCATAATTTGTAAAAGAATGGTGAAATTGATGTGCAATAAATTCGATCAGATAATAATTTGGCAGATTTGTTTACCAAGGCATTGTCGACTACAACATTTGAAAAATTAGTGAAAAATATTGGAATGCGTCGGCAAAGGATCTCAAATGATGTTTGAATCAGGGAGAGAAATTAATACACAAGAATAGTGTACTCTTTTTCCTTCATTGAGTTTTTTTTCCCACTGGGTTTTTTTTTTTTTTTTTTTTTTACTTAGTAAAGTTTTAACAAGGCATATTCTTTGTGTAATGGACATCCAAGAGGGAGTGTTATGAAACAATTAAAAGATGGATGTCCTTTGAGTTCTTTATGAGTTTCCATAGAATATGGAAGGACAAAAAAATGAAATGGATGCTCCTCCACAATTGAATGGAATGAATATGGCAAATGTGGATGACCTTTTAGCTCCCTCACCATGGAATGGAATGAATGTGGTGAATGTGGATGACCTTTTAGCTCCTCGAGGAGACTTTTAATTTTCTGAAATTAGTTCCTCTATAAATAGAGGTTATTCAATATATTTTGTAACTTACTTGAATATTTTAGAGTTAATGAAAGAATTATCTCTTCACTCTATCTCTTGTCTACTATTTCCTACATTTTGTTATTCCACTAATATTATTTTATAACAACATATTTTTTACTATTTAGCTTCTTCAACCTCTAATCTTCCTCCTCTTCATATTCACCATAAAATCTCCAATTTAATTCTCCTTTTAATTATGAAAATTAAACCTTCCAAATTAATTTAAGATATTTTAAATCCTAAACTATCAAATTGAAACTTATATAAACTCCTAAACCAAGACATAATTTTATCCATTCAGCCATAAAAACACATTCTCAAAAATTCTCCTATCATTCTCTCACATCTTGCCAGAGCATTCCTATAAAGTTGTCGGAACCACTATAGGAGCAATCGTCTGAGCCGCCACCACTTTGGCGGAGAGAAATACCTTCTTTCTTTTTTTTTTTTCCATATTTATGAATTCTAATCCTTTTGTTAAAAGCTAAGTGATAAACTCTCTTCTCTTATTGGGTTTAAAGTATTCTAATAAATATTAGATTAGCTCACCTACTATCCAATAAACCTAATAACTTAAAAATAAAGTTGAAGTACAAAAACCCCCATTTGGTGTCATATTTTTTTTTTAAGAAACCCCCACAAGCTTTTTTTTTTTTTGTTACATAAGGGCCTATGTAGTAATAAATTTCATATAAACCTCCAAACAACATTAATTAAAAGATTAATGACTCAAGTTAAAAATGCATCAAATATCATTCCTCAATATTTTTCAAATTCATATTTTTTGGGGATCGGTCCCTTCAATCTTTAAAAATTAGACTTTAATCCCTAAAATCTTCATATTTTGATTTTAGTCCCCCAAATCCTTTAAGTTACTTCACTTTAATCCTCCTGGATAATTTTTTACCCGAATTTCCTTTTATACCCCTAGAAGGGAGGAAAATATTAGTTATTTCCCTCCCTTCCCTCTTTCTCCTCTCTTCCATTTCTTATTGGGTTTCCCTCTCCATTAGATATAGGGCTAGAAAAAGAAAAGTAAGAAGGAAGAGAGAGAGATTAATTGGGAGGGAAGAGAGAGAGAGGAGAAGAATGGATAGGGACGTCCAATAAGAAGGGAAAGAGATGAGGAAGAGGGAAGGGAGGGAAATAACTGATATTTTCCTCCCTTCCAGAGATATAACGTAAAATCATGCCAAAAACTACCCAGGGGGACTAAAGTAAAGTAATTTAAAGGATTTTGGAGACTAAAATCAAAATATGAAGATTTTAGGGACTAAAGTCTAATTTTTAAATATTTAAGGGATCGATATATAAAAACCCATTTTTTAGTAAAATACACTAAATCATGGAGTGAATATTTATAAATGTCGAGATTGAGTTTTTTGTAATTTCAAATTGATTCATTAGGGATTTCCATAAAATTTAAAATTTTGTGGGGGTTTATATAATATTAAAAGTTCATGGGGGTTTCTTAAAAAATCACGATATTTCATTGAGATTTCTTCTACTTTAGCCTAAAAATATTGTCCACCTCTAATAAACATAATTAGATAGATCCAAACTCATTTCTTAATTTCAGATATATTAAGGCTAATTAAGTTTAAAATTAATTTTGAGCGGTTAAATATTAAAAAAACCCTAAAAATCATATAAATTCATATTAATTTATTTTTAATATTATAAAAATATTTTTTGGGTAGATTGCTGCATTGTGATTGATAATTGATGGATATTGAATCGAGGTGAGCTCTTATGCTAGTTTTTTTTTTTTATAGATTATTATTTCAATTATGTCATCTCATTTGTAGGAAATAAATTTATTATTACAAGTGTAATCATTGATATTACTATTATTTCTTTATGTTGTTGGAAATTTATTTATTATTATTATGTATTTTTATTAGAATGAATAACTTATTAAATTACATAATGTAGTTAGATTTTTAATATTTAATAAATCATATAAAACTTATAACCGTGAAAAAATATTGTTTGTCATATCATTTTGTATCAGTGTTTTGGCAAGTTGTTTTATATGTTGGTTACTTAATTAAGGAATATACGTTACACGAAAACATCCCAGCATTCATACACTTACTAGACCAATATCTCTATAATGTCTCAAATAAGTAAATATTTAATTTAACCAATTATAATTTATTCAATGAAGTATAAATTAAACGAACTCTTTAAATAATGTTGTTAACAAATTATTAAAATCAAATTGAAATATTGCACATGATATGTGTACGCCCAAAAAATTGAATTTTCCTTCCATTGCGATTTTGATTTTTAAATACAACCACAAAAGAAAATTACAATAGAAAATTGAGATTACAAGAATAGGAAAAAGTTAATTTCGATTCCCTTTTAAATTTTTGTGGGATCTACTAGCGGTGGAGCATATCGCTAATGTACTCCATTGACGGTCCGATTGGGAAGAAGACGATTGATTTCTGAAACTCCTTCTCTAGAAGACCCTGCTCTCTGAATTTTCTCTTTGGAAATTCTCCGCTCCTCTGGACTCTGCCCCCTAAGACTCTTCTCACTTTTTTTTTTATAAATTGAGGGGTAACTGTTCAGATAATATCATCGAGGGCCAAATCAACGTAATAGAAATACTGAGATCGAGGGTAACCGTTTGGATAAGGTTGGCAGCGTAACCCCATGCGGTTGCAACCCGTGAGCGGCACCCTACGGGTGCATCCCACGAGCGCAACCCGCGGGTGGCAACCCCAATGGTGCATCCTGTGGTGCTTCCCGCGGGTGTACCTCGCGGGAGGCACCCGGGGGTGCACCCCCTTTCTTTTTTTTTGTATCTACATAACTCCCTCCAAAGTTTTTGAAATTTTATCGTTGATTTGTAACGAATTTTGAAACACTTTGGATTCTTTTGATTTTGGCTTTGTAGTCTTCTGATGTGAAATATCTACTGCATGTGCATAGTATCAGTTGTAGCGCTAACAGGTTCGCACAGGGATCTAGAGTGTTTTGCAATCTTACTAATTCTATTATCTTGACAAGCTAACTATGAGTCTAAATTGATGAGATTTGCAATTCTAATTAGTCTAGAATATGGAATCTACTAGTTCACAATCAAATATTATATATCTTTTCGTCTTCCTTTTTTAATAAAAATTTGATCTTTTAGTTTAGTTTTTATTTAAAGTATCCTGAGTATGGACTATCAAGTGGTGTACATGTATAATCTATCAAAGAAGTTACTTTTTATAGAGATAAACTAAATCGTTAGATAAATTTAATAAAACAAATAAAAACCAACAACCCCAAACCCTAATTAAGCATAGGCTATCAAAATACTTAAATTAAGCATAATCTATCAAAGTTTTAATCTACGAGTTCTTGTATTTTTATTGTTTCATAGAAAAATCCTATCTTTTTTTATTTTAGAAAGAATACAAATAGATTTATATGAGGTTGATCTCTAACTTCATCTACATCCTATGTCTAAACTAATTAGCTACTCATACTCCTATTTAAAAAGATCCTATTTTTCGTAGAAAGCGATTAAAGTTACACGAGAAAGCAAGATAAATATATCTAGAAAGCAATTAGAAGAAGATTATCTAAGAAACAATGATGAGCAGAAAATGGTACCTCTGGAGTCGATGGCGGTTGTCACCCCTTCAGCAAACCCTAATTTTATTCAATAAAAATCGAGTACAAAATTACTTCACCATCAACCCTAGTTACTAGTATATGGCCAATATAGAGGATTCGAAAAACCAAACTCTAATCTAAGTACAAGTGAGAAACACACACTAAAAAACACCTGAGTACCATTATTTAAATAAAAAAATAGATAATATGGAGGGCATAAATATGCAATATATAACACTCACCATACCCCTACACCTATCTTTTGCTAGCCCTCGAGCAAAACCTAGACCTAAAAAGAAAAAGAAAAATCCTAACTCACTTTCGCAGGAATTGCGATTGCACTTAGCACGTGCAACAAACTATTAAACCCCTAGATTACCCTAGTAGACGAGTTGTGTCTTGTGACAGTGAATATACCCACAAAATTTGTGAAAAAGATAGTTTAATTAATAAAGAAAAGAAAAATAAGGATAACTAAAAATCAAGAAAAATAAAAAATTTATACAAAAGAAAGAATTTTTTTTTTATATTTTCGTCAATTAATCTCACTAATATACAAACTCAAGAACGTATTTAGATTATCAATTTTCAAGTTAAGCGTCATATCAAATACACTTATCATTTTAATAAAAAATTTAAATCCTATCTTTCAATACCCACTAGTAGATAATTTATTGGATCCTATACATCTATGTGCACGTGTGATAGTCTATTTCGGTCTTGGATTCCAACTCTAACTCATGATTCATCTCCTCTCTCATAATAATTTTTTTCTTTTTTCTTTTTTTGCATATATTTCACCTTTCATGTGAATATTCACGCTTGCTTAGGCGCAAAGTACCTGATTACTCGGATCATACTCTCCTTTTTTTCATTTCTAAGGCTTTTGACTTAAATACCAGGCTCACCCCTTTTTCTTTTTTTTTATTTCTGAAACTATTGATTTAAATACCAGGCGCACCTCCGCTTTATTTAGAGATAGAAGACTACTCAATTGTTATTATTTTTGTCTTTAACCTAATAAACTATTGTGAAGTAAAAACTAGATGTATACTTTCCTCAAAATTACTATTAGCGGTATTTATTTTTCAGATTTTAAACTTTTTCATAAAATTTTTAGTGTATCATCCAATCTATTCTCCTATCAAATTTCAAATCTAAATTTATTCTTTTATTTGTAATTAGGTTGATTAATTGAAAAAAAATATATAATTTTTTTTACTTTTGTTTTTTTAGTTACCCTAAAAACTACCCAAAGTGTAAAAATAAAGAAATTTAAAAATCTAAAATTAAAATAAAAATTCTAAAAAGAACTAAAAATCCTAGAAAAACACAAAGAAAATAACCTAACCCACTTCCCCACACCTAAGCTCGTATATGCCCTCATACACTAACCAAGGGTAGTAAAATAAATATGAAAACTATTGTACAAATATTATACAAATAATGAGAGTCGTAAAAGATTACGATCTCAATATCATCACTCTATTAACGCAGTGAAAGCAGTTACGACCTTTCGATCGCTTCACACTTTCATAGTGTGTGCGTTTTAAATGTGAAGTGGGTGCATTACTGTATCTCATCATCTCCTTACAAATCACGAAATTACCTATCTGTATCTTATGCCAGCCTCGCTTTTTCTTTGTCTACATGTAAGCATTAATAATTGGGTTAAAGATTCTTCATTATAAACCTGCCAATCATCGTTAGTAACAAGCACACATATTGAAATATCATGAGGTGAGAAGAATGCAACATGATCAAGTGAATGTGATAGTGGCCCTTCTAACTCACGAAGTAATGCGAGCTCCTCTGCAAACAAATCCTCAAAAGTTTGCTCATAAATAAATGGCATACTTGCGCAAGTGTCATCATACGTAGAATCAGTATGTGTCAATTCATCTAATAATATGAGCTCATCTTCGAAAATTTGCTCAAATGAGAGTTCATCATTAGCACAAGAGGTAGTATGAGAGTACAAACTGTGAACCATATTTACCTCAATGAGAGAGCTTGTTGTGTGCTCATCCATATTGAATATGTTCATATTCCCTAATGATAGTTTTATGAGGCCACTCCTGCAATCAATTAATGCATTTGATGTTGTAAGTAATGGTCTGCTCAAGATAACAGGAATTTGATTTCGTGGATTAGAAATCGGCTAAATTTCTAAAACAATGAAGTCTATGGGAAAAATGAACTCGCTGACCTTAATGAGCACATCTTCAATTATACCAAGTGGTCTCTTGATCAAACGATCAGCTAACTGTAATGTGACCTTGGAAGTTGAAGTTTTTCTAACTCTAGATGCTGATAAACAGTATAAGGAAGCAAGTTGACACTTGCCCCTAGATCAAGCAATGCTCTGTCAAATGTAGTGTTCCTAATGGTGTATAAGATTGTGGGAGAACCTGAATCTTTGTATTTGACAGGTAAGGAGTTAGAGAGGATTTGCGATATATTTGCAGTAAGAAAAACTTTCTTAAGAATGTTTCTTACTTGTTTCTTAGTACACAAATCCTTGAGAAATTTGGCATAATTAGGAACATGTTGTTTAATATCAAGGAGTAGAATATTAATCTTCACCTTCTGAAATGTTTCAAGAATCTTCTCTACTTGCGGTGAAGCCTTTCTAAATCGATTGGGATATGATGCTTTCAGCTTAGGAACATGTTCTTCCAAATGAGCATGTGATGGTAATGGAGGTGATGGAGATGGATGTGGAGAAAGAGAAGGAAAAGATGGTGTAGCCTTCGAAATAATATGAGTGAGATCAGGGGTCATGGCTACATTATTGTCCATTTGCTTTCCAGATTTGAGCGTGTGAATAGCATTACATTGGTGAACATGGGATGAAACAGACTGAGATGAGTTAGAGTTGGGGTTTATTATTGATTGGCTCAGAAAGGTACTGGCCCTCACTCACTTAGCTGTGTGACTAACTGTCCAATTTGCTGCTCTATATTCTTGATCGACTGAGAACTTCGAAGAAGTTGTTGGTCGGTCTTTCATTAAATTTTACATTTGTGTGTCTAAATTGGACGTTGTCTTGAAAATGTTCTCCATATCCCTTTCAAGTATCGTTAGCCGTCTATCGTAATCATTATTAGACCTCTACTATGGATATAATTGATTATGCATAGGTGGTCTATTATGGTTATTACCTTGATTCGTAGCATTTGGGTGTTGATATACACACATGTTAGGTCTTGGGAACTGACCATTAGGTGGAGGCTACATGTTAGGGTTGGGGGCTCCCTAATATTACCCTTGACCCCATGAGAGATTTACGTGGTTCCTGCAGCCAGGATTGTATATAGGAGCATAAGGATTGTTTATAGGTCGTTGATACAAAGCGTTAGCCTGCTCAAGTGTGGGACCCATGGGATTCATTAATAATGGACACTCCTCCATAACATGATTCGGAGTTCCACAATTAAAGCATGTGGGACCTGATATTTGATTGACTTGAGCCACTGGTGGAGCACTAGGAGTCTCTAATACCTAAATTCTCTACATAAGGACTGCAATCTTAACTTTGGCAGCTATAAAGATATCGATGCTATAGATCCCACCCTTATGCGCAGAAATTGATGTATTAGGTTTCTCAGCGGGACTCTCCCACTGCATAGTTTTCCACGATAGGTCCTCAAGGAAGTCCCACGCTTCATTCTCCTTCTTTCTCTTGAACTCCCCCTGACACATGGACTTAAAAAGAATTTTGGATGTGTAATTGAGTCATTCGTACACGATTTGATAAATTGCCACTTTTCTATCGTATGGTGGGGGCACTGAGCTAACAAATCTTTGAACCATTCCAAGTATTTCTAGAAGGGTTCTCCCGGAATTGGTTAATTTGATTTCGAATTTTTGCCGTCTTGTGCGTAAGATAATACTTCTTAAGAAAAACTGTAACATATTCATCCCATGTAATGATTAAATCAGTAGGCATATTGTACAACCACTTCTTAGCATTGTCTTTTAGAGCGAATGGTATGAAGCGGAGCTTAATTGCATCCTCCAATAAGTGTTGCAGTTTAATCATCACGCACACTTTTAAAAATTCACTGATAAAGAGATATGCATCCTCAGAATCAGAACCAGTGAATTTAGAAAGTATACTGATGTACTGCGATTTTAGTTCATAGTGATTACCCGCTGCATGTGAAAGTTTGATGCATGACGGTAGTGATGTGCGCAATGGGCAACAACGATCCTGAAGGATCGGGATCGGTTGGTCCATCTTATCTCCCATGAATAAATCTGATCTCACTAGCCGACCAAATTGATCATGGGTCCAATGTGGCATGAACTAGCGACCATGAGTGCATGTGTGAGTTTCCTAAACTAATGCAACAAATGGGGTGTGGTGAAGATGAAACAGTGGAAGAAATATGATAAAAGAAAAATGTGATGCTTTACAAGTTTTATTTTTTTGTATTTTTTTGCAGAACCAAAGACCCAAAATACAGAATTGGAGAAAAATAGGGGGAGAAACTCACCAACTTTGTTGCTAAATAGCGGCAATTGTTGTTTAGCTGCAAAACCAGGGAGTTTGGCTCCCTGGTTTTTGCAGTTTACTTTCGAGACTTTTCTTGTCCATTTTTGCTTCCTATATCTGAACTTCCAGGTCCCTGCACACTCAATACACACTGTTAACCCGTAAAATATTAAAAAAGCAAGAAAAATATCATCGATCCCCGGCAACGGCGCCAAAAACTTGATGTGAAATATCTACTACAAGCGCACAGTGTTAGTTGTAGCGCTTATAGGTCCTTCCCACTGAGATTTAGAGTGTTTTTCAATCTTACTAATTCTATTATCTTGACGAGTTAATTATGAGTTTAGATTAATGAGATTTGCAATTCTAATTAGTCTATGATATTGAATCCATTAATTCACAACCAAATATTATCTATTCGTCTTTTTTTTTTTAATAAAAATCTGATCTTTTAGTTTAGTTTCTACTTAAAATATCTTAAGTATGGACTATCAAGTGGTATGCAAGTATAATCTATCAAAGAAGTTACCTTTTATAGAGATAAACTAAATCGTTAGATAAATTCAATAAAACGAATAATAACCAATAACTCCAAACGCTAACTACGCATAGACTATCAAAATACTTAAATTAAGCATAACCTATCAAAGTTTTAATCTACGGGTTATTGTATTTTTATTGTTTCATAGAAAATCCTATCTTTTTTTATTTTTATTTTAAAAAGAATACAAATAGATTAATATGATGTTGATCCCTAACTTCATCTACATTCTACGACTAAACTAATTAGCTACTTGATAAGTATCATATATTATATTTTTCCTCCCATATTTTATCTATTTTTGTATATAAATAAATGCTACTCGGTATTTTTAGTTTGTTTTTCAGGTAATCTGATTCGTACAAGTAGATGGCAGAAAATTAGAGCCGGATTAGGAAACAAATCCTATAAAAGAGTTCAAAAAAAGCAAAGCTAAAAGATTAGAATACTTCAGAAAGTCAAAGTCAAATACAGTCAAGAAAATCAAGTGTACAAAATAAGAGACTCGTGCAGGGGAAAAACCATTACTATTGCCCATATTCTAGCCGCCAAATGGCGGCATTAGCCGCCAAATAGTGGCAAAGAAGTGGGCTCACGGGATGATTTTTCTTCGGTGGTTTCGTTGTAATTTTGTAGTTTTTCAGTTATGTTAAAATTAGGATTTGATTTTCGAAGCCTATATATTGGTCATATCCTTGCATTCTAGGGTATTTTTAATGCAGCAGTTTTATAGAATTAGGATATAGTTTGTACTCGTTTTTAATTTAATAAAATTAGGGTTTTGCTGAAGGGGTGACGACCACAATACCGTGCTCCAGAGGTACACCATTGCTTTCAAGTCTTTATTTGCTTTTTAGATAGAGTTAATTGATTTCTAGTTTGGATTTATTTACTTTCTAGATTAGATTTAATTGCTTTCTATGAATAAAAATTTGATTTTGCTTATTAGAAATATGAGTAGCTAATTTAGTTTAGTCCTAAGATATAGATGAAGCTATGATCTACCATGTAGTTACTCTCTAGTATTTTCTTCCTAAAATAAATTAATAAAAATATGATTTTTCAATGAAAGATTAAAAAATAACAACTCGTAGATTAATGCTTTGATAGGTTATACTTGAATTAGATTTCGTGATAGCCTAAGCTTAGTTAGGGTTTGGAGTTGTTGGTTTTCATTTATATCATAGATTTATTTACTGATTTAGTTTATTTTTATGAGAAGTAGTTTATTTGATGGGTTATACTTGCACACTACTTGACAGTCCATACTTAGGATATTTTAAATACAAACTAAACTAAAAGATCAAATTTTTATGATAGAAGAAGACAATAAAAGTTAGAACATGGTTGGAAACTAGTGGATTTTAAATCCTAAGCTAATTAGAATAACTCTCAAATCTGACTTAGAATCCTTTTTTAGTCCGTTAGACTATAGAATTAGTAAGAATCGCAAAACATCTTAGATTCCTGTGGGACGACCTGTATAGTGCTACAACTGACACTGTATGCTTGCAGTAAATTATCACATCACTACTCATACTCATAATTAAAAATATCCTACTTTTCCGAGAAAGAAAGATAAATCTATCTAGAAAGCAATTAGAAGAAGATTACCTAAAAAATAATGATGAGCAAAAAAGGGTACCTCTGGAGTCGATATGGCGGCCGTCATTCTTTCAGCAAACCCTAATTTTATTCAATAAAATTTGAGTACAAAATTACATCACCATCAACCCTAGTTACAAGTATACGGCCAATATATAGGATTTGGAGAACCAAACCCTAATCTGAGTACAAGTGAGAAACTACAAAATTATATCGAAGCCCTCGTAAAAATCTCATGACAAGTGGGCCCCATTGGGCCGCTAATTCGAGGAAAATGCTGCTAAATAGCAGCACAATTTTGGGTATTTTATCTGATTTTTCTTCTGCATGAGTCTCTTGTCTTGTTATTTTAATTTTTATGACTGTAATCAACTTTGACTCTCTATAGTATCATAGTCTTGTAGTTTTGCTCACTTTTAACTCCTCTTTGGACTTGGTTTCCTAATCCAGTTCTGAGTTTATGTTATCTCTTTGTACGAATAGTTTTACCTGAAACACACACTAAAAATATCCGAGTAGCATTATTTAAATACAAAAAATAGATAATATGGAGGCTATAAATATGCAATATATGACACTCATCATCTTCCTTGTGTTGCGTAATTTTTTTTATAGTATACTATGAACCATCTTCTAAAATTGTTATCTTTAAGCTGCTTTTGTTGTTGGAGGTATATCTTGAACCTCACCGATGTATCAGAAATTACTTCTAGTGAATTTTCTTGATGCTGGCTATTGTACTTGTGCGGCCCAGCCAGACTTTAGCTTATCGTTTTGGTTCAGAAAATTTATTGTCTGCATGCAAAAATATTTTTGATGTCTTGTTCAGAGGTTAAGGGCATGACAGACGATATGTGATGAATTTGATAGACAAATGTAATTATTAACGTGTCTCATAGAAGATGAGCAGATGTATAATACTAACGTGCTCTATAGATGATAGCACAGGTATGATGTTAACGTGCTCTATAGATGATAAGTAGAGGTATGGTATTAACGTGCTTTATAGATAATAAGAAGAGGTATGATGTTAACGTACTTATTATATGACAAGCAGAGATATGATGTTAACGTACTTATTAGAATTCTAACCGTTCAGTGACATCTAGTATGACGGATTAGGAAAAGATAGAGATATCATTAAACATGTCTTATGGTTCATTCTATTCAAAGGTTCAGGACTTAATAGTAATGAGCCTATTAAACAGAGATATAGTTTAACTTGATTAATCTACTCGTTCAGTGACATCTAGTATAACGGAATATGAGTGAGGACGGAGGTATCATTAAACATGCCTCAAAACTCAACCTAATTAGAGGATCTGGTCATGATAAGAATGAGCTGACTAAACAGAGGTGAGGGTTAACATATTTAGTCTTGGAATTTGACTATCAGAGATGATTGTTAACTTAAAAGTGAGATGATTTTCTTCAGAGGTAATTTTTTTAACTTGACGATATCAAAAACAAGTTCATCTGAGGTTATAATGTTGGACTTGATAAAATGTGAGTTTTCTTTTCTGTCAAGGTGAAAGTTTAACGTGATAGGAGATTTGATCGGATTTGATCTCATAAAGAAAATTGATTTGATTTTGAATTCTGATGTCAGAGGTTTGATTTTAACTTGACAAATATTTTAGAGTGTCACTGGTTCTGCTAGATAACAGTGACGAGAAAGGTCTTGTTGTCAGAGGTAAAATCTTAACATGACCGGAGATTTGATTTCATTAGGATTTTTAGCAAACCCCCAGCTATTAACGGATTTGGTTTGTATTTACCAACTACCATTTTAGTTGGGCTAACCATACTATTTCCCTCAGTGTGATAAGTTGTCGAGAATTTTATTTGGGCTTAAATACCAAACTTTTAGTTTTTCCTTTTACTTTAGCAGCTTTGGGCAGTGATGTATCCTTATATTCAGATAAAGATACAGCTGTGACAGATTTGTTATGAAATTTTTAGCATATCCCCAGCTATTAATAGATTTGATTTGCGTTTACCAACTACCGTTTTAGTTGGGCTAGCCATGCTATTTTTCTCAGTATGGTAACTTGTTGAGGATTTCGTTTGGGCTTAAACACCTAAGTTTTCCTCTTCCCTTGATGTATCCTTATATTCAGATAAGAATACTGTTGTGACAAATTTGTAATGGGATTTTTAGTAAACTCCCAGCTATCAAGAGATTTGATTTGTCTTTACCAACTACTGTTTGAGTTGGGCTAGCCATACTATTCCCCTCAGCATAGTAATTTATCAAGAATTTCGTTTATACTTAAATGCCAAACTTTTCCTCCTCACTTTGTTTTAGCAGCTTTGGACAGTTCAAGATTTTAATCCCTAGCAAGATGAGTTGGTGAGAAACTGATTCTCTTCCAGTTACTTTGACGGTATTGGGCAATTTATGCTTTTACCCCTAGCATGATAGGATTAGTAAGAAATTTATTCTCTTCTCGTTGCCTTGACGACGTTGAGCAGTTCATACTTTTGTCCCAGTATGATGGGTTGGTGAGAAATTTATTCTCTTCCCATTAGCTTGACGGTGTTGGGCAGTTCATACTTTTACCCCAGCATGATAGGGTTAGTGAGGATCTCGTTTGGATTTACATGCCAAACCTCCCCTTTATCCTTAGCCGTAGAGACGTAAGATTCATTTTCATTTTGTACTCCCAGTCGAGACGTGGAACTGTGCGCTAGAGGTGAGTCAGTATTTCTTCATTTACTGTAATGAAAAAGAGGTCGGATGACTTCATTCCCTTAAGCATAATATTCTTTCAGGAATTTTCTATTAATTGGCATCATCATCCGATCACTATGTTGATTGATCAACCGGTATGTTCCATTTGAATAGACTGTCTCTACTATAAATGGACCCTCCCACTTTGGCTGGAATTTGTCTTTAGTCTTATGTGTCAGAATCATTGGTCGTCTAACTACTAAGACCAAATCGCCCACTTTGAAAGTCCGTTCCTTCACTTTCTTGTTGAAGGCTCGGGATACTCACGCTTGATAGAGCTCTATTTGTTGTTGAGCTTTTAAACGCTTCTCATCCAATGCTTCTAATTCCCGAAGTCGTTGATCATATTTTTCTTCGGTAGTCATTCTCGTAGCTAATGCCACCCGAAGAGAAGAAATTTGAATTTCCAGAGGTTGCACGGCCTCGCAACCATACACCAAAGAAAATGGTGTGGTTTTTTTTTGTGTTCTTACCATTGTGCGACAACCAAAGAAAATGGTGTGGTTTTTTTTTTTGTGTTCTTACCATTGTGCGACAAGCTCATAGACAAACTTCCAACTTCTCAGCCCAATCACGCTGACTTGCGGTAACAAATTTCTGCAAAAGCTTTACAATAGTTTTGTTAAACGCTTCTGCTTGGCCATTTACAGCCGGATTGTAAGGGGATAAAAATATATTCTGTATTATGAACTTGTCACAAAATTTAGTATAATCCTTACTAGTGAATTGAGGGACGTTATCGCTGATGATCCGTCTAGGAATATCAAAGCGATAGATGATGTGGTGTTTGATAAAGTTGACCACATTATTGATTTTCACTTCTCTTAAAAGGATGGTTTCTGTCTATTTTGAGAAGTAATCGGTTATAGTTAGTATGAACCGATGTCCATGAGAAGATGGTGGACTGATGGTGATGTGAAATATCTACTACAAGAGCACAGTTTTGGTTGTAACGCTAATAGGTCATTTCCAAAGAGATCTAAGGTGTTTTTGCATTCTCACTAATTCTTTAGTTCTAGTAGATTAAATACGGTTTCTAAGTTAGATTTGAATTATTCTAATTAGTCTAGGATATAGAATCCACTAGTTTTCAGCCATGTATTACTTCTATTATTTTCTTTCTATCATAAAAATTGATCTTTTAGTTTTAATCTATATTTAAAGTGTCCTAAGCATGAGCTATTAAGTGGTATGCAAGTATAACTCATTAAAGATACTACTTTGCATAAAAATAAACTAAATCGTTAGATAATTTTATGAAAAAGATGAAAATCAACAAACCCAAATTCTAACTAAGCATATGCTATCAAGAAATCTAATTCAAGTATAATCTATCAAAACATTAATCCATAAGTTGTTATATTTTAATCTTTTCATTGAAAAATCTTATCTTTATTATTTTATTTAGTAAGAAGATACTAGAGAGCAACTACATGGTGGATTCCTAACTTCATCTACATCCTAGAGCTAAACTAAATTAGCTACTTATAATTCTAATTAGCAAGTTCATATTTTTATTTATTAAATCAATTAAAAATTCTATTTTTCTTAAAAGCAAGAGAAATCTATACTACAAAGTAAATAAATATATACTAGAAAATAATTAAATATATTTAAAAAGCAAATAAAATATTTCTACTTACTAGAAAGAACTTGAAAATAATGGCGTCACCTCTGGAGTGCAGTATGGCGGCTGTCACCACTTCGGCAAAACCCTAATTTTTATTAATTAAAAAGAGTACAAAATTACATCTAAAAATCTCTCCTCAATTTACAAGGATTCATGGGGTATTTATAACCCAAATACAATCCTACTCCTACTCAAACTCAATACAAAAGATATAATCCTAATCCAATACAAAGTAATCTCAAGATACATAATCTTAATCTAATCCATAGGTATTAGAAACCAATGGTTGAGATTAGATGGCATAAAATACTAATTTTCGGGTCCAAAACCCGAATTAAGTTCAGCACACCCGTAACCCGCTGGATCAGATTTTTCACTCTATAACACTTCAGTAAAATGGCCATAACGTTTGCATACGAACTCAGATTGATTTGTTATTAGACTCGTTTCGAAAATAATTCCGAGATCTACAAATTTTTCCTACATAAATGTTTCCAGTTCAAGATTTATCTTGACTGAAAATGCTCTTGAAGTTACTGCTGCAGCACTTGAGTTTTTATCTTCACCAAAATTGACTTTTTATGCTCTTATTCTTGACAAATTTGCATCTTCTTCTTCTCTTCCTTTCGAATCCTTTGTTACCTATAAAAATATACTAAATATACCCGAGTAATAATTATTTATATATAAAAATATATAAAATATGGGAGGAAAAAAGCAAAATATGATGCTAATCTGATGGGACCAATGATATCCATTCCCAACATCTCGAATGGCCATATAATCGTGGTTGGATGTAGGTGCTTTACAGCCTGATGTATGTAGCTTGCATGCACCTGGAAGGCATGATACTTTTTTGCATATGCCATGGCGTCTGACATTATTGTTGGCCAATAAAAATCTATTCTTTTTCTCCGGTCTCCTAATTTAGGTCCCGACTAGTGAGCACCACAGGCTCCGTCGTGCACTTCTTTGAGCACTTCTTGTGCCTCTTGTTGTGATAGACACCGAAATAAAACTTTGCCTTGCGTTTTTTGATACAGGGTACCAAGCTCAGGATTATAATAGAACTTCTCCGCCTCCTTCACTTTGGCGGCTTCTTTGGGATCTTCGGATAGTATTCCGTAGAGTGCGAAGTCAATGAAGACTAATCGCCAATTTCTGGGTTCGAAGTTCATCGCTGATGTATGGAATTCATTTGTCTCAAGTATCTCTTCAAGGCACAGAAGCTTGCGACTTCCAATCTTAATGCTTTTACTCGATTTAGTAGGGAGTGCTAATGTGGCTGCAAGAAAAGCCAAGGCATCAGCATATACATTCTCGTGCCGTGATACATAGTCAATGTAAAACTCCTTGAATGAGTTGGCAAGTTTGATTGTTGGCTCATAGTAAGGTACAAGATATTCATACTTGACCTTATAATCTCCTCTTACTTGATTTACTATGAGTTTGGAGTCCCCATCGGCCTCTAAACACTGAATTTCCAGCTGTCGAGCAATTTACAGTTCCGTTAACAATGCATTGTACTCAGACACATTGTTAGAACATGGCTGAGTGAGTGAGTATTCTTGGGGGATTATATGATTCTGCAGGGATATTAAAACTACTCCCACTCCGGCAGAGTTTCTTCGAGCCGCTCCATCAAAGAATAGCAGCCAAATTGGTTCTATGGAAATCATGTTGACTTCCACCATTTTCTTTGGAATATCCTCATAAAGTTTAGAGGATTCCGAGACAGGATATTCTGCTAAGAAATCGTCAATTACTTGTCTCTTGATTGCCTTTTGCAGTTTGAATCGCATATCATACTGCGATGACAGGATCGACCAATTGGCTAACCTGCAATTGAGTGACCCAGGCTTAGTTATGAGCACTCTTAGGGGATTTACCCAAGAAATCACTTGAATTGTTTGGCCTACTAAGTAGTGTCACATTTTTTGAACAACGAATATCAGGCCCAAACACTCATTCTTGTAGACAAAAAATTTTGGATTAGAGGAAAAGGGTGCACCATGGGGTGCACCCGTGGAACACCCCACGGGAAGCAACCCACGGGTTGCACTCGCGAGTGGCAACCCGTGGGTTGCCCCCGCGGAAGCTTCCTGCAGGTGGCAACCCACTTGTTGCTCCTGTGGGAGCTTCCCGCAGGTGGCAACCCACTTGTTGCTCCCGCGGGTTGCACCCACGGGAGCTTCCGGCAGGTGGCAACCCTCGGGTTGCTCCCGCGGGTTGCACCAACGGGAGCTTCCCGCGGGTGGCAACTCGCGGGTTGCTCCCGCGGGTGCAACCACAGGTGGCAACCTGCGGGTTGCTCTCACGGGTCCAGCTGTGGGAGCTTCCTGTGGGTGGCACCCGCGGAAGCGTCCCGTGGGTGCCACCTGCGGGGTACCATCCGCGGGTTGTCTGCCTCGGTGCTTCGATTAATAGAATAAGTTCAGATTTTCAGGGGATCCGATACCCCTGATCTCGGTTGTTTCTGTTACTAAATTTGGGACAGATCTTTACTTCTCAATCTATAAAAAGGCAGAGTCCAGAGGAGAAAGGGAAATTTTTTCGGAGATCAGAGAGCGTCTTCTTCCAGATTTCCAGAGCAGAGCAAAGAGAGTCGATCGCCTTCTTTCCAGTTGGAACATCAACAGAGTGCATCAGCGAGAGTTCTAGCACTACCAGATCCTGCAAACTAAAGGGAATCGAAATTAATCGATCCCTATTCTTGTAATCTCAATTTTCTTCTGTAATTTTCTCATACCGTTGTAATTCCAAATTAAAATCTCAATGGAAGGAAAATTTAAATTTTTGAGCCAAAATGAATTGGCTACCATAGTGGAAACCTCTCTGTTTACGACAGAGAATTTGGTGGCACAATCTGACCAGAGATCCATCGGACCGATGGTTGAAACTTTGGTCGTTAAAGTCGACCAACAGAGGTATGAGGAATTTATCTTTTCAAACTCCTCTGATTCGGAGCCCAGACGTCATCATCGGGTAACGATCAAAAAATGTGAGGCATCATCGCTCACTAAAACTGATAAGGTGTCATCACCTGTCAAAATAAGTGAGACATCATCGCCCACAGGAACTAACAAAGCATCATCGCCTGTTAAGAATTATGAGGTGTAATCGCCCATAAAAATTAAAACTTATGAGGCATCATCGCCCATTAAAATCGACAAGATGTCATTGTCTGTCAAAAGAGATACGGCGTCATCGCCCATTCCAAAATCAAATTGAAATTTAACACATTCCCAAAAAAGAAATCAAAGGCGTAAGGCCCAACTAGCACGCCTTAATAGTACAAAAGGGACAATTTCTGAAAAGTTACAGTTGGAAAAGATCTGCACGGAAAACACCCTGCAGGAGGCACCCATGGGTGCAACCCCACGGGTTGCGTCCCTCGAAAGCAAACCAACGGGTGCAACCGCGAGAGCGCAACCACGGGTTGCATCCCGGGGATGCAATCCCGCAGGTGCAATCCCGCACGTGCAACCGCGGGTTACATCCCGCAGATTGCACCCTACAGGTGCAATCACGGGTCGCATCCCGTGAGTGTGACCCTCACCTTCCATTGTGCGCACTGCACTTCCCCGTGCCTCTTTAGGCGCACGTGCAGGGAGCACATAGCGCACACCTAATTTTTTGATCACTATGTCAGGTGTTCCCTCTTGATCCTCTACAAATGCATATAAGATGTGCTTATTTGCTCTTCTAAACGCACATCTTCAAAATTCTCTTCAGGTGATGAATATACTCCAGATAAAACTCATCAACATCTCCTGAAACATAATCTGGATGCGCACGAGGCCCGCACAATTGCACAGGCCAGTACGCACTCCAGAAGACTCCGAAAAAGAGCAGGAGATTGTTGTAGTACTGAGAAATTGCACAACTATGAGATCCTGCAAACTGATCAATATTATGAATAGAACTTGTGACGCAAAAGGCGTCAAATTGCAAATATGGGTGAAAACAAATCTCAAGATTTGAGAGAATACCTCAATCAGAAGAGGAGGGCCATCCCACCCACTTCTCAATGTCAATGTGAACGGTTGGTTTCAGCCATTTTATCAAGTTGTAATTTCAAATCAAAACCATCCGTTTATAATCAGATCACCGAACTGAAAAGAAGACGGACAAATAAGAAGATGCACTCTGGAAGTGATTTGCCCGCTGCCTCATCCCATATGGTTAGCAAGGGCAAACAAGTTTCTAAGAGCGATCGCTTAGATAAAGAATTCACTTCAAAATTAAAAGTGTCTATTGAGCCAGAGGGTGTGTATCAGCACACTCGAGCTAGAAGAGGAGTCGCTATACCATTAAACTATAAATGGTTAGCTGGAGGATCCGACGAGGAGGAAAGACATTCTGCAATTGTGTCTTCATCTTCTTCAAATTCCAACAAAGAGTCTGCAGGTACAGTGAACATAACCAACCTTGCAGAAAAAGTCTCCAAGAGGCTTGAGAAACAATAACAATGTCTCAAACAGCAAGAGGAGACTATGGATAAAATGAAACAACTCTTAACTGAGTTACTAGTTCAAACAAAAAAGAACCAATCCTCTTTGTCCTCTTCCAGTCGGTGGGAAGGAGAACGACCTATCAATGTAGATGAAGATAACGAAGAAGACGAGCATGAAGAACCAACTTCTCACTCAGAAGAGGATGAGGAGGTTGTCATCAACCCTCATATTGAAAAGATGAAAAAGATAGAGAGTCAGTTGATAGAGAGTCAGTTGCAAGCACTTCTTCATCGCAAAGAGCTACGAGAAGTTGGAATAGTACGTCTCTATTATATAGAATGGGAAACTATACCCTATCCTGCAAACTATAAACCGTTGAACTTTCAATCGTTCGACGATAAAGGTTCGCCACAGCAACACATCTTCTACTTCCTGTCACAAACGGGACTCCTAGTGCAGAATGATTCAACTCTAACTAAGATATTTGCAAGTACTCTACAGGGACCTACATTTACTTGGTTCATGCAACTACCCCAAGGGATAATTAAATCATGGGTTGAAGTAGAACGTGAGTTCTTAGCTCGATTTTTTGAAGATGATACCGAAGTCTCTGTGCCATCCTTGCTAGCAGCGAAACAAGAAGAAGGCGAGAAGTGAAAGCCTTCATTGAGCAATTTTGAGAACTTTCCGTGCGATGTCCACATGGCATGGTACAGAAAACTCTTGTAGAGACCTGCAAGCACAATTTACAAACCGATATTCTGATCAAAATGGGTTCGGTAGAATCCAAGTCTTGGAAAGACCTGCTCAAACAAGGTGAGCAAGTCAAAGACATACTTCAATACCTCGAAAAGCAGAAAACCGCAAGAAAAGGCACTACGGATAAAACTCCATACCACTTTTCCTGCTCCAAAAGGAAAGATATAATGGCAGTAGAAAACATGCCGAAGTCAAAAGAAGTGCCAGCCAAAAATAAAGCTACGAGGCCATCCAGACCTCAAAAGCAGTATTCATTTAAAGATGAACATACTGCTACCTTGTTTAATTTGCTCACCAAGCACAGCATGCTCAAGTTGCCAAAGAGGAAGAGACCTGAAGAAGTTGGGACAACTAATAATCTGAAATATTATTTGTATCACCAGATTATAGGTCACCCTACTAAAGATTGCTTCATTCTGAAAAACAAGATTCAGACATTGATTGATGCCGGAGCGGTTCAACTCAAAACTGAACAAAAAAGGGTTATAGCTAACTCGGTTACTTTTAATGTGGGTGGTCTAGAAGTACCACTTGGGCTCACGCCTATTCCAAAAAGTGAGTTTAGGGTGGTTAATTTAGACCCCGACAACTAACAAAAGAAAGGGCTAACCCCTTTTACGACTGAGAAGCATGAGATTCTTTGGGTGCATCCAGATCTTCTCAAAGATGAGCAATGGACAACAGTGGCGTTCAAAAATAAGACCAAAGTAAAGGGGAGACCGCATGTGTGCAATACTGTCTCGGCAATAATTGAGAAGGACACAGATGACGCGCCTCTGTAAACAGATTCTGAAACAGAGACGACTGCTCTAACAGTAGAGCATGAAGCTACACCCCTTTCAAGCACCAGGTCTGGAAGATAATATTTGAAGGACCGTGCAAATGTAGAAGATGGCCCCTCTAAATCAACAAAGGAGACTAATGAGAGAACCGCCAAGCAGACTTTGGATAAAGGAAAGCAAAAGGAGCTCAAATATAATTGGGCTCTACGAAAAGATGCTTCTGAAGAGCAAGACTCTTCTTTTCAATTTGATGTTATAACGTAGCTGGCAAATATACCGGCAAGAATAACTCTATACGAGTTATTGTACTTATCCAAGTCTACAAGAGACGCCCTAAGGGAAGCTTTAATAGATTCAAAAGATTTCCTGACCCACCTCCCTGAAGAGGTTGAGGAGGTATGCCCACACTGCAACTCAGTGTCGAGGCATGCCCCTTACATTATTTTCATGCCAGAGGACATGAAATTAAAGAATGCCAAGCACAATAGGCCTTTGAATTATACAGGATACATTGGCTCAACAGAAGTAGGTTGGATTCAGGTTGATCCATGGTCTGCCTTGAGCATTATGCCGCGAAGGTTTAAGCAGTTCCTCGGGATCCCTCACCACAGATTGACCTCAACTAATAATACCATTTTTGGTTTCACCGCCAATGGTAGTCATCCTCTGGGAAAAATCAGACTCAGATGCCAAATTGAAAATCTCAAAAGTGAAGTGACTTGCTATGTTATTGAAGATGACACTTCTTACAACCTTCTTCTAGGGTGACCATGGATTCATGCTAACATGATTGTCCCGTCCACTCTACATCAATGCATGAAGTACGTGGATGAAGACGGAGAAGTACATACTATAATCGCTGACAAGCAACCATTTAAGGGGGTTGAAAACTACTTTGTAAATGTCCTCTTATATACTGAGAGTGCTGAGATTGATCCACCACTGCATGATGGGTATGATAGTGGGAATGAAGCTGACACCAAGCCTGAGGCGTTCATCGCCAAAGAAGGATTTGAACCACTTGTAATCAGTCTTGAAGACTTAGATGTAAATGACACCACCCGTGATGCAGGCGAGTAGGAAATCAATAAAAATCTAGAATTTGCTTATTTGTCTGGTGTTGTAACTAATTTTGTACCTTCAGCTACTAGTACGGATACAGATAGCCTCTCAGAATTCAAGACTTTAGCAACCATGCATCTGCCACTCAGATGTTGAATTATGTTCCGATTAAGCATCGAGAATGCAGATGGGGCAGTGTTCAAGGTGCCTGCCCATCGGGTCGATCAACAACCTATTCTTTTCGGAAGGGTTCAACCACATACGGCCCCATCCGATGACGATGAGGATGAAGTTCAGGAAGCCCCTCAATTATATCATTACGGACCATAGTCATTCTGAATGATGGAGAGGATGGGATATGACTTCATCCATAGACCCGGATTAAATTTCGGCAAAGACGTCGAAGTCTACTTCCCTCGTTCGTGCCCGAAGGAAAAGAACCGGATTACTATCACAAAACCAGCAGGGCGTTAGGATATGTTACAACACTCGCTCCTTCGGACATTGAAGAGATGATATGTCAAATGGCAGAAGATTTCGATTGGGACTCAGATATTAGTCTGGGAATATTATCCAAAGAGCTGACTACGAACATGACGTCTGTCAGTCCGATTCCAGATAAAGATGATGAACTGATTCTTCTTTAAGAAGAAACCTTAATTAAACATCTAGATGCCCAATGGAACATGCGCTTCAAACAGCGCGAGCCACCTACCGAGGATAAGGTGACTCACGTAAATATGGGTGATGAGGCCAATCCTAAGCCCATATTTATAAGCGAGAGTTTGTTTTCTAATGAAAGATATGATCTTATAACTCTCGTTCAAAAATACATAGACGTCTTTGCCTGGAACTATGAGGACATGTCAGGCTTGGATACTCAAGTTGCTATGCATTGGCTTAATATTAAATCAGATGTAAAACCAGTAAAGCAACAACAAAGAAGATTCCATCTAGAGTTAATGGAATAGATCGAGGATGAAGTTAAGAAGCTTATACAATCTGGCTTCATCCGAGAAGAACAACATCCTGATTGGGTAACGAACATCATTCCAGTTCCCAAGAAGAATGGAAAAATCTAAATCTGCATTGATTTTCAAAATCTCAATGCAGCATGTCCTAAAGACGATTTCCACTTCCAATAACGGATATCATGATTGATAACACCTGCGGATTCGAAAAGATGTCTTTCATAGATGTATTTTTTGGGTACAATCAAATCAAAATGGACCCTGAAGATAAGAAGCACACCGCTTTCACAACACCGTTAGGCATGTACTATAATATGGTTATGCCATTTGGTTTAAAGAATTCAGGTACAACATATCAACGAGCTATGAGCATAATTTTCTGTGAGCATCTCCGAAAAATGGTAGAGTGCTATGTGGACGACCTTGCCATCAAGAGTCGCAATAAAGATGATCATTTCCTAGACTTGAAAGCGGTGTTTAATATTATGAGAAAACACCAACTAAAAATGAATCCGACTAAATCTTTTCTTCGTGTCTCCAGTGGCAAATTCCTTGGTTTCGTGGTCACATCCAAGGGCATCCATTTAGACCCAGAAAAGGTAAAAGCGATTCAAAAGATACAGCCACCAAAGAATCTCAAAGAATTTTGGGGATTACAATGGAGACTAGCATACATTCGGAGGTTTATTGCTAATCTCTTAGGACGATGTCAACCCTTCACCAAGTTAACGAAGAAAGGGGTGTCATTCGTTTGGGATGAAGCTTGTCAAAAAGCTTTTGAGGACCTCAAGAAGTACCCCACAAAACCTCCGATGTTGGTAGCCTCTGTATCAGAAAAACCATTATTGATATATGTTCGGGTAATAGACTATTCACTTGGTGCGCTGTTGGCCCAAACCAATGACTCAGGCCACGAACAAACCATTTACTACCTTAGTAGAACTATGGTAGGCGTCGAGCATCAGTACACTCTAGTAGAGAAAGAGTGTTTGGCCCTAGATTCGCGGTTCCGAAAATGCGACACTACTTAGTAGGCCAAACAATTCATGTGATTTCTCGGATAAATCTCCTGAGAGTGCTCATGACCAAGCCTGGGTCACTCAATTGCAGGTTAGCCAATTGGTTGATCCTACTATCGCAGTATGATATGCAATTCATACCGCAAAAGGCAATCAAAGGACAAGCAATTGCCGATTTCTTAGCAGAACATCCTGTCTCAAAATCCTCTAAACTCTATGAGGACATTCCATATGAAATGGTGAAAGTCAACATGATTTCCAAAGAATCGGTTTGGCTGCTATTCTTTAATGGGGCAGTTCGAAGAAACTCTGCCGGAGGGGGGGTAGTTTTAATATCCCTGCAGAATCGTGTAATCCCCCGAGGATACTAACTCACTCAGCCATGTTCTAACAATGTGTCTAAATACAGCGCATTGTTAACAGGACTACAAATTGCCCGACAACAGGGAATTCAACGTCTGGAGGCCTATGGAGACTCCAAACTCATAGTAAACCAAGAAAGAGGAGAATACGAGGTCAAGTATGAACATCTCGTACCTTACTATGAAGCAACTATTAAACTTGCCAACTTTTTCAAGGAGTTTTCATTGACTACGTGTCATGACACGAGAATGTATACGCTGATACCATGGCTTTTCTCTCAGTCACATTAGCGCTCACTACCAAATCAAACAAATGCATTGAGATTGGAAGTCGCGAGCTTTTTTGCCCTGAAGAGATACTTGAAGCAAATGAAGTCCATACATCAGGGATGAACTTCGAACCCAGAAATTGGTGATTCATCTTTGTCGACTTCACACTCTACGGGATACTATCCGAAGGTCCCAAGGAAGCCGCCAAAGTGAAAAAAGAGGCGGAAAAGTTCCATTACAATTCAGAACTTAATACCTTGTATCAGAAAATGCTAGGTGGAGTTTTACTTCAGTGCCTATCGCAAAAAGAAGCACAAGAGGTACTCAAAGAAGCACATGATGGAGCCTGCGGTGCTTACCAGTCGGAACCTAAATTAAGAGACCAGATAAAAAGAATGGCTTCCATGGGCCAACAATGATGTTAGACACCATGGCATATGCAAAGAAATGCCATGCCTACTAGGTGCATGGAAACTATATACATCAGGCTGTAGAGCACTTACATCCAACCACGATTACGTGGCCATTCGAGACGTGGGGAATGGATATCATTGGTCCCATCACTCCACCTTCCTCTCGTGGACATCGGTTCATACTAGCTATAACCGATTACTTACCGAAATGGGCAGAAGCTATCTCTTTAAGAGAAGTGAAAATAAACGATGTGGTCAACTTTATCAAACACCACGTCATCTATCGCTTTGGTGTTCCTAAATGAATCATCAGCGATAACGGTCATCAATTCACTATCAATGCCTATATTAAATTTTACGACAAGTTTAGAATACATAATATATTTTTATCCCCATACAACTCGGCTATGAATGGCCAAGCAAAAGCATTCAACAAAACTATTGTAAAGCTTTTGCAAAAATTTATCACCACAAGTCAGCGTGACTCGGATAAGAAGTTGGGAGCTTGTCTATTGACTTATCGCACAATAGTAAGAACACCGACGAAAAGCCACACCATTTTCTTTGGTGTATGGATGTGAGGCCGTGCTACCTCTGGAAATTCAAATTCCTTCTCTTCGGGTGGCATTAGCTACGAGAATGACCACCGAAGAAAAACATAATCAACGACTTTAGGAATTAGAAGCGTTATATAAAAAGCTCTTAAAAGCTCAGCAATAAATAGAGCTCTATCAAGCGTGAATATCCTGAGCCATCAATAAGAAAGTGACAGAACGAACTTTTAAAGAGGGCGACTTGGTCTTAGCAGTCAGACGACCAATGATCCTGACATATAAGACTAAAGGCAAATTTCAACCAAAATGGGAAGGAGCATTTGTAATAGAGACAGTCTAATCAAATGGACCATACCGGTTGATTAATCAACACAGTGACCGGATGATGATGCCAATTAATGAAAAATTCCTGAAGAATTATTATTCTTAAAGGAATAAAGTCATCCGATCTCTTCTTCATTACAAAAAATGAAGAAATGCTGACTTGCCGCTAACACACAATTCTACACCTCGACTGAGGGTTCAAAATGAAAACAAATCTTACATCTCAATGACTAAAGATAGAGAAAAATTTGGTACGCAAGCCAAATGAAATCTTCGCTAACCCTATCATGCTGGGGGCAAAAGCATGAACTGCACAACACCATCAAGCTAATGGAAAGATGACCAGTTTCTCGCAAACCCATCATACTAAGGTTAAAAGCATGAAATGCCCTGAGCCGCTAAAGTGAAGGGAAGAGGAAAAGTTTGGCATATTAACCCAAACGAAATCATCGATAACACATCATATTGAGGGGAATAGCATGGCTAGCCCAACTCAAATGGTAATTGGTAAAGGCACTTCAAACCCATTGATAGTTAGGGGTTTGCTAAAAATCCCATGACAAACCTGTCACAATAGTACCCTTATCTAAATATAAGGATACATCACTGTCCAAAGTCGCTAAGGCAAAGGGAAGAGAAAGAGTTTGGCATATAAGTCCAAACGAAATTCTCAATAACTCACAATGCTGGGGGGAATAGCATGACTAGTCCAACTCAAATGGTAGTTGGTAAAGGCTAATCAAATCCATTGATAACTGAGCGTTTGCTAAAAATCCTAATGAAATTTTAAAAAAAATCTCCTGTCACGTTAAGGTTTCACCTCTGATAGAAAAAAAAAATTCTTACTTCTTCAAGTCCAACATTACAACCTCTGACAAACTTTTTGATATTGTTAAGTTAGAAGTTCCTCTAACAAAAAATTATCTCACTATTAAGTTAACAGTTACCTCTGATAGTCAAATTCCAAGACTAAATACGTTAACCGTCTGTTTAGTCAGTTCATTCATATCATGACCAGATCCTCCGAATAGGTCGAGTTTTGAGGCATATTTAATGACACCTCCGTTCTCACTCAAATCCCGTTATACTAGATATCACTGAACGGGTATATTAATCATGTTAAACCTTACCTCTGTTTGATCAATTCATTATTGTCAAGTCCCGAGCCTCTGAATAGAATGAACCATAAGATATATTTAATGATACCTCTGTCTTTTCCTAATCATCACACTAGATGTCACTGAACGGTTAGGATTTGATTAGCACATTCTGCTTATCTTCTATAGGGCATGTTAACATCATACCTCTGCTTATTATCTAGAGATCCTAATCTGTCATACTAGAAGTCGTTGAACAGTTAGGATTAAATTCTTTCGATGACTCTCACTATCATGCCCCGAGCCTCTAAATAATTTGAATCACCATCCATGAAACATATAATATATAGAATAATAAAAAATAAAAATAGAAACACACAACAAAATTTTCCTTTTTATTACAAATAACCGACCAATAAAAAAATAATAATAAAATAAAAATAATAATAATCATCATTTTTGAGATAAAACTTTCAAAGCATCCTCTACATCTTGCAGCCGACGATGGAGATTTTCTCTTGTCGTCTCTAGAGCTGTCCTCTGCAAATCCACTTCATCCATTGGGGGTTGTTGTACAGCCTTGATCCTTGCTTCTTCAAACTCCTTGATGCCAGCAATGACATCCCATTCGGTCTGTTCCTTCTGTCGTGAGATCTCGGATACTTTGTCAGATATTCTTCGGATTTCAAGTTCAAAGTTAGCAATTGAAGATTGAGCTTCAGCAATGATCTCTCTTTTGCGACTTATTGAGTCACGGTGATGTTCAATGTTATTCTCAAGCTAGGCCAAATCTCAAGTTAATTTCTCTGAAGAACCATGAAGTCTCACAACTAGTTGGGCCTGATGCTCTAGATTCTGCTGCAGTTCGGCCTGGAGAGCCAAATTTTCCGCTCGTAAGCGAGCCATCTCTTTGTTTGTCATCTCGGCGAGATTGGCCTGGTGTAGACTATTGAGCAAAAACAATTGGACCTCTAATTCGTCCCATCGAACCCTATGGGGAGCTGCTCGCTGTGGTCCTCTGATCCTGGTGATGTGGTCTAAGTAACTCGCCATGAGAGGACAGACCCTTTCCAAAGAATCCTCTCCATTGATGATCTCCTCGATGAATCCACGAAAGAGTTCGAGAAAGAATTCCACGTTGCGATTAATGAGTCTTTCACTGAAATTAGAGATCAAATTCTGTTTCGAACTTGTTGAAACTGCAGGAAAAGGATGCATGGATGCCGGACTAATAGCGGGAGGTGCTAATTCCATTTGTGATACTGATAATAGAGTAGCCGTCGCTTCCAATGAACTAGCCACAACTTTTGCTGGAGTAGCCATTACCTCTGCTGTTGGGACCGCTGACGTCAACGGTATGGTCGCTGCGACAAGTGTTGGCCCCATTGGGATGGAACATGGTGGAACCATATATGTCAGCAAAGAAGGGCCTTTTGTACTAATGGATTCTACTAAAGCTTCAAAGGAGAATACCAAAGATGCATCAACATCACTTTCAGCTGACATAAATAAAATGATCAGAGAGTATCAAAAGTTTTGCAATATAATAATGAAGATGAAAATATGCAAATACCTGTTGGAAGAGTAGTATCATTGGTGGTTGTGGGAATAGAACCAAATCCCTCGAGTTTATCCACTTCTAGATCCTCTGGTCGCAAATGAGAAATTTTATCTGTATTTAGTTGAGGAAAATAATCACCATTACTCTTCCTTAGAATAAGCACCATCAAAGTCACAGATAGCGCCACTTTCACCAGAGTAACCGAATAATTCCAAAGAATCCGATTTGGCCATCGAGGAAGCATGAATCGTTGGATCTCCACCACCTGAAATACAAACAAATATACATTAAAAGAGAAGAGGGGTCAGAATCAATCATTAAAGAAAAATGCGCACCCAGAGAGGCAAGTCTTGGTGTCGGGCTAGGCAAGGCAGCTTCACTGGGAAGTGAAAAAAAGTCATCTGGTATGGTATTTCCTAGTGATTTCCCCGTCGACTCTATGACTCTTGTGGTCCTAACAACTAATCCGTCCCCATCAAAATCGGCAATTTGAGGGGTTGGACTATTAACAGCAGGTGTGCAAAATGTAGAAAAAGCTGCAAAGTCGTACATCTCAACAGTATTTCTATATGGAGTCATTGATGATGCTATATTGGTAGCAGGAGCTTGAAAAGTTGTAGCAGGTGAAAATCCTCCTGATCCAAATGCCGAAGTGGTAGCAAAAGCTTGAAAAGTTGTGGCAAGCGGAAATCCTCCTGATCTAAATGCTGAAGTGGTGATGGGAAACTCATTCTTGGATGGAGCAATCGATGATACTATGACTGGTGCAGAAGCTTGAGAGGTCGTAGTCAGTAAAAATCCCCCAGAATGAGTTTCGGTTCCTACAAAGACTGAAGTGTCAACACAAGCCTGAAATTTCTTCCTCTTCTTTTGCGGGACCTTAGTCATCCTAGGGTTTGAACACTTTGACGTAAATTTGCCTCCAAAAGGCAAAGTTGGAGCAGAAGTATCGCCTTGCACATCCCCATCACTATTATCAGGGCTAAGGGAAGTGCTCATAGACCGAAATTCATGCGTCTGACCTTTTTTCAAGGATTTATAAGATGCCTCGATATTCTTTAAAAAAGAATGGTTCACTTGATAATCACGAGGGAGGATATCTGCCAGATGATACCAACTGCAATAACCCATAGATGCACAAGAGAGATGGTGATTGGCTTGGAAGGATAAAGGACGTATTTGTACCTCCCGCTGTGAAATGATACCATCCTCTCGCCCCTTCAAAAAGATTCCCATCTCAGTGAAGATAAGATTTCGGGTTGCTGACATACAACTGGTCATATCTGAATTGTCGTGCAAAACGGCTTGGCGTATATGGTTCCATAAAGCAAATCCGACCTTGTCGAAAAATTAAATGACCTAATCGAATATTAATAAGCCACCAAAAGCAACCCGATAACAGAGTTGTATAGCCATCAATCCCAGGACTGTCTTCTAGCTGGTTACTATAATTTCCTCTGGAAAACTTGGGAAAACAACAATAGATATGATAATTTTGATGCCACCCAAGGATTTGTCGAATCTTAGCCATATACCTTCCGTTCCAGTTACAGTTCTCAAAGCGCTGCACATAAGGAATATCATGATCGACAATTCCTGTGGGAGAAGTCATCAGTCCAGGACAATGCAGTACGAACCAAGTCATTAGATAAGTGAATGGCAGGTCAATACATGGATTAGGTGTCTTAAAGATGATTTTGCCATCTTTATCTTCTACCTCCTGGACTTTACAAAATTGTGTGACCATATTTCTCAAGCCCATTGGAGACTACAAACCATAGCGGGTAATAACCCCAGAGGTTGACCAAATGCTAATAAAACTATTGGATAAATAACTTATAGCAATGGCTTCGCGACCCAAGGTTGGCACTACACAACGCTTCAGCTATAGCATGAGATATCCAGCAAAGATCGCATTGTCTACCATGGGAGAAGCTGCTTGATAGTGATAGCTTTCAAAAACAGTCCGAGCTTTAAAACCATCTTCATCGGATTCTGCTGTATATGTTGTTGCAAAGCAGGTGTCGATCCTTTCATGGATAGTATTCATGTTACAAGAAGCTTGTATCTGGATATTGCGCCCACTATCTTCCAAATTTTGGAAGAGATACTCTGCCCATACTTTATGTCGCACCCCTTGAATTCGTACATGTCGTGCCCCTTGACTTCATGCCTTAGAGCTGTTGGCACAAATGTTATAATGACACATTAACTCCCAATAAGTGAAGTATTCATTGGGGATAGACTTGAGATAGAGAAGTACTTTCATATTGGGAACGTATTCTTCATAGGGGGTTTCGCCTATGGATAATGCTAAAATTTCATGCATCTCATGAAGCGCGCCCAATTCCCCAACAGGCGTGAAGAAAGTATTGGTCTATGAATTATACATCTCCAGTATGCAATCTATGGATTATACATCTCCAGTATGCAAAAGAAGTGAGGAGAGGTATGTAGAAGACCAAATTGCACATTCCTCACCACGCGGTAGAGGCCAAGTCCCTCTAAGCGTGCTTTGAAATTTGTTAATATGAAGTGGGTCATCCGAGACACCATGACTATGAAGATGAATGAACCCACCCAGGAGTACGGAAGTCATGAGCAGGGAATTGATCGTTAGTTTCTGCAAATTGATTAATAAAAGTATCTGCACACTTGGAATGCTCCTCAACAGGTAGGTCTTTGCCGACTCTCCCGGGAAATAGACCTATGGCATGTTTTGCTGGGCCATCTAGAAATGGGCCATTTTTGCTAATTTTTTCCGTCGCAACGCCGTGATGACTTCGAGTAACTGGCCAAGACATCACACGTGGGCATGAAATCCGCTGTAGATATGTTAAAGAAAAGCTACGCTTCCGATCTGGGATAAATATATATCGATCTCCCACCTTATTTAACCACTTCGCGGTGTCAAATAAATCTTCATCTGAATTGTTGACGGCATCCCCAAAAAGAAATAGATGTTTCTTCGATATCTGCCGATTCGCGCCCTCAAAGACGGCGTTAGTAATAATTTTTTGTCGTCGACCATCATTACTTCCTTCTTCCACTAAAGGAATGTGACCGTCGAATCCGAAATGAATTTGATTATTGGGGCCACCACAAACTTTGAAATAATAATTCTTTGACAAAGGATATGTTGAATAGAGAACTGCAAAGAAAGAAATCAAAAAAATAATAAGAAAGGATGAAATACTAGTCCAAAATTGGCAAATCAAACAAGTTATGTAACACAAAATCAAGACTTGAAATTAAAATTCAAACCCAAAATTACATGTCATGTCCATGAGGTTGCACCCACAAGGTTGTATTGCAGGGGTGCTCCTGCGGGTGGCACTCCCGCAGTGCACCCGCAGAGCACCCGGGGGTAATGCTCCACCCGCGAGTGCACCCGTGGGCAGGAGCCACCCGCGAGTGGTACTCCCGTGGGTGCTCCCACAGATGCACCCACAGAGCACCGTGATCGGTGCCCCACAGGTGCACCCGCAGGTGGTGCCCCCACGGGAACACCTGCGGGTGGTTCCCAGCGGTTGGTTCCCCCTGCGGGATGCAACCCACAGGTGATGATGCCGATGGGTCCCGCAGATTGCACCCGATATGTTTTGCGCAGTGCTCGATGCACCTGCTCTATTGAAGGTGCTCCATTGCACAACGTATGTTATAATGGACAGCATAACACCGTATACAAGTGTATATTTAAAATAAAAATGAAATTTCTTTCGTAATAATCGTAAGAACGATTTTAAAATAAACGGATGACCGTTTGTTTACCTGATAACAAAAAAGAAGGATCAACACTAGCGATAACGCCCGCGTGTCGATCCTCAGAATTGAAATCTTGCATGCAGGGAGTACTTGGAGATGCCATTGAATTGATTATTTTCTCTCAAAATAAGAATAAGGAGAAAAAAAAAGACAGTTTCTCTGAATATGAAATCAATGGAGATATCGAGGTATTTATAATAAATAATCACACAGATCTTAAATAAGAGAAGGAATTTAAATTTATAACTAACTAAAATTAAATGTTGGTTAAAATATTTATCCGAATCCAAATATGATTTGGGTATCTATTTAAATTCTTATTCCTACTCCAATTCTTATCCCTACCTAGATTAAAATTCTGATTTGCCAACAATCCTCACCAAAATCCAAAAGGAATTTGTGGATGTATTAACACCCAAGTCTAAAAAAAAAGAGTCCAAAGCGTTTCAAAATTAGTTACAAATCAATACAAAATTTTGAATACATTGGAGGGAGTTATGTAGACAAAAAAATTTGGATTAGAGGAAAATAGTGCACCACGAAGTGCACCCGCGGGTGTCGCCTGTGGGAGCACCCCACGGGTTCCACCCGCGGGAACATCCTGCGGGAAGCAACCCACGGGGTACACCCACGGGTTGCCCCCGCAGGAGCTTCTCGCAGGTTGCTCCCGCAGGTGCAACCGCAGGAGTTTCCCGCGGATTGCACCTGCAGCCTGCGGGTGCAACTGCGAGAGCTTCCCGTGGGTGGCACCCACGGAAGCATCCCGTGGGTGCCACCTGCGGGTGTTCGCCGCAAAAGTTCCTTTGCTTCCTCCCATCGAATTAACTTAAATTACAATAGAAGTGAACAAGATGTATAAAGAGAACAAACGAGAGGATTTTATAATTCAATCTCTCTCTTTTACAATAATTTGTGTGGGATCAGTGGCGATGGGATCTATAGTAGTTCCTTTGGACGATCGGTACGTTGAAATCTTCTGTTTTGAAGATATCGACAAACTGTAGACAATCTTCTTGGTCTTTGCTCTTGACGAATCCAAGGCTCTGTGCGTAACTTGAATTCTCTAAGAGGAAGACGATCACAAAAAGGCTTCAAGGCTCTATCGCGTACTTGAATTGCCAAAAGGATCGAAAGAAGAAAGAAGAAGACCTCTGATCTCTTGTTTTGATTTGTTCAAGGCTCTCACGCGTAACTCGAACTCTATCAAAACTTCCAAAAGATCTCCCAAAAGCCCTCCCTAGGGTTTCACCAAGAAGGTATTTATAGCCCTAGGATGATTTGAGAGTTTCTATCTAAATAGAATTTGCTCTCATCAAGGATTCCAATCAAATATTTAATATTGATTTAAATCTCTTGATTTAGAATTCTGAGTGGATTTGATTTGGTATTTGGATAAACCCAAATCATAATCTTAATCAATTTAAGATTCTGGTTATCTGCTCACGCGAAGCTTTAATCAAAACGCGGCGCTAAATAACCAGTGTGCGGAGCTAACGCGGAGCTATCGAACATCTCCGTGTTTTACTCAACGCGAGGCTAAAAATAGTCAGACGCGGAACTATGGATTAGCTCCGCGTTCTGTTGTGGAAAACTCTATTTACTTAGAAATTTTTGCTGCCAACAGAACCCCCTCCAAAGTTTTCAAAATGGGTTTGAACTTAGCAAATTTTGAAATACTTTGGATCTTCTAACTAAAAACGCGGAGTTAGAATACCAAGTCTCCTTTGCGTTATGCTCGCCTACGCGGAGCTAATCAGCTTCACTTCATTTTCAGTGATATGAGTAATTGCTTCATTAATTACTCTGAATTTCTGCGCTGAATACCAAGCGACAGAAATCCTGTTTAAATAGAGCTTCTCGGCTTATCTTCATTTCACCCAAAGAATTTCTGAAAGCTCAAAGCTCAGGCAACTCCGGACAATCGAGCGACTTATGTTGACGAATGATCTCCAACTGGTCTTCGTTTAATTCTCCATAGATTTTCATCATTAGGATGTCGCTCCCGAAGAGTTTGGCTAAACACAAGTTGGCCGGCGTTTATGGCAGCGGCCGTGGAAGTAGACGCGACGGTGAACCAGTCAATGCAGCGTCTTCCGAAGGTAAAAACCTTAACTCTTGGGCTTCTAAGAACCATCTTGAGATATTTTGGCTCGGTTTAATCCGGCCAATTGTTTGCTTTACCAGCGAGATCGCCGTTCTCCGGCCGTAAGGCTTGAAGGAGAAGGAGAAGACATAGAGGAACTCTGTTCTTTCTCTATGGAAGTTATCGCGTCATCCTCGTGTTTGAAACGCGGGGCTATTTTAATTAGCAGTCACTATGAATTTGCGAGGCTATTTTTGATTAGCAGTCGCGATGAATCCGCGAGGCTATCTTTGATTAGCAGTCGCGATGAATCCGCGAGGCTATCTTTGATTAGCAGTCGCGAGGAATCCGCGAGGCTATCTTTGATTAGCAGTCGCTTGATGTTGCAAAGTTATGAAAGAGAAGGAAATAACAGAGAGAAACTCTGTCCCTCTTTTACGCGAAGTTATCGCATCATCCTCTGCGTTTGAAGCGCGAGGCTATTTCTTCTACTGCACGCGGAGTTAGTTTAGCTCCGCGTTTTCACACTTTTAGAAATTCTGTTCCTTTTGCAGTAAGTCCGATCCTTTCTGAAGAGGAATGTATGTGGGTCCATCGATCTTCATCCATGAAAGTAACTCTAAGGAGGCCAGAAGCATATGCTTTACAACATAGTTGCAGGTTTCAAGCTCTGGCTCCTGGAGATAAACTTTTGAAGGAGCTACAAGCTCAAATAAGGGCTTGTGGCACTTCTCTTTCCCCTCGTGCTTCATTTCAGATGACATATCCAAATTGACATTTGCAGAGGAGATCTTTTGCATGTGAACCAGGGAACTGAGCTTCAACACCCCGTAGTGAAATCTCACCGTTAGGTTATTGATGAGTTGATGATCATGTAGAAGCTTTTGGGAGAGCTATAACTCCCTCTTTGTAATCTCTTGCTTCATGAATAAAAATAAATTATTTTCCTCTCTATCTGTCGACTTTAAGAGTCTTGCTTGCTCAACAAATAGATGGTTAATAATTCTGGTAAAATAATCTAAGGCTCTTCTGCGTAACTTAGATCATTAATACCTGAAGTGATCGGATAGGGATCATCTTTAACTTAGCCAAAAATCCAAATTTTTCATGAGAACGCGAAGCTAAAATACCAAGTTATCTTCGCATTTCGCGGAGTTGCGCAGAATATCGCGGAGTTAATATCTTCACTTTTTTCTTTATCACGCGAGGCTAATAGCTCCGCGTTTTGAAGAGTAACTGACCAGTCAATTTCTCCGAAATCCGCACCGAATTCCAAGAGGCGATTTCCCTCATTTAAATGAAATCTCTATTCTTTTTCTTCTCACTTCACTTGAGAATTTTCCAGAGATCTCAGAGGTTTAAGCGATTAGAGCTCAGGCGACCCGAGCGTTCTCCGACCGGTTTTCTCCAAATTTTCCATCGATTTCACTCGATTTTCACAAGTAATGGCGCCCAAGACTCGTGCTACCTCCCGCGCAGCTCTGTCATCGTCAATTGGTGCTAGCAGTGGTGGCGACGATCGTGGCGGCGAGGCGCCCGCCCACATTTCGCCCATCGGGAGTAAGAATCTTTCTGTCGAGGCTCTTTAGGAGATTTTAGAATGATTTGGTTGAGTTCTAACCAGTTAATCATCTCTTCCATCGGCGAGATCGCCGTACTCCGGCCATAAGGCTTGGAGAAGAAGAAGAGCCTATGGCTTTCTTCTCACGCGAAATTATCGCGTCATCCTCGCGTTTTAAAATGCGGGGCTATTTTAAGAAGCAGTCGCGTTAAAACGCGAGGCTATTTTAAGTAGAGTCGCGCTGAAACGCGAGGCTATTTTAAGTAGCAGTCACGCTGAAATGCGAGGCTATTTTAAGTAGCAGTCGCGCTGAAACGCGAGGCTATTTTGACTTCTGCGCGGTCTAATCTTTAGCTTCGCGCGGCGCTATTCTTAGTTTTGCGCATTCTAATTTTTAGCTTCGCGCGTCCCTACTTAGAGAATTTTTCTGTCATATAGAAACTTCTCCAACTCTGGTGCTTCTTTTTGCAGTAGGGTATTCGATGGAGGCTCTTCCCCACAAGAACTACTTCGGCTTTGCTGGGGGTTCTGATCCTTCAGGCCAATTTCGCTTCACCACTATCTTGGCTTCATATAAGCCAGACCCGAAGGAGCGCAAGGAGAAGTTGATCAAGTATCACCCCACTACTGTGCAAGAAATTATAACTGATGCAGCCTTCGAAATTTTGAATAGAGAGGCTATGGAGAAACCCACCTTCCTCTTTGGAGACCAGATGGATCAATCAGATAAGATCCTCTTTGAAGAGGAGTGCGTTTGGTTATATAACTCAGGCGAAATACTGATGTTCTTGCCTAGAATGGATCGTAGCTATCCCTTGGTCTATCTTCAGAGGCTGGCGATGCCTCGGGAATTAAAGTGGGGACTAACTCAAGAGCAAGATGGCGTCCCAATGGGCAAATTTGGTGCATAATGGGTTTATCAAGATGGTCTCCCCAGATGTATTACTGGTTTGCTTCCAGGCCGATTTGGCAAGGAGCTTCCAGTAGGAGAAGTCCCATCCCGCGCACGATCTTTTTTAAGTGAGTTCCTGGCAAAGGATGGTCAGTACCCGGCTAGCGACTTTAGGATGTCTGGCTGGGTTTATTCTTCTAGTAATATGTGGTGGGTCCGCCTTGTTCAATACATGTTAGATTCACACGAACCTATCCTGAAGGAGATTGGCTTATATAAAGCCATTGGAAATGTCCAGTTCGGGTTCCCCCAGAGTGCTTATCATTTCTTCTGCCTCTTGGAGATGTACAACCCCGAGACCTACACTCTCTTTACACCAGTGGGTGAGCTAGGATTCGCTCTTCATGAGATGTTTAAGGTTTCCGAGCTTTCCATGGGTGAAGTCCCCTATGAAGAATACATCCCGTCCACCGAGGAGTTAAACATATTGATGGCTAAGGATGAACGTGTCTATGCCACATACTCGGAGATGATGTGCCATTATCGTATTTGTGCTGACCTGGCAGGTGCGCGAAATCATGGTATCGGTCACAAGAAATGGACCGAATACCTTTTTGCCAACTTGAATTCTAAGGATAGCTCGACAACTATCCATGGCCATCCTCCTATCCCCATCTCAGAGATCGATCAACGTATAGCTAGGGGCCGTTACTTATTATTTTATACCACTGAATCCAAAGAAAACGGATACGGTCCTGGCACTTCATTCAAGAGCTACCATTATCAAGCCCAGTTTTCGGTCTCCAACAGAGGTCTTATTGCCGGGTTTTTGATGCTGTAGCTGAAGAGATGCGTTGTGCCGTCATTGCCCAAGGAAGCAATCGCAATGACCGTGGTACATCCAGCGGTTCTTCTCGCATATGGCCGACCCCTTGGACTTCTTCCTGCTATGGTGTACAATCTGCAACATGGACTGCAGACACTCTGTCATGATTTCCTTCCTGCTGACAAGGTCAAGGGGAAAGGAAAAGGCAAATCGAAGGAGACTGCCCAGCCGAAGACTCCAAACCCTAGGGTGGAGCTTCCTCATACTTATCTGATGGCATGGCTCGTTTTACATTGTCCCTCCTTGATGAGTGCGGCTTGTAGATACCAAAAAAAAATGAAATTTGCTAAGTGGGCACACCCGCGGGTTGCACCCGCGGGTTGCAACCCGCGAGTGCGCCCGCGGGTTGCCACCCGCGGGAGGATTCCCGCGGGTGGCAACCCGCGGGGGCGATCCCGCGGGATGCAACCCGCGGGTGCGCCCGCGGGTTGCCACCCGCGGGTTGTTTTTCGTTATTTTCTGTTGTTTTATTTCCTATTTTATTTTCCTGATATCCCATGATCCGCTTTTTCAGGAGGAATCGAGCCGGATTTCAAGTCTCTTCGGTCTATAAAATGCAGAAATTTAACCGGAGAGGGGACTTTTGGACTTTTGGATTCTTGGACTTTGGGAAGATTTCGGGCGAGCTCGTGAGATCAAAAGCAGAGCAGAGCCATCTTCTCCTGGTCGGATGGTCAACGGAGGCAGCAGCAAGACTCCACCGCCACCCGAACCCACGAAAAAAAAGAGAATAAATTAATATTCCCGTTCTTGTAATTCCTCGGAATTTTTGTAATCTCAAATTTTCGTTGTAATCAAATAATTTTTGCAATGGAATCAAAGATTCAATTTTTGGGCGTACAAGAACTGGCGACCACAGTGGGAGGTCCTCTGTTTACCATAGAGAATTTGGTGGCGCAGTCCGACCGGGTGCCGATTGGCTCAATGGTTGAGACGCTAGTCATAGAAGTTGACCAGCAAAAATATGAGGAATTTCTTTCCTCCTCTGATTCGGAGCCTAGGCGTCATCGCCGGGTGACGATAAAAGAAGGTGAGGCGTCATCGCCCACCGGAAAAGCGTCATCGCCTATGAAAACTTATGAGGCGTTATCGCCCGTTCGAACTGACAGGACGTCATCGTCTGTCAAGAACACGGCGTTATCGCCCATTCCAAAGTCAAGCCAAAAGTCAAACCTGTCCCTGACCCGCTCTCAGAAGAGAAACCTGATGCGTAAGGCCCAGCGGGCCCTCCTCAACAGTGCCTCTGGAAAATTGCGGTCAGAAAATCCAGATCAGGAAATATCAGAGAAGAAAAATTCCAAAAATAAAAATTCGCGGGCAAAAGTGCGGGTTGCACCGCACGGGGGCAACCCCGAGGTTGCAACCGCGGGTGGAAACCCGCGGTTCCAACCGCGGGTTGCACCCCGCGGGGGCAACCCCGCGGTTGCCACCCGCGGTTCCAACCGCGCGGGTGCAACCCCACGGTTGCAACCGCGGGTGGAAACCCGCGGTTCCAACCGCGGGTTGCAACCGCGGGTGCAAACCCGCGGTTCCAACCGCGGGTGCAAACCCGCGGTTCCAACCGCGGGTGCAAACCCGCGGTTCCAACCGCGGGTTGCACACCGCAAGTTGCAACCCGTGGGTTGCACTCCGTAGGAAAAATCAAGGGTTGGTTCTGGTGTCTATTCGGGCACACGCGCAGTGAGCACACAGCGCACATCTAACTTTTTGGTTACTCTCCCAGGTGTACCATCCCGTTCCTCTACAAACAAATATAAGGATGTGCTCATGAACTCACCTGAGGATAGGTCTTCAAATTTCTCTTCGGATGAACATATTCATGATAGAATCCTCCAAATCCCGAAGAACAAGTCAGATGCGTACGAGGCCCGTACAACTGCGCAGGCCAGCACACACTCCAGAAGAATCCGCAAAAGGGTTAGAGAATAATCTAATGCTGGAAAAGAGCTCAGCCCCGAAATATTGCAAACTCTCCAGTATTATGAACCAAGTTTGCAACGCAAGCGGCGTCAGGTTGCAAATAGGGATAAAGAAGTATCTCAAGACTTGAGAGAATACCTCAATTGGAAGAAGAACTCTGCACAGAATACTCCTCAATGCCAATGCGAACAGTTAATCTCAACTGTTCTATCAAACTGCGAGTGCCATCCGAGACGGTCCGTTTTTGAGCGGATCACCGAATCCAAAGGAATACGGACAATAAAGAGGGTGTGCTCTGGAACCGATCTACCTGCTGCCTCATCAAATATGGTTAATAAAGGCAAAAAGGTGGTCGGAAACAACCTTTCGGATAAGGAAATTACTCCAGGGTCAAAAGGAGTTTCTATCGAACCAGAGGGCGCGCTTCTAGAAGAAGTCTCTGAAAGGCTTGAGAGACAAGAAAAACGTCTCGAACAGTACGAGGAGACCATAGAAGAAATGAAACAACTTTTGATTGAGTTGCTGGCTCAAACTAGAAAGAACCAATCATCGCCGTCCATTTCTAGTCGGCAGAAAGGAAAACGGTCTGTCCAAATAAATGAAGACAGCGAAGACGAAGATGAAGAAGTGCCTCCTCATTCAAGAGAGGAAGAGGAAGTGAAAGTTATCCTTAATCCTCACGCAGAGAAAATAGAGAAGATGGAGAACCAACTACAAGCTCTTCTTCATCGCAAAAAGCTACAAGAGGTGGGGGTAGTCCGTCCATATCCCATAGAATGGGAGACCGTACCCTATCCTGCAAAATATAAACCGTTGAATCTTCAATCATTCGACGGTAAAAGTTCGCCGCAGCAACACATCTTCTATTTCCTCTCACAGACAGGACATCTCATAGGGAATGATCCAACTATGACTAGGATATTTGAGAGCACTTTACGGGGGCTCGCATTTACCTGGTTTATGCAACTTCCCCAGGGAACAATTAAATCTTGGGCTGATGTAGAACGTGAGTTCCTAGCCCGATTCTTTGAAGATGATACAGAAGTCTCCATATTATCTTTGCTAGCAGCGAAGCAAGAAGAAGGCAAAACGGTCAAAACTTATGTCGAGCGGTTCCGAGAACTTTCCGTTCGATGCCCACATGGCATGACGCAGGATACGCTTGTGGAAACCTGCAGACATAACTTGTTGACCGATATTTTAGACAAGATGGGTTCGGTCGAATCCAAGTCATGGAAGGATCTGCTTAAGCAGGGCGAACAGGCCGAAGAAATACTTCGACGTCTCGAAATGCAACAGTCTGCAACCGGAGACGGTGCAAACGAATCTCCATTCCATTTTTCCCGTTCAAAAGGGAAAGACATAACGGCAATGGCGGTAGAAAGTACACTGAAGCAGAAACCATGGCCAACTACAAGCAACACAGCAAAGTCGCCCAGACTTCAAAAGCAGTATTCGTTCAAGGATGAACATACTGCTACTATGTTCAATCTGCTCACCAAACGCAAGATGCTTAAATTGCCGGAGAGCAAGAGACCTGAAGAAGTAGGGAAAACTAACGATCCGAATTGCTGTCTGTACCATCGGATTGTAGGTCACCCCACAAAAAATTGTTTTATCTTAAAAGATAAAATTCAAGCGTTGATTGACGCTGGAGCAGTTCAGCTCAAAGCTGAACAAAAAAGGAGTTAGAGCTAACTCCGACACATTTAATGTGTGAGGTCTAAAAGTACCACTTGGGCTCACAACAATTCCCAAAAAATGGGCTCAAGGCGGTTAATTTAAACCCCCATATATATATATATATATATATATATATATATATATATATATATATATATATATATATATAAAAGAAGAAAAAAAATTTAAAAAAAAAAAAAAATGAATCACCCAACGCCGACAAGGCTACGGGAAGAGAATAAATTTCTCGCCAACCCCACCATACTGGGGGTAATAAGTATGAACCGCCCAACGCTGCCAAGGCTACGGGAAGAGAATAAATTTCTCGCCAACCCCACCATACTGGGGGTAATAAGTATGAACCGCCCAACGCCGCTAAAGCTACGGGAAGAGAATAAATTTCTCGTCAACCCCACCATACTGGGGGTAAAAAAAAAAAAAAAAAAAATGAATCGCCCAACGCCTCTAAAGCTACGGGGAGAGAATAAATTTCTCGCCAACCCCATCATACTGGGGGTAAAAAAAAATGAATCACCCAACGCCGACAAGGCTACGGGAAGAGAATAAATTTCTCGCCAACCTCATCATACTGGGGGTAATAAGTATGAACCACCCAATGCCGACAAGGCTACGGGAAGAGAATAAATTTCTCGCCAACCCCACCATACTGGGGTAATAAGTATGAACCACCCAACGCCGCTAAGGCTACGGGAAGAAAATAAATTTCTCGTCAACCCCACCATACTGGGGGTAAAAAGTATGAATTGCCCAACGCCGCTAAGGCTACGGGAAGAGAATAAATTTCTCGTCAACCCCACCATACTGGGGGTAAAAAATATGAATTACCCAACGCCGCTAAAGCTACGGGAAGAGAATAAATTTCTCGCTAACCCACCATATTGGGGGTAAAAAGTATGAATTGCCCAACGCCGTTAAAACTACGGGAAGAGAATAGATTTCTCGCCAACCCTATCATACTGGGGGTAATAAGTATGAACCACCCAACGCCGACAAGGCTACGGGGAGAGAATAAATTTCTCGCCAACCCCACCATACTGGGGGTAATAAGTATGAATTACCCAACGCCGACAAGGCTACGGGAAGAGAATAAAATTCTCGCCAACCCCACCATGCTGGGGGTAAAAGGCATGAATCACCCTAAGCTGCTAAGGCAAAGGGAAGAGGAAAGTTTGGCATTTAAGCCCAAACGAAATCCTTGACAACTCACCATGCTGAGGGGAATAGCATGGCTAGCCCAACTCAAACGGTAGTTGGTAAAGTCAAAATCAAACCCGTTGATAGCTGGGGGTTTGCTAAAAATCCCACGACAAATCTGTCACAACAGTATTCTTATCCGAATATAAGAATACATCACTGCCCTAAGCTGCTAAGGCAAAGGGAAGAGGAAAAGTTTGGTATTTAAGCCCAAACGAAATCCTTGACAACTCACCATGCTGAGGAGAATAGCATGGCTAGCCCAACTCAAACGGTAGTTGGTAAAGTCAAAATCAAACCCGTTGATAGCTGGGGGTTTGCTAAAAATCCCACGACAAATCTGTCACAATAGTATTCTTATCCGAATATAAGAATACATCACTGCCCTAAGCTGCTAAGGCAAAGGGAAGAGGAAAAGTTTGGTATTTAAACCCAAACGAAATCCTCGACAACTCACCATGCTGAGGGGAAGAGCATGGCTAGCCCAACTCAAACGGTAGTTGGTAAAGGCTAATCAAACCCGTTGATAGCTGGGGGTTTGCTAAAAATCCTAATCAGATAAATCTCCTGTCACGTTAAGATTTCACCTCTGACAGCAAAACTTTTCTTGTCATTTTTCTCTAGCAGAACAAGTGACACTCCAAAATATTTGTCAAGTTAAAATCATACCTCTGACATCATAATTCAAAATCAAATGAGATAAGATCCGATTAAATCCCTCCCCTGTCACGTTAAGATTTCATCTCTGACAGAAAAGAAAATTCACACTTCATCAAGTCCAACATTACAACCTCTGATGAACGTGCTTTTGATATCGTTAAGTTAAAAATCACCTCTGACGAAAATCATCTCCCTATCAAGTTAACAGTTACCTCTGATAGTCCGATTCCAAAACTAAACACGTTAACCATCACCTCTATTTAGTCAGCTTGTCCCTATCATGACCAGATCCTCTGAATAGGTTAAGCTCCAAGACACGTTTAATGTCACCTCTGTCTTTTCCTGATTCGTCATACTAGATGTCACTAAACGGTTAGGATTAAAATAAGCACGTTAATATTATACCTCTGCTTGACCTAAAATAAGCACGTTAACATTATACCTCTGCTTGTCCTCTAATGAGTACGTTAAAATCATACCCCTGCTTGTTATGGAATAAATAAATATGTTAACAGTTATCTCTATCGACCAAATCTTTTAAAAAAAGTCTATAACCAAAATTAAAGAATCCAAAGTATTTCGAAATTCAGTACGGTTCAATACAGAACTTCGAAAACTTTGGAGGGGGTTATGTAGATACCCAAAAAAAAAAAAAATTTGCTAAGTGGGCACACCCGCGGGTGCGCCCGCGGGTTGCAACCCGCGGGAGCCCCCGCGGGAGGATTCCCGCGGGTTGCAACCCGCGGGAGCCCCCGCGGGTTGCCACCCGCGGGAGGATTCCCGCGGGTGGCAACCCGCGGGAGGATTCCCGCGGGTGGCAATCCCGCGGGTTGCCACCCGCGGGTTGTTTTTCGTTGTTTTCCGTTGTTTTATTTCCTATTTTATTTTCCTGATATCCCGTGATCCACTTTTTCAGGAGAAATCGAGCCGGATTTCAAGTCTCTTCGGTCTATAAAATGCAGAAATTTAACCGGAGAGGGGACTTTTGGACTTTTGGATTCTTGGACTTTGGAAAGATTTCGGGCGAGTTCGTGAGATCAAAGAAAAGAGCAGAGCCATCTTCTCCTGGTCGGACGGTCAACGGAGGCAGCAACAAGACTCCACCGCCACCCGAACCCACATAAAAAAGGGAATAAACTAATATTCCCGTTCTTGTAATTCCTCGAAATTTTTGTAATCTCAAATCTTCGTTGTAATCAAATAATTTTTGAAATGGAATCAAAGATTCAATTTTCGGGCGTACACTGCTGAACGCCGTTCGGGTGAGAAGTGCTTCTTTGTGGAGCTGTATGCACGCTCTTCATGGAAGCACAATTATATGTCCCAAATTTGGAAGACTCTTCGTAACTTTCAGAACTATGAGATCTTCCAGTATTTTCATGACTTTCCCGCCGGAGGATATAGGTCGAGACTGAAGGATGCTGTGGGAGCAGATAATTTTACTGTTTTATCTGCGGGAGCGTTCTGGTGGCTCCTCAACATCCGTCCCGGACACTTGGTATATCGTCAAGATATCAAATGTATAATTGAACCGTACATCCCAAGTCGCTTTGCTCGCCAGTTCGGATACTCTCAACTCTTCGTGGGTAATCCGAACAAGAATCTTGCTTACGAGGGGAACTTGTACGAAGGTGCCCGTGGCTGGTTCCATTTTGCGGCGGGCGGAACTGAAGCTGAATTCACTTTACCCCAAAAGTCGCCAGAACTGGCAATGACCCTCAGCTTCTGCAAATGGTTCAGCATTGCAAATGCTGACGTGCCCGGCTTCTCTTCCAACCGCAGTTGTTGCAAGGAGATCGAGGCCTTCTACATTAGCCGCCATGGTGCTTCTAGAGTGAGAATAAAAGGAATGGAAGAATTCCTTGGCGCCGCGGCTGAACCTTCAGACGCCAGCGAGTCCGACGATGATGACGATAATGATGATGATAACACTGGTGCTGGAGGTGCTCCCCAACCTGTCGTTACTCAACCCTGTAGTCCAACTCTCAAACGCCGAGGTGCCTTAAAGAAAAGGCCTAGTAAGAAGTAGAAGTTGGCCCGGAAAACTTTGATAGCCCCCCAAGAAGTGGCTGTCAAACTTGCTTCAGACTTATTGGCTTCAGCTCTACCCCCAGTGTCGGCAAGGGAGGATGAACCTGCTAAAGCTCCAAGTGTCGCCGAGGTTTCGGTTCCTCCGACCGTAGAGCCTGCTGCACAATCTGCGGTGCAACCAACGGGTAGCGAGACGGGTACATTGTTGGAAACGACAGTGGCTCCCCCTTCAAGTCCGATAACTGGACTTGTGTCCCCTGGAATGACTCTTAGCGCTTTATCTTTTACCCATTATTATTTTACTGTAACACCACTTTTCTTGTTTCCTGAGATGCAGGTGGTCAACTCCTCTCGCCGAGGCATTCTACTACTCAGGGGGAGTCTGATGACAGGGTGGACCATTCGAGCGCTACTGGCTCAGTGGGTGGTTCGGCAAATGAATTTGATGCTGACTATTTCACGCCGACCACATGTCCAATTTCCTCATCATTTCCTCCCATTGATAAATTAGGGAGTGACGAGAGAATGGAAGTTGTCATTACGGCCGCCGCAAACGAGGCTACACCGTCTCCAAGTATGCCGTCTCCAACACCACCGGTCTGCTCTACTGAGACTTTTTCAGTGATCTTCGGTGCACCTTCTGCTCCTCAGTCAGCGGTGCTAACATCATCTATCATTGTGGCTGCTGAGACACCTGCAACTCCTCCAGCTTCAAGTCTTCCAGTAGGGGATGAGGATAATTTGAAGTTCTCGTTCGAAACCACTTCCGCAAGTGGGGGAGCTTCTGGTGGAATTACTCCCTCATCTTCTCCTGCAGGTGGCGCTGCCCAGGTGATCTGTACTAGCGCCGCTTCCCCTCAGGTTCCTAGCTCTTCTAGATCTGCATTGGCTTTATTGGTTCCCTATATCCTGAATTTGGTGCAGGGACGGGCTTCTTCTTCGACTCCGGTAGCCACTGCTCCCCTGCCCGTGACATCTCCCTTGGCATTACCTGCTTTGTCTGTTGACACTTCAAATCCTCTTGAAGAACTTTTCAACTTCAGTGTCGTTGATTTTATGCGTTTACTAAGGAGATGTATCGAGATGGTCCTTGCTGGCCACGATTTCTTCAACTTCGCACGTCCAATGTTATTCCGCTATCTGGAAAACATCGAAGAAGTTGAGGGACGAGATCAAGCAACTCCTTACCGGACCTGCCTTGCAGTCTTAGAAGAGCAAGTGACCACGCTACACACGCTCCGTCAGGCGGATGTGGAGGCGATCACTGAGATAGAACTGGCGCGGTTTCGGGCGGAATCAACATCGTGTAGAAATGCTTTAAGGCAGCAGGAAGAGAGATGGTCTCAGGAGCTGACAGAGCTCGAAGCCAGCTGGGAATCCATTCTCGGAGATCTGAGGAGGGTGGACTCTGAGATTGGGGAGAGTCATGCTGCCATCTCTAGAGCCCAGGAGACGATCGCCAGAGCTCGGGCCATCTTGATAGATAATGAACTCCGATTATGGGAGTCTGTCAAGAAGCGGGAAATGTTGCTTCTCCAACAGGAACAGGTCAAGCAGGAGGAGACGGCCAGGAACCGTGCCATTGAAGAGTCTCGTTAGCAGCAACTTGCAATAAATGACGATGAGTTGCGTAGACAGGCTCAACATACTGTGGAGTCATCTCATCGTCGAAATTTGGACGAGACGATAAATAAATTGAAACTCCTGGGAGACCCATAGTTTCCTCATTCTATTCTTTCATTTTTCTTGTAATAAGAACTTTGTAAACGGGAGAGAGATAACCTTTGATGGTTCTTCGAAATTCTTCTTGTATCTTCACCCTTTTAATAAAGATGATTCTTTTGACTCTTTTATTTGTCGGCTTCAAAACAGATTTGCTTGCCCAACAAATAACTTGTTGTCAAAATGATTTATCCCTCTGTATCGTTTATGCATAATTTTTCGCACCATACTGTCAGAGGTAAGAATTTAACATGACGGGGTTTATGGGATTTTTAGCAAACCCCCAGCTATCAACGGATTTGATTAGCCTTTATCAACTACCATTTGAGTTGGGCTAGCCATGTTATTCCCCTCAACATGGTGAGTTGTCGAGGATTTCGTTTGGGCTTAAATGCCAAACTTTTCCTCCTCCCTTTGCCTTATCGACGTTGGGCAATTCATACTTTTACCCCAGTATGATGGGTTGGCGAGAAACTGGTTCTCTTCCCATTGCCTAGTCGGCGTTGGGTAATTCATACTTTTACCCCAGTATGATGGGTTGGCGAGAAACTGGTTCTCTTCCCATTGACTAGTCGGCGTTAGGCAATTCATACTTTTACCCCAGTATGATGGGTTGGCGAGAAACTGATGCTCTTCCCATTGCCTGGTCGGAGCTGGGTAATTTATACCTTTTAGGTCAGAGGCGCACAATCGTGCATGCCTAAAAGAAAGATTGGATGCTGTTCAAACTTGAGAACTGGCACACCAGGTTTTAGGTTAGAGGCGCCAAACTGCGCATGCCTAAGAAAAGACTGGAGGCGGTTCGTAACTTGAGAACCGGGCACACTAGGTTTAGGTCAGAGGCGCCAAATTGTGCATGCCTAAGAAAAGACTGGAGGTGGTTCAAACTTCAGAACCAAACACACCAGGTTTAGGTCAAAGGCGCTCAATTGCGCAAGCCTAAGAAAAAGACTGTAGGCGGTTCAAACTTGAGAACCGGGCACACCAGGTTTTAGGTCAGAGGCGCTCAATTGCGCATGCCTAAGAAAAAGACTGGAGGCGGTTCAAACTTGAGAACCAAACAGGAGAGGCTCTCTCGCATAACTTGAACTGGGCACTCCAAACACACCAGGTTTAGGTCAAAGGCGCTCAATTGCGCAAGCCTAAGAAAAAGACTGTAGGCGGTTCAAACTTGAGAACCGTGCACACCAGGTTTTAGGTCAGAGGTGCTCAATTGCGCATGCCTAAGAAAACGACTGGAGGCGGTTCGTAACTTAAGAACCGGGCATACCAGGTTTAGGTCAGAGGCGCTCAATTGCGCATGCTAAGAAAAAGACTGGAGGCGGTTCGTAACTTGAGAACCGGGCACACCAGGTTCAGGTCAGAGGCGCCACATTGCGCATGCCTAAGAAAAGACTGGAGGTGGTTCAAACTTCAGAACCAAACACACCAGGTTTAGGTCAGAGACGCTCAATTGCGCATGCCTAAGAAAAAGACTGGAGGCGGTTCAAACTTGAGAACCGGGCACACCAGGTTTTAGGTCAGAGGTGCTCAATTGCGCATGCCTAAGAAAAAGACTGGAGGCGGTTCGTAACTTGAGAACCGGGCACACCAGGTTTAGGCCAGAGGCGCTCAATTGCACATGCCTAAGAAAAAACTGGAGGCGGTTCAAACTTGAGAACCAAGCACACCTAGTTTAGGTCAGAGGCGCTCAATTGCGCATGCCTAAGAAAAAGACTGGAGGCGGTTCAAACTTGAGAACCAAACAGGAGGCGGTTCAAGGCTCTCTCGTGTAACTTGAACTGGGCACTCCAAATATACCAGGTTTAGGTCAGAGGCGCCAAATTGCGCATGCCTAAGAAAAGACTGGAGGTGGTTCAAACTTGAGAACCAAACACACCAGGTTTTGGTCAGAGGCGCTCAATTGCGCATGCCTAATAAAAAGACTGGAGGCGGTTCAAACTTGAGAACCGGGCACACCAGGTTTTAGGTCAGAGGCACTCAATTGCGCATGCCTAAGAAAAAGACTGGAGGCAGTTCGTAACTTGAGAACCAGGCACACCAGGTTTAGGTCAGAGGCGCCAAATTGCGCATGCCTAAGAAAAGACTGGAGGTGGTTCATACTTGAGAACCAAACACACCAGGTTTAGGTCAGAGGCGCTCAATTGCGCATGCCTAAGAAAAAGACTGGAGGCGGTTCAAACTTGAGAACCGTGCACACCAGGTTTTAGGTCAGAGGTGCTCAATTGCGCATGCCTAAGAAAAAGACTGGAGGCGGTTCGTAACTTGAGAACCGGGCACACCAGGTTTAGGTTAGAGGCGCTCAATTGCGCATGCCTAAGAAAAAAAAACTGGAGGCGGTTCAAACTTGAGAACCAAGCACACCAGGTTTTAGGTCAGAGGCGCCAAACTGCGATGCCTAAGAAAAGACTAGTGGTGGTTCAAACTTGAGAACCAGACACACCAGGTTTTAGGTTAGAGACGCCAAACTGCGCATACCTAAGAAAAGAAAATGCGTATTTCCAGGGATACTAAGAATAGTATTTCTTCAGAAATTTGCCATTGATCGGCATCATCATCCTGTCGCCATCTTGATTCATTAAGCGATAGGCTCCACTGGAATATACTGTCTCCACAACAAACGGCCCTTCCCACTTGGGTTCAAATTTACTCTTAGTCTTGTGGGTTAGCACCATTGGCCTTTCAACAGCTAAAACCAAGTCTCCTTATTTAAAGGTCCTTGGCTTAATGTTTTTATTGAACGTTTGAGAAATTCGGGCTTGATACAACTAAATTTGTTGTTGAGCCCTGAGACGCTTTTCATTCAGCGCCTCTAATTCTTTCAATCTTTGATGATGGCGTTCTTCTGTCGTCATCTTTGTGGCTAAAGCCACTCTTAATGAAGGAATCTGGACTTCGAGAGGTAAGACGGCCTCGCTTCCATAGACCAAAGAGAATGGAGTAGGTTTTGTAGGGGTGCGAACAGTGGTGCGATAAGCCCACAGGCATTCTCCTAGCTTTTCATCCCAATCTCGTTTATTAGAATAGACGAACTTCCGAAGGAGTTTAATAATCGTCTTGTTGAAGGCTTCGGCCAACCCATTAGCTGCGGGGTTATATAGCGTTGAAGCAATATCTTTGATTCTGAACTTATTGCAGAATTTGGAGAATCCCTGACTGATGAATTGCGGACCATTATCATAAATAATCCGTCGGGGGACGCCGAAGCGGTAAATGACATGATGCTTGACAAACTTGATCACATCTGTCGTTTTCACCTCTTTCATGGGCACGGCTTCGGCCCATTTTGAAAAATAATCGGTTATTGCAAGAATAAACCGATGTCCTCTGCATGACGGGGGAGTTATAGGCCCCACGATATCCATCCCCCATGCCTCAAATGGCCAACTTGCGACGGTATTGTGCAAGTATTCTTGGGGTTGATGAATAAAATTGGCATGTATTTGGCATGCATGGCACCGTTTAGCGTATGCCATTGCTTCCGTAACCATGCTCGGCCAGTAGTACCCTAGCCTTCTTATACGGTCTCCAAGTTTAGGACCGGGCTGATGAGCTCCACATACTCTATCGTGTGTTTCTCTCAGCACTTTTTCTGCTTCTGCTTTTGATATACAGCGTAGCAGGAGACCATCTCTCGACTTTCTATATAAAGTCTGAAGCTTATGGTCATAATAAAATTTCTGGGCCTTCCTCTTTATCGAGGTGGCTTCCTTTGGATCTTCTGGTAATATCCCATGTAAAGCATAATCCACAAACGGAAATCGCCAATCACGGAGTTCCAGAGCCAGGCCTGTCTTGCATACTTCTTTATTTTGAAGAAGATTATCTGGATGAAGGAGCTCTCTGCTTTCAATTGTGATGCTTTTAACCTCCCCCGGCGGGATTGCCAATGTTGCAGCTAATGCGGCAAGGGCATTTGCATATACATTCTCATTCCGAGGTATATGAGAGATGTAAAATTGCTCAAAGTACCCTGCTAGTTTAATGGCTAGCTGATAATAGGGGGTGAGGGCTTCATGTCTGACTTCATACTCACCCGTCATCTGATTGATGATGAGTTTAGAGTCTCCATATGCCTCTAGATAGTTCACTCCCAGTTGTAAAGCCATTTTCAAGCCGATAATGAGTGCGTTATATTCCGCGATATTATTCGTGCACGGTTCTGTCAATGAGTAACCGTTAGGCAATATATGTTTATGTGGAAAAATTAGCACAACCCCCACTCCAGCAGCAGATCGTCTAGCAGCACCATCAAAGAACATTTGTCATGCTTGTTCCTTGCTAACTGTGTTGACCTCTGATGTCTGTTTGGAATTAGACCTGATTGGATGGTCTGCAAGAAAATCAGCGATCGCCTGTCCCTTTGTGGCTTTTTGAGGGACGAAATGCATATCATATGGCGACAGCAATAATGCCCATTTCGCCAACCGGCCATTTAAGGATCCCGGTTTTGTCATCAGAATCTTCAGGGGATTAACCCGTGATATGACATGAATTGTTTGCCCAGAAAGATAGTGTCGCATTTTCTGAATAGCGAACACTAGGGCTAAACACTCCTTTTCAATCGAGGTATACCATTGTTCGGCCCTGATCATTGTCCTGCTCAAGTAATAGAGGGCATGTCATGGCCGTGCTCATTATATTGAGCAAGTAATGCTCCTAAAGCATTATCCATGGCCCTTACATATATAAGGAAGGGCTGCCCAGAGACTGGTGCCATAAGAACGGGAGGTTTGGTTAGGTACTCTTTTAGGTCATCAAAGGCCTGTTGACATGGCTCATCCCATACAAAAGAAACCCCCTTCTTCATAAGTCGAGAGAACGGCTGGCAGCGTCCGGATAAGTTGGAAATGAAGCGCCGAATATAAGCAAGCTTCCCTTGTAACCCCCTCAATTCTTTAAGATTGCGGGGAGGTGGCATCTCGCTAATTGCTTTTATCTTTTCAGGGTCGAGGAAAATCCCTTTTGAAGTTATTACGAACCCAAGGAATTTCCCACTCGACACCCCTATAAATGACTTAGTGGGATTCATCTTTAAATGATGTCTCCTCATGAGGTCGAAGACCATTTTTAAGTCCTGAAGGTGGTCCTCTTTATTTTTACTTTTGACCGCCAAGTCATCCACGTAGCACTCTACTGTCTTGCGCAGATGTTCTTTGAATATAGTGCTCATCGCACATTGGTAGGTAGCGCCGGCATTCTTCAGCCCAAATGGCATCACCGTATAACAGTATACCCCCAGCGGCGTTCTGAAAGCTGTATGCTTTTCATCATCTGGGTGCATTTTGATCTGGTTATATCCTGAGAATTCATCCATAAAGGACATCCTCTCATAGCCACAAGTATTGTCTATCATCACGTCAGTGATGGGAAGTGAAAACTCATCCTTGGGACATGCAGCATTGAGATCCCGAAAGTCGATGCACATCCCGATTTTGCCGTTCTTTTTACGAACTGGCACTATGTTGGCAATCCAATCCGGATGTTGTTCTTCACGGATGAATCCGGATTTTATAAGCTTATTGACCTCAGCAACTATTGCCTCCATCAACTCCGGTCGAAAACGCCTCTGTTGTTGTTTAACAGGTTTGGCATCTTCTTTTATATCTAACCGGTGTGTGGCAACTTGAGGGTCAAGCCCAGGCATGTCTTCATAATTCCATGCGAACACGTCTATATACTCTTTGATAAGAGGTATAAGTTCCTCCTTTTCTAATGGAGTTAGCGTGTCGCTTATGAAGATGGATTTCGGATTTTCTTCCGTTCCCATGTTGACCTGTATCAATTTGTCTTCAGTGGGCGGATCACGCTATTCAAAGCGGACATCCCAGAGAGTGTCCATATGCTTAGCCCAGGAATCATCTTGGACATCGATTGGTTCCTCGTCGCTTTCTAATGCGGCTGAAACCATATTGGCCGTCAAGGACTGAAACCAAGCACCGGTGCTTATATCCGAATCGTGATCGGGTGAAGATGTATCTTCTTTGGCCGAAGAACTCTCTTCATCTTTTAGTGGTGATGAGGGGGGAGCAGATACATAGCCCAACCCCCTGCGAGTCTTCTGATAATAATCAGGGCACTTTCCTCTTGGTCTGAACGAGGGTATAAGATTCCGTCGCCCTTTTCCAAAGTTCAAGCCAGGCTTGTGGGTAAATCTATAACCCATCTTCTCCATCATCTGGCGGGATTTTTGTTCATACATGTGAAATTGGGGTGATGTTTGCTCATCACTTTCACTGCTTTGTTTTCGCCGAGGTGACGTAATTACCCTACCGAACATAATCGGCCTTTGGGATCCTCTCCGAGGAGGCACTTCGAAATAGTGACCTTTCTCCTCAGCTATTCTTGATCGAGAGAGGAGGGATGACCTAAATGGAAAATGATATGCCGCCAGAACTTCAAGTTCGGATAGGCCATCCACTTCAGTGGAAGTACAAGAGGGTTCAGACTCAGTAGCTACAGCATGCTCGTAGGCTAACTTTATGTCTTCATTAATAACCCATTCACTCTCTATTACATCCACTATATTATCAAGACTTAAATTAAAATCTAGGTGAGGGTTGATTTCATAATCACCCCCATCATCTTCTCCAGGAAGCTCGTACAAACTGTCGGCTTCATTGCCACTGTCATCGGGCTTTTGAGGTTTACTAGGCTCGTCATTGGAGATCTCATGGGCTGGTTTATACAGTGCAGCATCCGTGAAGTAATTCTCCACTCCTTTGAATGGTTGCTTGTTGGCGATTAGTGTCCGGACCTCTACTTCCTCATCGCAATATTTCATGCATTGGTGAAGAGTCGATGGGACTAACATATGAGCGTGGATCCAAGGCCGCCCCAACAAAATGTTGTATGAGGTATCTGCATCAATAACATAGCATGTAGCCTCCGTCCTTAAATCCCCGATCCGACATCGGAGTCGGATTTTTCCGAGGGGACGGCTATTATTGGCATTAAACCCGTATATCATTGTATTGGTTGGCGTTAGACGATGTAGGGAGATCCCTAACAGCTACATCAACCTTCTGGGTACGATACTTAGTGCAGAACCCGGATCAATCTGAATTCGGTCTACTTTCGAGGATCCGACATATCCGGTGAAATATAAAGGCCTGTTGTGCTTTATATTCCTCACCTGCATGTCTTCTGGAGAGAAGATAATTTGTGGGACTTGCCTCCTCACTTGGTGACAGCGGGGGCAAGAGTCCTTTTCTTCTTCATTGGCCGGCTCGATAATCTGAGCTAGGAATGACTCAGAGTCTGCCAAGGCCTCTCTTAGAGCTTCACGTGTTGATTTTGATAATCTCAACAATTCGTAAAGCGTTACTCGTGCTAGGATATTCGCCAACTGAGCAATTATGTCAAACTTGAAGGTAGTCTCGCTGGCTCCTTCCTCTCTAATAGGATTCTTTTGGAAGCGAAGTCCTTTCTGTTTTGCGGGCTTTGCGAGTTCCGCATAGATGTCTTTCGGATCTACTCTAGTGTAGTCCTTAAGATATGTCTTCCCGGATCGAGTACCGAAAGGGCCTGCCCCATCTTGATGAGTGGCCATAGTTTCGGGTTCTTCTTCAGAATCTGTGAAGGTTGCCGAAGCTATATATTCTTCCTTTATATCTGCAGAAATGGCATTAACAGTCCGCTTCTTCCCTTGACTTCTTGTAGTAGTCCATTGCTCATCCTCTAGCAAATCGGGATGAACCCACATGACTTCCCCCTTTTGGGTCGTCATAGGGACAAGTCCTTCTTGGGCTTTGTTGTGAGGATCAAGGTTCTTTGTGACCATCTTACCCTTTGAGATTGGGGTCACTCCTGCGGGGAACTCGTGGGTTCCAACCACTATGGTGGCCATATTGGTAGTGACCTTCTTCTGTTCTTCCTTAAGCGTCAGAACTCCAGCTTCTATTAGTGCTTGGATTCTGTTCTTAAGGGGAAAACAATCCCTAGTGGGGTGCCCAACATTCCGGTGATAGAGGCAGTAGTTAGGATCTTTAGTCTTACCAGCGTCTTCTGGCTTCTTATTCTCCGGAAGTTTTAGCATCCCCTTCTTCTGGAGCAAGTGAAAGAGGATAGGTGTCTGTTCTGCCTTGAAAGTATAATTTCTTTCCTGCTGCGGTCTATTTTGCCTTGGGCCCTGCTGGTTTTGGGGCTTCGGCTTCGGTGGAGGGCTGGATCTCTGAGGAGCAGCTTCTGATGCCATCACTGCTTTTCCTTTATTTTTATTGCTGCTATTTTAGGTATATGATTTACTACCCCCAGCACTTCTTGATCCACGAGATTCTTCAACTCGACGAATCAAATCCTCAGCTTGCTCTCCCTGTTTGAGCAAATCCCTCCATGTCTTAGACTCTACGGCCCCCATTTTTAGGAGCACATTGGTCTTAAGATTGTGTCGACAAGTTTCGACAAGAGTTTCCTGGACCATTCCATGTTTGCAATGCACGGACTTCTCCTGGAACCTTTCTATGAATTCTTTTACCGTTTCTTGTTCCCCTTGTCTAGTTGCAAGGAGGGAATGAACCGTAATCTCGGTATCATCCTCGAAGAAACGTGAGAGAAATAATTTCTCTACATCTAACCAGGTATTAATAGTACCTGGGGGCAGCTGCATGAACTAAGTAAAGGCAGGCCCTCGCAAAGTACTTGTAAATACTTTGGTCATGATGGGGTCATTACCCATCAAATGTCCTGCTTGGGACAAGAAGTAATATATATGCTGATTGGGCGATCCCTTCCCGTCGTATGGCTCTAACTTGAGCGGCTTATACTTCTGTGGGTATGGTATCATATCCCATTCAGGAGGATACGGTCTTGAGACCCCTGCTTCTTTCAACTCCTTTTTACGCATCAAAGTTTCGAGTTGATTCTGTAATTTTTCAAGCTTTTCTTCATGTGGATTATGAAAAGAAAATCTATCATCTTCCTCATGCATCGAGTGGGCTTTCTCCTCCTGTTCTTCTTCATTTGGATTTTCCTTGCCCTTTTTGGCATTATCTTCAACAAATCTCGATAGCATGACTTTAAGACCTTCAATCATCTTTTGCTGCTCTCGAATCATTCTTTCTTGAGCTTCAAATATCTGATTGATATCATCAGATTTATCTGCCATGTGAGATGCTGACTTCTGTAGTCGAGATGATGCAGAGGAACGAGGTGAGGCTATAGCTGAATTATCACTGTCCTCATCGTAAAAAACCCCTGCAAGCCTCTTATAATTTCGGGGCGGGACGGCTCCTGATCTTAGTCGAGTAACACGATGAGGTTCTTCATCGCTCTATTCTGAATCATCATCCGTCTCTACAATTTTCTTCCCCTTCCCCACCATATTGGAAGTCACAGCTCTCCATTCTTTTAGGGAAGTGGTTCTTGTTTTCTTGGTAGGGTTGTTGTCCGTCTCAGATAACCGGTCAAACACTGATACCCTGCTCTTGCTGCAGCCGCAGTTGTCCATCACGACAGATACTGCCGTCACAAGCTGCTGGCAATGACAAACAGGTTCAACTTGAAGTTGGTCTATACCTCTCTTCTTGGAGAGGTACCCCCTGAGATCAGCGCCTTTAGCCATGGAGTCAGGAGGTCCATTCAACTTCTGAGAGGGTCTGGAAGTCCACTGAAGCTTCTTTGAACGATCATCCCTGATTCTGTAGTCGGGTTGATCCTCGCGGAACTTAGAAGTAGCTTCGCGTCTCATAGCGCGGGGCTGAGGAATAGCTCCGCATCTTGCCACATTAGCCTCGCGTTTCTCGATGGCTTGGCGTGTCTTCAGAAATTTAGCATCTGGAATAATAGCCCCGCGTGAAGGGAAGTTCTTGCACGCTGGCTTATCTTTGCGATTAACGCAGATCATAGCTTCGCGCCTAGCATGATTTTTACGACTGACAACTATTTGCCAATCGTCCTCACGTTCCTCGCGGGTATCAGAAGTCTTGCGTTTATTGCAAGTATTACTTGCCTCGCGTTTCTCGCTTGGTTCAGTATCAGCCTCGCGTGGAATATCACACGCTGGCTTCAAAGAATTTTTATACTCTCGTCTCTCGCGAGTGTCAGAAGTCTTGCGTTTATTGCAAGTATTACTGGCCTCGAGTTTCTCGCTTGGCTCAGCAATAGCCTCGCGCGGAATATCACACGCTGGCTTCAAAGAATTTTTATACTCGCGTCTCTCGCGAGTGTCAGAAGTCTTGCATTTCTCGCAAGTAGCCTTGCGTTTCTCGCTTGGCTTAATACCAGCCTCGCGTGGCCTTAAAGAATTTTTATACTCGCGTCTCTCGCGAGTGTCAGATATTTCGCGACTAGCGCAAATCTTGCTGGCTTCGCGTCTCTCGCTAGGCTCAACAATAGCCTCGCGCGGAATATCATACGCTGGCTTTACAGAATTTTTATACTCACGTCTCTCGCGAGTGTCAGATATTTTGCGACTAGCGCAAATCTTGCTGGCTTCGCGTCTCTCGCTAGGCTCAGCAATAGCCTCGCGCGGAATATCACACGCTGGCTTTTCCTTGCTTTTAAGGCAAGTTGTAACTTCGCGTTTAACACGGTAGAGACTGGTCTCGCGGGTAGCGCGAGCCAGTTTGCGAGGGACCATAGCCTCGCGTCCTCTGGTGTTAGCTCCGCGTTCAAGGTGGCCTTTGAGGGCTCTACGCCTCGCTCTCCGGTTCCTGTTTCGGAGTTGGGTCCTGGTCAATCCAGTCCCCAGGTCTTCTTCGACAGTCGGAAGCTCATCCTCGGCTAGGATTTCTTGTGTGAACTCCGGCCCTATAGCCGCAGTCTCCATGGATCCCCGTCTCTCGGTGGATACCTTTTTACCCGTCACTCGGGCATTGGAGTACATAGTGCCGTGTCTCATCCAAGTCACCTGATCCGGAGGAGAGGAACTCCTCGTACTTCTGCTGATCGATTTCAACGACCAGCGTGTCTACTTCGGATCCGATCAAGTTAACGTCCGACTGCGCAACAATCTCTTCGTCAGTGAAAGAGATGGCTCCTACTGTGGTCGCCAGTTTGTTCGCCACAAAAGTTCCTTTGCTTCCTCCCATTGAATTAACTTAAATTACAATAGAAGTTAACAAGATGTATAAAGAGAACAAACGAGAGGATTTTATAATTCAATCTCTCTCTTTTACAATAATTTGTGTGGGATCAGTGGCGATGGGATCTATAATAGTTCCTTTGGACGATCGGTACGTTGAAATCTTCTCTTTTGAAGATATCGACCGACTGTAGACAATCTTCTTGGTCTTTGCTCTTCACGAATCCAAGGTTCTGTGCGTAACTTGAATTCTCTAAGAGGAAGACGATCACAAAAAGACTTCAAGGCTCTCTCGCGTACTTGAATTGCCAAAAGGATCGAAAGAAGGAAGAAGAAGACCTCTGATCTCTGGTTTTGATTTGTTCAAGGCTCTCACGCGTAACTCGAACTCTATCAAAACTTCCAAAAGATCTCCCAAAAGCCCTCCCTAGGGTTTCACCAAGAAGGTATTTATAGCCCTATGATGATTTGAGAGCTTCTATCTAAATAGAATTTGCTCTCATCAAGGATTCCAATCAAATATTTAATATTGATTTAAATCTCTTAATTTAGAATTCTGATTGGATTTGATTTGGTATTTGGATAAACCCAAATCATAATCTCAATTAATTTAAGATTCTGGTTATCTGCTCACACGAAACTTTAATCAAAACACGGCGCTAAATAACCAGTGTGCGGAGCTAACGCGGAGCTATCGAACATCTCCGCGTTTTACTCAACGCGAGGCTAAAAATAGTCAGACACGGAGCTATGGATTAGCTCCGCGTTCTGTTGTGGAAAACTCTATTTACTTAGAAATTTTCGCTGCCAACAGCGGGGTGCCATCCATGGGTTGTTCACCTTGGTGCTTCGGTTAATAGATTTAATCCGGATTTTCAGGGGATCTGATACCCCTAATCTCAGTTGTTTCTATTACTGGGACAGAACTTTGCTCCTCAATCTATAAAAAGAGGCAGAGTCTAGAGAAGAAAGGGGGATTTTTTCGGAGATCAGAGAACATCTTCTTACAGATTTCAGAGCAGAGAAAAGAGAGTCGATCGCCTTCTTCCCAGTTGGACCGTCAACAAAGCACATCAGCGAGAGGTTTACCGCTACCAGATCCCACAAACTAAAGGGAATCGAAATTAATCGATCCCTATTCTTGTAATCTCAATTTTCTTCTGTAATTTTCTTTTACCATTGTAATTCCAAATTAAAACGCAATGGAAGGAAAATTTAACTTTTCGAGAAAATAATTCTCTACTGGAGTGAACCGATACTCGGTGCCTAGCATAGTTCTACTAAAGTAGTAAATGGCTTGTTCATGGTCTGAATCATTGGTTTGGGCCAACAGGGCACCAAGTGAATGGTCCATCGCCCGTACGTATATTAAGAATGGTTTTCCTGATACTGGGGCTATCAGCACCGGAGGTTTTGTGAAGTTTTTGAGGTCCTCAAAAGCTTGTTAACAAGCTTCATCCCAAATGATTGGCACCCCTTTCTTTGTTAACTTGGTGAAGGGTTGACATCGCCCTGAAATATTAGCAATAAATCTCCGAATGCATGCTAGCCTCCCTTGTAATCCTCAACGTTCTTTGAGTTTCCTTGGTGGCTGCATCTCTTGAATTATTTTTACCTTTTCTGGATCTAAATGGATACCCTTGGATGAAACAACGAAACTAAGAAATTTGCCACTAGATACACCAAGAAAAGATTTAGTCAGATTTATTTTTAGTTGGTGTTTTCTCATAATATCTAACACCATTTTCAAATCTTGGAGATAATCATCTTTATTATGACTCTTGATGGCAAGGTCGTCCACGTAGCACTCTAATGTTTTACGGAGATGCTCGCGAAAAATTATGCTCATAGCAAGTTGATATGTTGCACCTGCGTTCTTTAAACCAAATGGTATAACCGTATAACAGTACACGCCTAACGGTGTTCTGAAAGTAATGTGCCTCTCATCTTCAGGGTACATTTTGATTTGATTGTACCCAGATAATCCATCCATGAAACACATCCTTTTGAATCCGCAGGTGTTGTCAATCATAACATCCGTTATTAGAAGCGAAAATTCGTCTTTAAGACATGCCACATTGAGATCTCAAAAATCAATGCAGATTCGGATTCTTCCATTCTTTTTGGGAACTGAAACGATGTTCGCTATCCAATCAGGATGTTGTTCTTCTCGGATGAAGCCAGATTGTATAAGCTTCTTAACTTCATCCCTGATTGATTCCATTAACTCTGGATGGAATCTTCTTTATTGTTGCTTTACTGGTTTTGCATCTGGCTTAATATTAAGCCTATGCATAGCAACTTGAGTATCCAAGCCTGGCATGTCCTCATAGTTCCAAGCAAAGACGTCTATGTACTCTCGAACGAGAATTATAAGGTCTTCTCTTTCATCAGGAGACAAACTCTCGCTTATAAATATGGGCTTAGCATTGGTTTCATCACCCATATTCACTTGAATCACTTTATCCTTTGTAGGTGGTTCGCGCTGTTCGAAGCACATGTTCCATTGGGCATCAAGATACTTAACTAACGTTTCATCTTGGAGAAGAGTCAATTCATCATCTTCATCTGGAATTAGACTGACCGACGTCATGTTCGCATTAAGCTCCTTAGATAATTTCCAGACTAATATCTTAATCCCAATTGGAATTTTCTGCATTTTGACAGATCATCTCTTTGATATCCGAAGGATCGGGTGTTGTGACATATTCCAACTCCTTGCTGATTTTGTGATAATAATCCAGCTCTCTTTCTTCAGGCACAAACGAGGGAAGTAAACTTTGATGTCCTTTGCATAATTTAATCTGAGTTTATGGATGAAGTCATATCCCATTTTCTCCATCATTTGGAATGACTTTGGTCCGTAATGATAGAATTAAGGGGCTTCCTGAGCTTCATCTTTACTATCATCATATGGGGCCACAAACGAATGACTTTTTGATCTGCCCGATGGGCAGGTACCTTGAACACCGCCCTGTCTACATGCTCGATACTTGATTGTAGCATCATTGATGATCTAATTAGCAGGTGCATGTTGCTAAAGTCTCAAATTCTGAGAGACTATCTACATCCGTACTAGTAGCTGAAGGTACAGAATTAGTTGCAACACCAGACAAATAAACAAATTCTAGATTTTCATTGATTTCCCACTCGCCTGCATCATCGGCGGAGTCATTTACATCTAAGTCTTCAAGACAAATTACAAGCGGTTCATATCTTTCTTTGGCGATAAACACCTCGGACTCAATGTCAGCTTCATTCCCACTATCATACCCATCATGTAGTGGTGGATCGATCTTAGTACTCTCAGCATATAAAAGGGCGTTTACAAAGTAGTTTTCAACACCCTTAAATGGTTGCTTGTCAGCAATTAGAGTTCGCACTTCTCCATCTTCATCCACGACTTCATGCATTGGTGTAAAGTGGATGGGACGATCATGTTGGCATGAATCTATGGTCACCCTAGAAGGAGGTTGTAAGAAGTGTCCACTTCAATCACATAGCAAGTCACTTCGCTTTTGAGATCTCCAGTTTGGCATCTGAGTCTAATCTTTCCCAGAGGATGACTACCGTTGGCATTGAAACCAAAGATGATAGTATTACTTGAAGTCAATCTGTGGGGAGGAATCCCGAGGAACTACATAAGCCTTCGCGGCATAATGCTTAGGGCAAACCCTGGATCAATCTGAATCTGACCCACTTCTGTTGAGCAAATGTATCATGTATAGTACAAAGGCCTATTGTACTTGAAGTTTTTCAACTACATGTCCCCTGGCGTGAAAGTAATGTAAAGGGGCACGCCTCGACACTAAGTTGCAGTGCGAGCACACCTGCTCAATCTCTTCTGGGAGATGGGTTAGGAAAACTTCAGAATTTGCTAGAACTTTCCTTAGAGCATCTCTTATAGACTTGGATAAGCGCAATAAGTTGTATAAAGTTATTCTTGCCGGTATATTCGCCAGCTGCGCTATAATATCAAATTGGAAAGAAGAGCCTTGCTCTTTAGAAGCATCCTTCTGCAAAGCCTGATTATATTTGAGCTCCTTCTATTTTTCTTTGTTCGAAGTCTACTTGGTGGTTCTCTCATTAGCCTCCTTTGTTGATTTAGAAGGGCTAACTTTTGCATTTGTATGGTCCTTCAGATATTGTCTTCTAAACCTGGTGCCTGAAAGGGGTGTGGGTTCATACTCTACCGCTAGAGTAGTCATCTCTGTTTCAGAATCTGTTAATAGAGGCGCGTCATCTGCATCATTCTCAATTATTGCTGAGACAACATTTCACATGTATTGTCTTCTTTTCGCTTTGGCCTTCTTTTTTGACCCCACTATTGTCCATTATTCATCTTTGAGAAGGTCCGGATGTACCCCAAAGGATCTCTTGCTTCTCAGTCGTAAAAGGGGTTAACCCTTTCTCCTGCTGGTTGTAGAGGTCTAAATTAACCACCATGAGCTTACCTTTCGGAATAGGTGTGAGCTCAAGTGGTACTTCTAGACCACCCACATTAAAAGTAGTTGAGTTAGCTGTAACCCTTTTTTGTTCAGTTTTGAGTTGAACCGCTCCAGTATCGATCAATGCCTGAATCTTGTCTTTCAAAATAAAATAATCTTTACTAGGGTGACCTACGATCCGGTGATATAAATAGTAGTTCGGATTATTAGTCTTCCTAACTTCTTCAGGCCTTTTGCTCTCCGACAACTTGAGCATGTTACGCTTGATGAGCAAATTAAAAAAGGTGACAGTATGTTCATCTTTAAATGATACTGCTTCTGAGGTCTGGATGCCTTGTAGCCTTACTTTTAGCTGGCACTTCCTTTGGTTTTGGCGTATTTTCCACCACCATTATATCTTTCCCTTTGGAGTGGGAGGAATGGTATAGAGCTTTATTTGTAGTGCCTCTTCTCTCGATTCTCCACTCTTTGAGGCATCGAAGTATGTCTTCAGCTTGCTCACCTTGCTTGAGCAAATTCTTCCAAAACTTGGATTCAACCGAACCCATTTTGACCATAACACCGGTCAGTAAATTGTGCCTTCAAGTCTCCACAAGAGTTTCTTGTGTCATGCCATGTGGATATCGCATGGAAAGTTCTCGGAATCGCTCGATAAAGGATTTTACTATTTTGCATTCTGCTTGCTTTGCTACTATCAAGGATGGCATTAAGACTTCAGTATCATCTTCAAAAAATCAAGCTAGGAAATCACGTTCTATATCAGCCCATGATTTAATTGTCTCTTGGGGTAATTGCATGAACCAAGTAAATGCGGATTCTTGTAGGGTACTCGCAAATATTTTAGTTAAAGTTGGATCATTCCCTATTAGGTGTCCTGTTTGCGACAGGAAATAGAAGATATATTGTTGTGGTGAGCCTTTGCCATCGAACGACTGAAGATTCAACGATTTATAGTTCACAGGATAGGACATAGTTTCCCATTCTATGGGATAGGGACGTACTATCCCAACTTCTTGTAGCTCTTTGCGATGAAGAAGTGCTTGCAATTGGCTCTCCATCTTTTCCATCTTCTCAACATGAGGGTTGATGATAAACTTCACCTTCTCATTCTCTTTTGAGTGAGGAGGTGGTTCTTCATGCTCGTCTTTGTTCTCTTCATCTACATTGACAGGTTGTTTTCCTTCTCGCCGACTGGAAGAGGACGACGAGGATTGGCCCTTCTTTGTTTGAACCAATAACTAGATTGGGAGTTGTCTCATTTCTTCCATAGTCTCCTCTTACTGTTTGAGACGTTGTTCCTGTCTTTCAAGTCTCTTGGAGACTTCTTCTGGAAGGTTGGTCATGTTCACTGTAGCTGCAGACTCTTTATTTGAATCTAAAGAAGATGAAGACACAATGGTAGAATGTCTGTCTTTCTCCTCATCGGATCTCCAGCCAACCATTTACAGTCAAACAGTATAGCGACTCCTCTCCTGGTCCGAGTGTGTTGATACACACCCTCTGTCTCAACAAAAACTCTTTTTAATCTTAAAGTGAATTCTTTATCTAAAGAGTCGCTTTGTTCGCCCTTTCTAACCATATGGGATGAGGCATCGGGCAAATTAGTTTTGGAGTACATCTTTTTTATTGTCCGTCATCTTTTCAGTTCAATAATCCGATCAAAAACGGATAGTTTTGATTTGCAATTATAATTTGATAAAATGGTTGAAATCAACCTTTCACATTGACATGAGGAGTGGGTTGGAGGGTACTCCTCTTCTAAATGAGATATTCTCTTAAGTCTTGAGACTAGTCTTCATTCATATTTACAATGTGACGTCTTTTGCATCGTAAGTTTTGTTCACAATACTGATTAGTCTGCAGAATCTCAGAGTTAGGCAAATTTTCAGCATTAGAACAATCCCCAACTATTTTGTAGAGTCTTCTGGAGTGCATGGTGGCCTATGAAGTTGCGCGGGCCTCGCGTGCCCCGAAGTTACGCTTCAGTAGATACTGATGAGTTTTATTCTGAGTATACTCATCATCTGATAAAAATTTTAAAGATGTGCGTTCAGAGTGGGTGCTGCAAGGAGAGCGCATAAGCACATCTTTATATGTATCTATAAAGGAACAATAAGGAACGCCTGATAGTGTGACAAAAAAATAGGTGCGCGTTGTGCACTCCATACACGTGCGCTTAAAGGCACGCAGAGGAGCGTAGGCGGGCGCTGTACCAAGGAGTTAGGATGCGCAAGGGGAGGCACATGTCTGTAGGTGCGAGATGCCCGCATGCACCCAGGGGTACCACCCGTGGGATTGCACCCGGGAGGTTCAACCCGCGGGTTGAACCCGTGGGGTGTCACCCGTGGGATGCAACCTGCGGGTGCAACCCGCGAGGTTGCATCCGCGAAGTGCACCCACGGGGTGCACCTGTGGGGTTGCACCGCCGCTCACTTGCTGGTTGTTCTTTGTGTCGCAGCCATGCGCATTATTTGTGCAGGTTTTCTCCAACTGTGATTTTTTTAATCGCCTCTTTTGTAATGTTGAGGCATGTCCATTGGGCCTTGCATCTTTTTCGACGGTCTTGATTTCTCTTTTGCGACCATGTTAATGTCAATTTTGACTTTGGAATAGGTGATGACACTGTATCTCCTTTTAGAGGTGATAACGCCTTATTCTTATTAGCAAACGATGACATCTTGTCAGTTTTATGGGCGATGATACCTCATAAGTTTTGAGAAGCGATGACGCCTTGTCAGTTTTGGTGGACGATAACGCCTTATTAGTTTTTATAGGTGATGACACCTCACTTGTTTTGATAGGCAATAACGCCTTATCAGTTTTGTTGGGCGATAACGTCTCACTTTTCTTGATCGTTATCCGGCGATGACGCCTAGGCTCCGAATCAGAGAAGTTTGAAGAGAGAAATTCTGCATACCTTTGTTGGTCAACTTCGACGACCAAGGTTTCAACCACCGATCCGATGGATATCTAGTTGGACTGTGCCACCAAGTTCTCTGTTGTGAACAGAGAGGCTCCCACTATGATCACCAATTCTTGTACGCCCAAAAAATTGAATTTTCCTTCTGTTGCGATTTTGTTTTTTAAATACAACCGCAAAAGAAAATTATAATAGAAAATCGAGATTACAAGAATAGGGAATGATTAATTTCAATTCCCCTTTAAATTTCTTTGGAATCTGGTAGCGGTGGAGTCTTACTGATACACTCCATTGACGGTCCGGTTGGGAAGAAAACGATTGATTTTTGAAACTCCTTCTCTGGAAGACCCTGCTCTCTTTATTCTCTTCGAAAATTCTTCGTTCCTCTGGACTCTGCTCCCTAAAACTCCTCTCGCCTTTTCTTTTTATAAATTGAAAGGTAACTGTTGAGATAATATCATCGAGGGCCAAATCTACGTAACAGAAACACCGAGATCCAGGGTAACCGTTTGGAAAAGGTTGGCAGTGTAACCCCCCACGGTTGCAACCCGTGGATGGCACCCCGCGGGCGCATCCTGCAGGTGCAACCCCACGGGTGCAACCGACGAGGGGCACCCGCGGGTGCAACCTAATGGCACCCGCGCACCCGCGGGATACTCCCGCGGGTGACACCCACGGGATGTTTTCGCGGGTGCAACCCGCGGGATGCTCCCGTGGGTGCACCCCGCAGGTGCATCTAGCGGGTGCACCCCGCGGGAGGCACCCGTGGGTGGACCCCCCCCCCCCCCCCCCCCCCCAATATTTTTTTTTGTGTCTACAATATAATTCATATACAAAGTATGAGAATAAGAATTTAGACCTAACATGAACTGTATTTGAATAATACTGGGTTGGGGGAAACTCGATGGTGAAAATACACTGTTTTAACTGTAACATGTTAAGTTATCCAATTGAATGTTTCGCATACCATGGGTGTGTGATAATTTGCTAGATCATATCATATTAATATTCATGTTTGCCTAACAGTAAGTCTGACTCAGTATCGGATAATCCATATGACTATTTTCTGATCTGTACAAGAGATAATCAAAACAGTAGTATCCCATCAGTTAACTTTTTCGATTACTTGATATCCTAAATAAAGATACTCATGTTATAATATTGACTTATACTATATGATATTAGGTTATTAGGTTTAGTCAATGATAGTTATTTTTATTGTTACAGATTAACATAATATTGTTATATTCTTTCAACTATTATATATATATATATATATATATATATATATATATATATATATATATATATATATATATATATATATATATATATTATTTTAGTCGCAATCTGACAAACTAAGTATGCTTGCCCAGACTTACTAATGGACACAAGCTGATACATGATCCAATATAATTTGAAGAGTCGACCGAAGCCCAATAGAGCATTAAAGTTAATTTATTTTCTCTTATTTAGTTTTATTGTATTTTGTTACTTTTTTCAATTGTATCCAAATTTTGTTCACTCAATAAAAAGTGAAAATTCTATTAGTTTTAAAGTTATTTTTTTAAAAGTTTCATAATTTTTAAATTCAGAATTATCTAAGGGGTTTCATTTGATAAGAAATATATAGATTTGAATGAGAATCAAACCAAATGATTCAATTATAAAAAAGAGAAAAATCTCTTACAGCCAAAAAAAGGGAAAATATGATAATATCAAATAAAAGTTATATGGAAAGAGATTAAAAAAAAGATTATAAAATTGTGCTTTAATAAAATTCTAGTTTTTAAATTCGAGATACATAATTGTTCTTTAAAGAAGTATTGGTATGGAATTTTTAGTAGATGATGAATAAAATACACACTATCGTTCTCTACCATTCATTTTCATCACTTAATAATCTTGTTCTTTTACTCAAACAAAGATTCAAAATTTTAAGAAAATATGAAACTATGTAATTCAATAAGGAAAGGAATTACATGTCAATTCTATATTTTGACTTATCTCAATGCATTTCATCCCATTCAATCACCATCCACTTGTTTAGAAAGAGAATATTCCTCGTAAATACATAGTATTAGAGGAGATGAATTTGTTTGCTGTAAAAATTATTTGCACAAAATTAAAATCAACAAACGAATTTATAAGAAAAATTAAATATTTAAAACTCTTCTTAAAACTTGAACAATAACTTAAGTTATTCTTTATCAAAAATTGACATTTATATCATCTACGCATGTAAAGAAAAACAAGCAAAAGTTTCAAGTATTAAGAATTTAAATTAATTTTAGAGATATTTATTTAGCACATTCATGAAATATGTATATGGTCTTCTTTTTTGAGATTTGCATTCTCATAAACTTCCTTAATTTCTTTTGTAGGTTTCAGTGAGAACTAAATCAAATGGTTTAACTATGAAAAGAGAATAATAAAAAGAATAATACTTATAGTAATCAAAATAATAATACAATTATACTAAAATGAAGTTATAATAGAAACTAATAAAAAGAGAAGAAGAAAATTTGTGTTTTAATAAAACTTTAACTCAATATTGGAGGTGCACTATTATCAATCTTTAAAGAAAGAAGAATACAAAAATTTTTTGGGTAATGAATTCTAGATATCTTATTAATCTCTACTATTCATCTTTATCACCTAGAATTGTTGCTATTTTGGTTTATCAAATATTCAAAATATTGAGAAATACGAATCTATGTTATTCAATAAGGAAAAGGAGAATACTGATGAATAACATGGCAATTTTAGTACTGATTTTGACTTTTCTCAATGCAATCATCATCCAATCCACTTACTGTAAAAAGAGAATTTTCCTCTTGAATTTGTTTACTATGGAAATTATTGAAAATTTTTCATACTACTGAAAGCTTGGGATATGAAATGCATAGTTAAGAATAATATGTTAGATGCAATCATAATGTGGTAGTTTCATACTTTAGGAGTTTTACTGAGGCAGTAAATCTAAAATTCTTGAAAATTAGAAAGAGCCCATCCAAATTTTCTCCTTTTAGTAATTATTTTTATTAAAAATAGTATTTATCTCTTTTAAATTTGCATAGCAATATAGAAAATGCTTGACTAGCGATGAGCAAATCTAGCAGCAAGATTGCATAGCTTTTTTTTTTCCCCTGCAAAAAGCATCTTTATGTTAACATCTTCGTGAGGATGCGTGCCATCCACAAAATGTGGACTAACTTTATATCCTCCTCTTAGGTGAAAGACTAGATCACCACTTATAGATGACTTCAACACTCTCAGCCGACTAAAAAATTTCTAACAATATCTTGGAATAGCTGAGTCTAGTGTATGTGGTTAGTTTGGTTGTGACGCTGGCATTAGGAGCAACGTGAGCAAAATGCCTAATTGTGAGTTCATTGGAGCAAAGGTTGTGAAAAGGTTTTTGTTGGAAATAAAGAGGATGATTTTCAAATTTCTTTTTATTTTACCATGCTCCATAATGCTTAGGGAAATAGCAAACTCCTCTATTTTGGCAGCTAGTTAGAAATCATTCTCATATTCTGTGTATAACTAACTATAGAAGAAACATTTCTGCAGTGCCTTTCGATTTGTATATATAATATTGCCTTATGAGATATATATATATTAATTAAGATTCTTTTTCCATCGTATTTTAGGAAACAAGAAATATTCTTATCACAACAAAAGTACATAAAAGGTGTTAAATGACGGTCTAAACTTTCCTTCAAGCAATTGTGGCAAAAATTCTTCCACCTCTCTTGAATCTTGTATTGGTTACATGCTTTGCTAGTAAAGCATACTGATCGAAACTGTAAGTGTCAGTGAATGTTAATGCATATATGAGCTCCCAAACCGAGGGGAGATACAAATTCGTAGCACATGTATACCTATCCTTCCATGGCTTACATAAGCCTTCGAGTGAGATCGATCATCTGGGTGTGCCCACGACAACAGTACTGGTCTGATCAGAAAGTCCATCAAACCTCGTAGTGCTCATCCCCTGAAACCCCCTCAGCTAGCTAGATTGAAAAGGAAGCATGGCAAGTGAGATGCTCATTATCGAACCTCCATGGTGCGTACGGTGGGGCCGAGCGTGCAACAAATACCAAAATCCTCTCATAAGGAGTTGACGCGGGAGTAGCAGCTGCAGTATACTAGTAGAAGTCCCAGTAGAGCCTTTAATTGCCCCCCCTCACGTCACTTCGTTTCCTTGAACGTAAAGGATGTCCCTATTGGAGAAGGGTGGACCCATGCGACGCCTCCCCCTCCCCCTCCCCCTCCCCCTCCCCACTTTCACCCCCGCATAAAAAGGCCCCAAATTCTCCCACGAATCCATTTCATAAACCAAATTCAAACCAGCCCCTGCAAGTCATCATCTTCTATAGCCTCAGCATTTTTCAACGCAACAGTCTTGCATGTTGTCCTTGATCCTTCCTTTGCTCTACAATACTAACCAGCGAAGTCTCACGCTGTCAATACTTCAAACTCCCTCCCTCTCTCTCTCCCCGGCCCCCTCCCCCTCTAAAACTAATTGTACCAATTCCCCATGACTCTTACTCCATCATCAAATTCTCATAAGCACCTCTCCTCTCCTCCTCCAAGGCCATGAGACCTCTCCTACTGTGGCTCGTCCTCCTCTTCCTCCTGATCAATGGTTGGACCTTCATCAAGTCGACGACGACGACGACGTACCAGGCTTCTTCTTCTTCTTACACGTTTATTGCTCGGAGAGCATTAGCGAGTAAATTCGACCGTCTTCATCGCCGCCACCACCACCGCCATCATCATCATAGACACCATTTGCACCATTCCCATCCTGTTGGTCTTGAGTCGAATTCGCGGATGGGGCTAGACGTCGTCCCTGCGAGCCTGAGTCCGGTTGACGACGGCAATGAGATCGATCCTCGGTACGGCGTCGAGAAGAGATTAGTGCCCACCGGCCCGAATCCTTTGCACCATTGAGATCTTATATATATATACAGATGTCTTGGCTACATTCTTTGTAAGTTGATGAAAGATATCAAGCCCATCACCGAATTGATTATGATCATCAATCAAATATTGCAATAATTTGTTGTATTATCATTCATGTTATTGGTTGAGTAAACAAATTGCTTCTTACTATATGTTCGTGTGTATACACACCGAAATTCAAGTTGTAGGGATACACTGAGTTCTTGATAGCCACCATTTGGCTTTCATTTTCAACTATTTAAACTCGTTTGCCCAAAAAAAAAATCATCTTTTAACCCATCGGATTTTAAAAATTATGTACTGCGTTTGTAAAAATGCAAAGCTATTATCATTGATATGAAATATGTGTATTCTATAATTTTTTTTTTTTTTTTTTTTCTTTCCTCTCTTTTTATCCTTTGTGGGTAAAAACGAAGAAACAAAGGGTGGTGAGAGAGAGAGAGAGAGAGAGAGAGAGTGGACAAGCCATATGGGTTGTTATTATGGTGAATTATTTGTGGTGATTGGTTTGCGCACTTTGAGAAGTGTGTCGGGTTTACGAGTGCTGATGAATTATATTCTACGTTACATATTTTCTGCCGACTAACTCTGCCTGTAAATTGCAATGGTAGCAAAGATATTAATTGTGAGAGGGCTAGCATATGAGTGACCGTAACGGCACGTCGAAGCACAAGTTTACGTGCCGAATAAATTAATTAATAAATGATTAGGATGTTGACTGATTACAATCCAAGAAACCAGAGCACTAGTTGGTAGGAAATTTCACCTCTTCTATAGCTAGTTGGAAACAATCAAAGGGGGTAAAATGATAGGCGTATATTTTAAAATTGTAGGTAATATTTAATTCAAAAATGTATCTATATTCTTCTATGCAGAGTTTCGCATCTCGAGTTCCTTTGTAAATTTATGACATTATAATGGTGTCTATTTCTTATAAAAGTATATGGTAATTTCATTTAAAATCTATGTTTCATTTTAATTATTTTGGTGAAATCCAATTTTGATGGATCAAGAAAATTATCTTTTTTATCACCGAAAAGCTAAGAAGGCATATGTATCTGCATTGTGCCTATAGCGGGTATATATTTTAGAAGAGACTGGTTAACACTAAGAAGCTATGTTTTTTTGCTATTATTTGTTGGAGTTAAAAATATTAATGTAAAAAATATTTATTTAGTACAATAATCGAGATATCTTTTTTAGACAATTGACCATTCATCTCATAATCGTACTCTTCAAAGCCGTAAACGAAAATTTAGTAAGAGGCAAATTTGTAAAATTTAAAACTTAGGTGGAGCAATGTTGAAAAATTTTAGGAAAGAAAAGGAAACGAAGTTGGGTTTATTTTCCTTCAGGGAGGCGACTATTCTCCCTGACATCAACTTGGGACCGCGCTTGAAAAAAAACTAATATTATATATATATATATATATATATATATATATATATATATATATATATATATATATATATATATATATATATATATATATATATATATATTTATATAACAGTGATTAAATCTTACTTCAGATAATATTGTCTGAATCAGATTAACAAGAATATCAATTTTGATTTCTTAAAACAGATCTTTTTTCCTCTTAACAGAATCTAACAACTTTCTATCTTTAAAAGTAAAGAAATTTAGATATGAAATAATATGTGGTTAAGCACTATTATGACAAAGATCTAAATTTTTTCCTTATTTAAATAGTTGTCCAATAATATCTATAATAGTATTTAAATCTATCTAAAGTCGGTCTTAAGATTGTTGGTTTTATTAGACAGAATAAATACTATTATATTTATAAGATTAAATCAAATAATAAGATTTAATCACTGTTATATTAATTAGAATAGATTAAATCTTATTGTTTACTACTCAAACTAGAAATGTTGTTAGGTGATTTTAGAGATAGAAATTATGTTCTATCTATATATAGTTATAGAACAAAGATATGAAATCCGAATTGATTTAAATAAAGTATAATTAGTTTATTACTTTAGAGAAGAAACAAATTATGTATGTATGTATTGTTCTCCACAAAATTCTTGATTCCTTCCATTGATTACTTTGATTACAATGAAAGAGGAACAATAGAAAAACAAACGAGATAATTTATATATTATAACTCTCTTTTACAAAGAAAGGTGGATTCTAGTGTAACAATGGGATCTATCTAGTAGTTCATATTGACGACCCGATATTAAAATCTCTTTTGAAGAAGATGATGGTCGACCCTAACTTCTCTTTTTGCTGATCTCTATGAATTCAAGGCTCTCACGCATAACTTGAACTCCAACACGATCCACCCGAGCTTCAAGGCTTTCTCGCGTAACTTGAATTGCCAAAACAAAAAAATATTAAAGATAGATCCCTAAAGTCTCCCCAAAGAGGGTATTTATAGACTTTAGTTGGTTATGAGAGTTTCTATAGGAATAGGAATAGAAGGTATTTGTATCCATCAAGGATTCTAATCAAATATTTAATTTTGATTTAAATCTCTTGAATTTGAATTCTGATTGGACTCAATTCGGGTATTCGATAAGCCCAAATCTCAATCACAATCAATTTAGGATTCTGAGAATCTGCTCGCATGGAGTTAAGTACTCTGAACGCGGAGCTAAGCTCTGGACGACGCGAAACTAATCAATAGTTTCGCGTCCACCTGGCCGCAAAGCTATTTATTTTCATCTTTTTGAATTTTTCTCCAATAAGACCCTCTCTAAAGTTTTTAAAATTGCTATGATTGACAAATTTTGAAATACTTTGGATTTTCAATTTGGTGATCAGGTTAATATCAAGAAATTCGATAGAGGTGCCTAATCGCACATGCATAGAATTTTGATGGAGGCGGTTCAAGGCTCTCACGCGTAACTTGAACTGCACCCGTCAAGAAGTTGTTTATTTAAGTATGATAATGGTTCAAACCTTACTGTCAGAGGTAAAAACTTAACATGACAGAGTTTATATCGAAATAAAAAGGATAGTAATAATTCAAATATTGCTATTAGAGATAAGAGTTTAACATAACAGGTCATCGAGATTTTTAGCAAATCCCAGTTATAAACGGATTTGGTGTGCCTTTACCAATCATCGTTTGTGTTGGGCTAGCCATGCTATTCCCCTCTGTATGGTGAGTTGTCGAGAAATTGATTTCCTCTCCCCTTTGCCTTTAATAGCATTGGATAGTTGATTTCATACTTTTACCCCTAGTATGATAAGATTGGCGAGAAATTTGATCTTCTCTTCCAGCCGCTTTGACAGCATTGGGTAGTTGATTTCATAGTTTTACTTCCAGTATGATAGAGTTGGCAAGAAATTTGATTTTCTCTTCCCACCACTTTGAAAGCATTGGGTAATTCATACTTTATCCCTTAACATGATAGATTGTCGAGAAACTTGTTCTCTTCCCTTTGCTTTAACAGCATTGGGTAGCAAAATTATATTCGTATATATATATATATATATATATATATATATATATATATATATATATATATATATATATATATATATATATATATATATATATATATATATATATATATATATATATATATATATATATATATATATATATATATATATATATATATATATTTACATACCTTTTTTTTCCTTTTTTTTATTTTGTTTAAATTTATTTTTTTTATTTATGGCACTAAATTATCTATTCTAATGGCTAGCAAGAGTAGCAGAACTAATATGATGCTTATCACCGTCAATATTTTCGACACCCCAGCCTAATCCGGCTGTTAGCCAATGAGGATGACTATGTGACAACTATGGTTCGGAGCATACCCAAGAGGCAAGCTTGCAAGTGTAGGCTGCCCGTGCTTGGTGTCAATTGAGTATTTTTCTTAGTTTTTGTGGAGTTAGCTAAGCAAGTTGATTGTTCGTCTTTCAACAAGTCTGAATGTACCCTCATGGTTTCTCCTTTTTTAGCAGGTATGACCAGAGTTATCATATTCACAAAAATCTTCTTTTGTTCTTTAAGCTGGAGAACACCGGTTTCTATCAATGCATGGATTCAGTTCTTAAGAGGATAGCAATCTTTAATCGAATGCCCGATATTTTGATGGTATAAGTAATAGTTAGGTTCATTGGTTTTTCCAACGTCCTTTGGTTTTCGATTCAACGGAAGTTTCAACATGCCCTTTCTTTGAAGGAGATGGAATATAGTACATGTCTGCTTAGTCTTAAATGTATAAGTTCTATCTTATCGGGGCATGTTCTGATCTGCACCTCTCGTATTTTGAGGTCTTGGCTTTGCTGAACTTTTTGGTTTTTGAGTAGCATCAGATGCCATCACAATCTTTCCTTTTTTCTTAGGATTCTGTGGATATAGTCTATTATTTGTAAAATTTCTCTTACCATAAGATTGCTCAATCCAACGGATTATATTTTCCGCATGCTCCCCTTATTTCAACAAGTCCTTCCAGCTTTTGGACTCTACAGTTCACATTCTTATCAGCACACCGGTTCTGAAATTATACTTGCAGGTTTCCACTAGGATTTTCTGAGTCATACCGTGTCGACAATACATGGATTTTTTCCTGAAGCGTTCAATAAAGCTTTTGACCGCTTCTTCTTCTCCTTGTTTCGTTGCAAAGAGGAAATGAACCAATATTTCGGTATCATCCTCAAAGAAGCGTGTCAGGAACTATTTTTCGATATCGTACCAAGTATTTATAGTTTCCGGGAGCAACTGCATAAACCATATAAAAACAGGCCCTCGCAAGGTACTCATAAATACTTTAGTCATTATGGGATCATTTCCCATTAGATGACCTGCCTGCGATAAGAAATAATATATGTGCTGGCTCGAGAACCCCTTCTCGTCATATGACTCTAATTTGAGGGATTTGTATTTTTCTGGATAAGGGGCGAAGTCCAATTCAAGCGGATATGGTCTTAAAACTCCTGATTCCTTTACTTCCTTCTTTTGCACCAACGCATCCAGTTGCTTCTGCAGCTTTTCTATTTTCTCTTCATGAGGATCATGAAAGGAAAATCTATCATCTTCTTGTGCATTGAATAAGTTTTTTCTTCTTTATCTTCTTCATTTATCTTGGGTGGTGTTTCCTCATTCGTCTTCGGTGGTGGTTCCGAGGAGGAGGTTTTAGCCTTATTTTCGACTATCTTCTGGGTATTTTCGATCACTTTCAAGAGCATTGACTTGAGGTCATCGATAGTTTTTTTGCTGGTTTCGAATCATCTGCTCTTGGACTTTCAATCTCTGGTCAATGTCATTGGACCTATCCACCATGTGTGACGTTGATTTTCGTGGTCGGAAAGATACACAAGATTGTGAGGAAGCTATAACCGAATTGTCGTTGTCATTATCATAAGAATCTTTTGCAAGTTTCTTATAGTTTTAAGGAGCGACAACACCTAATTTGAGTCGGGTGAAATGATGAGGTTCTTCATCGTCTGCATTTGCCTCATACTCTTTCTCCACGATCTTTTTGCCTTTACCGACCATATTTGAGGTCACCGCTTTCAATTCTTTTTCTTTGATTTTGTATCTCAGATCATTCTTTCTCCTTTTTGGAGTATTTTGGTCTGACTCAATTATCCTGTCAAATACAGACACTCTCTTCTTGCCACAACAATAATTATTTAATATGGCTGATATTATTTGTTCACAATGACATATTGAGTGCAATGGAGTTTGAGTCATTTTTCTTCTATTTATCAAGTATTCTCTCAGATCATGAACTGAAGAATTTTCAGTAATGTTCTGGGCATGAGGCCTACTTGGCTGTCGAAGAAATCCGGGTACCTGTTAAAACTCTTTAGAGCTAATGGTGTTAAGCTGGTGCTCAATATTTCGCTTATCAGCCTTGATCCTGCATACTAGCTGTTTTACATGGAGCTGAACATTAGCTTCGCGTTCTATAGAATTCACGCGAGGCTGGGCTATAGCTTCGCGCTTTACGTTAGTCTCGCGTTTTACGCTAGCTTGATGTTTCTGAATGAGTTTAACTTCTGTTAGTTGTTTAGCCTCGCGTGAGGAATTATCCTCGCATGCTGGCATAACCTCGCGATTTACGCAAAAATTCTTGGCTTTGTGATTAACTCTAAGCTCAAGTTTTTGTCCAAGTTTGATTGGCTCGCGTGGAGAATTTTCATCACACGCTGGCTTATCTTTAGCTTCACGTTTTACGCGAGTTTTGGCAACTGTGCCAGTTTTATATTCAAGCTCAGTAGCCTCGCGTGGAGAAACTTCTTCATACGCTGGCTTAGTTCTGAGGTTAGCCTCGCATTTTATGCAAGTGTTGTTAATTTTCCGATTTTTATGTCCAGGATCTGTAGCCTCGCGTGCGAGAGACTTCTTCGCACGCTGGCTTAAGTCAGCTTCGTGTTTTACGCGATTTTTACTAGTCTTGAGATTAACACAAGCTAGTTCGCAAAGTATAGCCTCGCGTTCTGCCTATGCTTCAGCCTCGTATTTTGCTCGACGATCCGATTACGGAGTTGTGTTCTGGTAAAGCCAGATTCTTGGCTCTCTTTAGCAGTAGAAAAACATCCGCTTGTAGGGTTTTCCGCTCAAATGACGGCTTTATAGCCGTGGACTCAAAGGATCCCCAATTAACGGAGAATTCGTTACAACCCGATTTACGGGTTTTAGAGATAACGCAACGATAGCATTGTGTTTCAGTCAGATTTTTCCATCCAGAGGAGAGAAAATCTTCATATTTTTGCTAGTCGATTTCAATGACAAGCACGTCCATGACCGATCCAACTTTGTCCACATCGGATTGCGCCACGATCTCTTGTTTAGTAAAAGAGATGCCTCCCACTGTGGTCGTCGGTTTGCTCTTCGCAAAATTCTTACTTCCTTCCATTAATTAGTTTGATTACAATAAAAGAGGAACAATAGAAAAACAAACGAGAGAATTTATATATTATCACTCTATTTTACAATGAAATGTGAGTTCCTGTGTGGTGATGGGATCTATCTAGTAGTTCATATTGACGTCCCGATGTGAAGATCTCTTTTGAAGAAGATAATAGCTGGCCATAACTTCTCTATATGCTGATCTCTATGAATTCAAGGCTCTCACGTGTAACTTGAACTCCAACACGATCCAAAAGGATCACCCAAGCTTCAAGGCTCTCTCGCGTAACTTGAATTGCCAAAAACAAAAAAAAAAGATTAAAGATCGATCCCTAAAGTCTCCTCAAAGAAGGTATTTATAAACTTTAGTTGGTTATGAGAGTTTTCATAGGAATAGGAATAGAAGGTATTTGTATCTATCAAGAATTCTAATCAAATATTTGATTTTGATTTAAATCTCTTGAATTTGAATTATGATTGGACTTAATTCGGATATTGAATAAGTCAAAATCTCAAGCACAATCAATTTAGGATTCTGAGAATCTACTCACGCGGAGTTCAGTACTCTTAACACGGGGTAAGGCTTTAGCTTCGCATTTTACCTCTTCATGCAGAACTAAGCTCTGGACGACGCGAAGCTAATCAATAGCTTCGCGTCTACCTGGCCACAATGCTATTTATTTTCATCTTTTTGAATTTTTCTCCACCAACATGTATGTATGTATGTATGTATGTATGTATGTATGTGTGTGTGTATGTGTGTGTGTATGTATTATTAGTTTAAATAACGAAACAGAACGATGTATATGTATATATAAATGTAAACTAAGTTAGTATACATTACTGTTGAAAGATGATTGAATGTAGAAGATGATCGAGATTGAGAAGATGATTGAGGGTTGAAGATGATCGAGGTTAGCGTTAAACGCTATCTCCTTAAGACCGATTCGCCCTCCACTGGTACGCTTCTGAATTTCAGTGAGTGTTAGTCTCCCAAGATATAACGATCTTTTACAACAGGAAGGAAGCAGCAATCGTATTACCTTTGACAAATCAAGTTAAAGAACACTATCTGGTTTTTGTAGTGTAATGCAGGACAAAACTTGTATAAACAGAGAACTCTTATTTGAAGACAGAGAACCCTTGTTTGTATGTATGCATATGTGTGTGTGTGTGTATGTATGTGTGTATTATTAGTTTAACGATGTATATGTATATATAAATGTAAACTAAGTTGGTATACATTACTGTTGAAAGATGATTGAATGTAGAAGATGATCGAGATTGAGAAGATGATTGAGGGTTGAAGATGATTGAGGTTAGCGTTAAACGCTATCTCCTTAAAACCGATTCGGCCTCTACTGGTACGCTTCTGAATTTCAGTGAGTGTTAGTTTCCCAAAATATAATGATCTTTTACAACAAGAAGGAAGCAGCAATCGTATTACCTTTGGCGAATCAAGTTAAAGAACACTATCTGGTTTTTGTGGTGTAATACAGGACAAAACTTGTACAAACAGAGAACTCTTATTTGAAGACAGAGAACCCTTGTCTGCAGAAAGAAAAAGAAAACTTGTGTCTAAAATGAGACACAAACCAACGGCTAACTGATCTAATAGCTAACAAACACAACCGTTTAACAGAACTATTGGATTCTAACAGTCGGATCTTTTCAGTTTAAAACCTAAAGCCACTAAAGTGCCTTAAATGCCCCTTCGCCCTCGCACACGCGCGTGCGCATGCGGGTAGTGCGTAGCACCACCCGTAATACTCAAGGTTTCTCCTCTTATTACATAAGTAATACCATGGATTAAAAATCCTATATAAACCTACAAACTAACAACTCTTTTACCGATGTGGGACTATCTTTTTGTTTTATTCTCTTACTATGTATCATATTTTGAAGTCATTTTCCATTCATCTAATTCATTATTTTTAACTAGTGAATTGGCTAAAAGTCTCAATATTTGAACATGAATTTAACAGAAGAGTCGTTCCTTTGCCAGAAATCGAGGATTGACTGGTTGCAACTTGGATATCATAATTCCAAATTTTTCCATGCCTCATTAGAAATTAAGATATCCAGAAATGTCAAAGTTGCCGATTAAAAAATAAAGATAGATTCGAGAACCTGATCAATGATCCGAAAGACATGGTGACGAAGACGGTTCATTACTTCCAAAACCTGCTCAAGAAATTTGAGGACTCGGGAAACCAAAAAGGGCTTAGCATCGCCAACTATGTCTTTGTCTTTGCTTTCGTGTTCTCGCAAATTTTAAATATTTTTCGAGATTGGAAGAAATAACCTTCTAATCCTAAAGACTCGAACTCTGAGAAATTGAAACCTCCATTAGAAACCGAAATCTCCATTATTAGCAACTACTACGTCTCTTTTTCCTTTCTTTATCGTTTTTCTTCTTTTATACTTTTTCACACTACTTATAACCTTGACCTTGAAGAACTACTGATTAAAAATAAAAAGTATATAAGTTGATACTTTCCAGTTTCAGGACTAGCTATAACCTTTCACCGACACAGAAACAAATAAGCAACATATACATCTCCATAATCATATAGGACTAGATCAGTCAAACTTGTCGATGGCAAAAAGGTTGGGCCCTCCCGAGAACTGAGGGCTCGTTTAGCACTAGGAAATCAAAATGGAAGGACTTTTTTAGTACAAGTATATCGAAATGGAAAACTTGCAAAGAACAAGAATCAGGTCGAAATTGGGATACACTCACTTTTTGACTTTCAAACCCAATTTCTATTTGTTTCCAGAAAAAAATCATTTTGTAAACGTTCTGAAAAATCTGGTGACGGGAGAGTGGCTATGTATTTGCGTGGGTCCGTCTTGTCAGACTTCCCTCGATTTTTGCCAACGTGGCAGCACGTGACACGCGTAGCTAAACGAGCTGAACAAACAAAGGAGAATGAAAAAGTTGGCGTGGGCGGCAAGTATGCTTTCAATTAAACAAACACCCTCTAAGTCAAACTGGCAAATGCATGCATATGGGACAATAGTTTCTTTATTAGGTTTCTTAAATATAAGCCAATCAAAAATGGAAAATTAAATTTTAAAAAAAAAAGTTTAGTTAATTAATAGGATAATTACAACCAGAAGGCGTTGACAAAGGTGAGTCGAGTTGGCTAATGTGCGCATGCAACGCGCGTCGGGGACGTGCGAAGTTAACTTTAATAAGGTGCAGGGTGTGGTGGTGGTGGTGATGGTTGCCACTTCAGGAGGTTTGCTTGTGGCTTGGCCTTTCTTTTCCTTAGGAAATAAAATGAATTCCCACAAGAAGTCTGAGTGGAAATCGAGCATGGATGAGAAGACAGATAGATGTCCGCTGCAAATGGTCAACTACCACCGCATCCAATCAAATGGATGCACGTTTCATTGTACCCGACTTTTTAGGGACGATGATAGAGATAACGCATATGATGTGATCGAATTGCGTAGTTTGAATGGCTTGGATGCATAAGTAGCTCATACACAGGAACTGATCCCATGTCAACGTCCTCAACAGTTGAAGATGTTAGTAAGGGGTAATAATAATATCCAGAGTTCAGACCAATTGGCACGTGCAGACCAAAACCCGTGTTTCCGTTGGATTGCTGGCTTGCATAAACTAATTATGAATGAAACAACCTATACCATTTCGTTGCATTATTATATATTCCCCCAAAGTGTGCACTTAGCAACACTAATTAAAAACTATCTCACAAGATCAATAAGCATCACCCAACAATGTATCACTACAGAGACGTCCACAATACCCAGAAATTTCATACATATTCATACTATGAAGTTCCTGAGCCACGGTTGCTGCGCAAACCTATATAAATATTATCTGGAGTGCAATACTAACTTGTACCCAATTTTTCTACACAACTTGGGTGAGATACCACACTATTGTGTCATCGCATTGTCATGGGAACAAGTAGCAAAAACCCAGGCCAAACAAAGGGGCAATAATTGAACATACAGAGCTTATGAGTGAACATAATATATGACAAGGCACTGCACCAGTACGAATATTCATGGACATTGGAAGAATTGCATAAGCCATGGATAGCCGTGAGCTGCATCATTCTCCAGATCACTTCTAAGCTTATGGACATGTTGCATGGCCTCCTTCATGTCCAGTTTATCCAATGGCAGAGCAGAGAATTCCTGCAGGAAACGATGAGCCCGAGCTGCACCCCTAGCCATCTCATCAGGATTGCATGATGTTTTTCTCCTTTTACTGGATAAGACATCCTGTAATTGTAGACAGAGAACAAAATAAGTATCATGTCTGAGTAGATCAAGTCTGGTTCATTTTGCACCTCAATCTAATTTCAGCAAGGAATAGATATTACATAATAAAACCTCAGATAGTTTACTTGTCTAGATCTGACCTGCCTTTTGCTTTTGGTTTTGATAGAGATGTGTATATCATTGAGGCCCACCTCAATGGTAAGGGATGAGGTTGGTTTTGGCAGAGTCCCAGATTCAATTCCTAGCCGGACTCTATTACTAGGTTACTCTACATTAGAAAACTTCTCAATTAGAAACAAAATATACTCCTGAAAATTAAACATATCTTGCTACCACTAAGATTCAATCCTAAAGCCTTGATAACAAGACAAAAAGCCTCTCTAATATTTGACCTTTTCTCTTGAAAGCGGTACGGACTAGGCCCTCTAGCCAATATGAACATGTAAACCAAAAAAGTACACATATCTTAGAAGCTGTAGCACAACATTAAAAGGGTTGATATTGTCTATATGCCTCAACATACAGTGTGCACTAATTGGACTTTTACACAGAACTATCACTAGAACCAAGTCATTTAGTGAAAACTGATTTAAGAAAATGCACAAAAGGGATTGTTGTCAAGGGAAAAAAAAGTGATCAACAGATATCATTTAAGAATTTATCAGTTTGACTATTTCTTTTTTCCTTTTTTCAAGAATAAGTTCATAGCTTAATTGATTACCATGTTAAATCCCCTGATCAACACAACTGGGAATTGAACCTAAAACCTTCTCGTGGGAGCTAGGGTGTTGCTGGCTTGGCTGACCTACCTTCAGTATCTTTAACTTTATACAGGTTGCATTCTTGGCTTTTACTTATTTACAGATTCCAAACAATGATTATCACCATGTGCATGCATAAAGGCATGATTAAGAAGTTGTAGAGCAACATTCCAGGTTTTATCGACTTTATATCAGTGTCCCATCATGAGGTTTTCACTTTTCACTATTCCTTAATAGGATTTGTTTCAAATGCCGGCACCACTCAAATCCTGCAACTTGGGGAATCAACTCAAGAAACAAACCAAAAAGAATGTTTGGTTTAGAGAAAATAGTTCAAATGGATCTGATTTGAAGGTCTCCCTCAATGTTTAAAATAACGATAACGGTAACGTAACGTTTTATCTCTGTTAGGTTACATAGCATATATCGTAACGCATAACGTAGATTACGCGATTTTCTATTTATTTAATAAAAATAAATAAAAAACTATATAAAATAATTTTTATAAATTGAAAATTGAATCAAAAAATTCTAAAAGAAAATATAAAAAATTTATATCCAAATATTAATTCTAAATTTTTAACAAGTTTCACAGTAATTCTCATATTTATCTTCATAAATTAAATTACATTCACACCCATAATTTCAATCATCATCTAAATAAGAAAATAAGATTTCAAATTTATTTTCAATTATTATCAATATTGTAATTTATATTTTGTGATGCTCAATTTATGTTATTTTTAATTGTTTATTTTATATTAGCTGAGAATTCAATTTAATCAGCAAGTAAGAAATTTCAATAATTGAAAAAGAATTATAATAAATAAAATCAGTAATTGGAAAGGAAATATAATAAGCAAATAAGGATGTACAAATTAATAATATCACAATAAATCAATTAAGCAAACAACAAGCTGTCAAGTGAAAAAAAAAAAAAAAAACTATACCAATTCGCTAACAATCAAAATAAATAATCGAAATCAATATAAAAACTATTTAAAAATTATTCTAAATAACGTAACATAACATAATTTAACGTAAAATAACGTAAAATAACATAAAAAACACACTGTTACGGTGCCTTGAGTTATTTTCGACTATTAAGTAATGTTGGCTTCATGTTAGGTTTCATAACGCAATATAACGAGTTTCATAACGTGTTATTTTCAACATTGGTCTCTCTTATCACAATATCACTATGGCATACATCGAACTCAATTTTTTCTTCCGTAAAAGCTATAAATGGTATTCAAATGACTGCTTGACTTTTGACAAATTGAAAATCCAGTACCTAGATGTAACCAATTCTTAATACACCAAAATATGGTCAAGCGACTAGGATCAAACAAATTTTGTTTGTTTTGAGGCTTGGTCTTTCTTAAGATTAAACTTCAACAAGAACTGTTATTCTTATTATTCTGGGTCAGAATTATTGACCCAATATGTTGATACGATGCTTAACAACTCATTAATCTATTATTAGAGATAGTAATCCCCATCTGGGTGCTTAAGATTGTAAGGGGCAAAGTACTCATCTACTTAATGTTGGATGAATTAGAAATTTGGAATATAACCATTAAATTTTGGTTACCACCTATGATGCATGGACACAGACATGGGACCAACACAATATAATATGGACACAAAGATACGTCAATTCCTAAAAACTAGGGTACAAGGACACGAGGACAAGGCAATATAAATACAAACATATTTATGCATGGATATATATAATGCAAATCAAAACGATTACTAAATCATAATCATTAAGACATATTTTGGAGGTCGAAATAAAAGAATTTTTGAATAATTCTAAAACTAAAATTCCAATTAAGTAACTCTATTAAAGAAAAAAATTTGAATATAATCCAATAGACATGTACCTTAAATAAAATATTTAAACACTATCTTTATAAGATGTTCGGAATATATTAGCTTATTGTCCTTTTTATGTCAAAAGAATTATTTGGCTTCTAAGATAATGTACAACTCCATAGTGTTCAATACACGATCTCTATGACTTCTTGAAAGCAAACATAGTCTAGACATAACGATTTATGCTTTTTGGAAAGCAAACACAGGTCTGACATTCAAATTTTTAGGCTTTTAAAATACGATACGGTTTCGGTATGTCCAACACATATAAGTGTCATGCATCGGTATTTAATACGTATCTGATACTAACATGACTCATTTTGAAATGCCCGTGCTTCATAGGTTACCACAAGATGGTTGACACGTTGACATGGGACCAAAACAAATCTCAAGCTCCAACTTTTCAATTTATGCCATGAAAAGTAAGGTGTGCGATTGGACTATATCGCTACACTTGATGGACCCAGTCATTATGACACAATTAAAGATCATGACATGGATGGACCCGGTCATTACGACACAATTAAAGATGTAGAGACTATGTAAAGATATAGAGATCATATATTATATTATGTTTTTTATTCTTTTTGCCGATTCAAGTCCCACCAGACTACACCCTGATGGGGATCCCACTGGAATTTTAAAGACGTATTTTCAAGGAGACGTAGAGTTTGAATTTAAGCCAAAATCAGAGTCATCTTTTATTTCTTTAGGTGAGCTTGATTATAAATTATTTTTGATAGTTTTATTAGAATTTATAATTTTATTAAGTTTTGATTTATTTGAGACATTTATATGACTTGATAACTTGTTTTATAATAAAAGATATGATAATGAAATTTTTTAAAAGAACCTAACATGCTAATTTACTAAAATCAAAGAATCTTTTTTCAAGGATTTGTTGAGAGAGACGTGGATTCGCCTGGGTGCCTAGGTCTGACCACCTTGCTTTTTCCAAATTTTCCACCATCAAACCTTAATTCGCATCCTTACTACGTAAAATTGGTATTATAGCTTAGAATCCAATTTTTCATCTCTTTCAAAACCCTAATCCTAGATCCCCCCTCTTTAACCTTTTTTTAAAATTTTTAGTTTAAAATCATAAAAAAAAAAAGTGAAATGACTACCGCTATTGGTATCCTATAGATATATAGGAAATATAATATTAACTAATTCTGAATCGTGGATTCATATGTATTCTTAACATACTGAAATGACTACCATTATTGGTATCAAACCAATAACAATTCATACAAGCTAGATCTTCTAACCGATAATTGGGCCAAAGAAACAATTTTAATTTAATGAATTTATTTGCATTTGTATTAATATGCTTTTCCTCATTTAAAAATTGTCCCCGGTTTTTTATGTTTTGTATTGATTGCAAAATAGTGGGTTTCGATTCACAACATTCCAATTTCGGAAATTGAAAAAATTTAAATTCTAAATTCTCTATGCCATCTGAGAGAGAATATTTTCGAGAACAAGGAAATCAAAATGATTTCTGCTTCTATTCACAAGCATATTGCTGTGTTGTGCAATGGATCCATCGAAATTCTTTTTGTCAACATATCCATTTTTTATTATGAATTTTTCATTAGTTCGGCACTTATGCTTATCAACCAATGAAATACATATGGTTTGATATATAATAGATTTCCCATCCTTTTTCATAGATAAACGAGTGGGTTCGATAATAAATATTCCTCTTTTTATCAATTCTATAAGAGTTAGGTTTTTCTAAATCAACATTACAGTCAGATGCATCTCTCCTCTTTGAATTGAGCATATAGCAATTTCCCCCTTGGGTCTATCAATCTAATTCAAGGAATCAACCCATTTTAATTGAAAAAGAAAATATTTCTTTCAGGAAGAAATCCAGTTCCGCTTCTTTCTTGCTCTTGAATTGTTTTTTCTTTTTGCCTTTTTTAGTATCTGCTCCCATGTAATTGTCTTCAAGATTTTTCTTTTTGTTTTATTTTCGTAGATATGATACAAAATCTCCTTATCCTTGTATGTTTTTTTTTGTTGAAATTTTCTAATTCAAGATATTCCTTTGGATTAGCTACTACAGAATTATTTTTTTTATTTACGTGGATCTTTTCATTTTGACCACTATTTTTTCACAGAAATGAAAATAAAAAATAAGTAATTTGATTGATATGATCCGGTGCCCCACATCATCACCATCAATAACATCATCTTTGTCGGATTCCTTCAACATCATCATCACCTTCGACATCGAATGGAGATTGAAAATATTTTAAATAATGAGATTATCTCAACAGCTGATGGAGGATACCACGATCGTTGACATGGACAGCCCCAGTCAGAATGCACTTGTGCACCAAGGAGATCATGCAACTTGATCCGGATTTTCTTGATTACCAGAGACGAATTTTTCGAAGCCAAGGAGAGTTCATGGGAATCTTACTTGGACTTGAAAGACATAGAGAAGACTTCGAGTTTGATTCTAAACCAAAAAAATGATCTTTTAATTGTAAGATAGAGTTTTATTAAATTTATAAATTTACTAGGTTTTGGTTTTATTCCAAACTTCTATAAAAACGCCTAGTAAACTTATCCTTTAATATAGGTAGTGTATGATATTGAAATTTTGAGAACATCTTAGCATTCTGATTAACTAAAGTTCATCAAATATTTTTTTTGGATTCATTGAGAGTATGCGTGATTCACCAAGATGCAAAGGTCTAACCCTTTATTCTTCCCCAATTTTCCATCATCAAACCTTAATTCACTACTATTGGGTATCACATCCTCTCATACCCCATGGTTGTATCCATCTAAGCAATTAGCACAAGCTAATAAGGTTATCCTCCCACATTTTCTTCCCCTAAAGTTCCATACTGGTGGCAACAATATAGTCAGAACAAAAATTACCTTCCCTCCATAAGTGCATAGCCTATAGTTGAGGAAACCCTATACTGAGAAGCCTACATCACGGAGCATTGTGTGGATCTCATCGTGAAGGCCCTCCTGCTCAGACATGGAGATAACACTCTTAGCATTGCCTTCTATTAACACCATCTTTCCTGCCAACTAAACTAAGGTCCAAGTTATTGCCTCCACAATCTAATCTCAGTTTCAAGTACAAAAAATGTTCTAGAAAAGTTGAGATTGTTTCAACTAGAACATTGACAGTGCAACCAACCCCACTCCCGCCTTTGAGCAAAGATAACGAAATTTAGCTTGAACCACCCTGATAGAGATAAATATCAAGTTGGATTTAATTAGATTAGATTAGAGACTTGGTTAGATTTTAAAAAATTTGTTATTATCTTGTTGCATTAGGATTATATATATATATATATATATATATATATATATATATATGGATTGTAAAACCCTAATTTTATATAGAGAGACATAAAAAAAAAACTAGACATGTGATTCGCCTAGGTGTGAGATCCAAATGCCCCAGTTTATCCCAAAATCCTAATTTCTTCCCCAATTCTCCACCACAAACCCTAAATTACCTTCCGTTCTGTGTCACAACCCTAGGCAAGAGGGCCCACTTCACCCAAATGGGCAAGTTCGCCACTATGTCGTCGAGCATAAAATATGGTTTTGCACGCAAAGGTGGTTTATTTCAAATGGTTCCTTATTACAACTCTTCTGTATCATCCAACAAGTATACATAACAATAGTTTGTCTAAATTCCCTCAACGAAGGCGCATCTGATCTAGCTGCGACGAGCATAGAATTTCGTGTTCAATGGCACAAGTTAGGTTATCATGGCCATATGCATTAATCATTCTAAAAGATTTTGATAATGCATAACTTTCACGTGAATTTGAATCCAAAGTCTTCATTTTAATTTGCTCACTCTCTTCCTTGTTGAGGCCTTGTTTGGATAATTCAGAAGAAAATCCTTGAGATTTTATTTAGGATGCAAATTCTTTGGATTATACCAAAATTCCTTTGGATTAGAATTTTTAGGAATACAATCAAGAAATTTGTTCGAATAGCACATTAATTCCATTGCAACTAAATAATTATTATCCCCCAAAATAGTCATGAAGCCATGAGAAATTCTTTAGGACTTCTTTTTTCTAATTCATCAAATTAAGCTCAATTTTGTATTAAAAAAGATTTATCATACAATCCTTTAGATTAGCTCTATTCAAATAAGCTCTAAGTCCTAACTTGCTCTAAATTCTCCCAATTTATATATATAACAAAGAGCCATAATTTGATCCTCAAAGGGAGAAATCGACTCATGTGAGTGGTTGAGAAAAAGATCTGCAAGTTCAGATGCCTCACCTTAGGCATTGCTTTGAACAGCAAGTTTGTTGTTTTGGTCGGGCCCAGGACAAGGCATCCAATCAAACCAGTGACCTCATTCTTCTGATTAGGCACCTCTAATCACCTAAAAGCAGGCGCCTGCCCGCAATTATGGTAGTCGTCTTCTTGTGATGCATTACATGCCCGCGAATGGTCCAATTTTCAACGGTTTGAATTTTTTTTTTAACCACTAATAGGCGCTTGGCTCAAGACACTCATTTGGAACAGTAGCTAGTTTGAAACAAACAAATACCCAGATAGGAAGAATTTTGCTACACAAAGCCATTGTTGTCTAGTGATTAGCCAGCCCAATACATTCAGATACCTGACTGGAGCCATTTTCTCCTCATGTTAGTGTTGCATTTGTATTATTTTTTTTACTCTCTTCCCAATATTATATATATATATATATATATATATATATATATATTGGAAGAGAGTAAAAAAATTATACAAATGCAATATATATATATATATATACACACTTGATATTCTTTTTGGCAGTTAATAGTTGACAAGTTTCATTCTTCTTCTTGAGAGTGAGAGAAACAAAGAGATTAAATTGGCCTTGATCTTTCAGAAATAAAAATGATTAAGTTACAACATAATGAAATTATGAATAGTTGAGACCTACAAGAAATGATACTTCAAATTTGAATACCAATGTGATTTGCTTGAGTCTTGGTGGTGGATCTCAAGATCTGAATTTTCATTCATATGGAGGTAGCATGGCCACTATGAGATATAGGTAATCGGGAACTAGAGAGGTCAAAATGTGTGCTATTTGGGAATTACCCTATTTTTCTATAGTTTTGAATTCTCAAGATTACTTTTTCTATCTTAGAACTAATTTATATTTTTTTTTTTATTTGGGAGATATAATGATTGAAAGGTACCTTTCTTTGATGAAAACACTCATTTGGACCCCATGGACAAACATATTTCATTATTAAAACTCAATTTAAATAGAAGCTTAATTTTTTATTTTGTAATAATTCTTTGAGAAATATTTTTTTTACTATTATCTACTTATATACATGTATAGTTATGCCAATATTTATATATGCAGAAAAATGTAATTATACCCCTACATTTCTCTTGAATTATTCTTTTGCTCCAACCATAACTTTCCTTCTCCATTTTTCCCTCTTATTTATTTAGTAACTAATTTTATCCTTGCATCAGTTAAGAGAAATCATTTTAAAGGTTTTGTCTTATATGGACTAAATTTATATTTCTTGACATTTCCTAACAAATCCAATCCCAAAAAAATCAAATTTATAAATTTTTCTCACTCCTCCAATCAAGGAATTAAATCTCTATAATTATCTCGATTCATAATTAATTTTGGACCTTTCTTTTCTTATCTTCTCTAGTAAGAAAAAAAAAACTCCCACTAAAAAGGTTCCACTAACAAACCTCTGTGGTTAGGGTTATCTTTTCTCTCCATCATGTGAGCATAGTAGCACATAAGTAAACTCCCTCCCGAGCTCTCCCTCATCCTCATCTTCACTTCAACCTCTCTTCTTGACCAATAACCATGCTCACATCATACAGGTTGATTTCTCTCGTTACATGACTTTTTTAAGGCCTATTAAATGTTTTTAATGTTATGCGAATAATTAGTTACAGCTTTCATGCAACAAGAGGCGAATAGAATAAAGTTAAGTAAAAAGAAGATATATGGAATATGGAGTTATCGAATTGTCTTATTTCAACAAATAGCTTGAAGGTACTAGTTTGTAGGAATTTTAAAAGCTGTACATTGACCAAAGTTGACAAGTTCGTAAAAGTATAATAAGATATAAAATAAAAAAGAACGGGCAAATGGTTAAGATAAGTTAAGACATAGATAAAAAATAAATCTGAAAAGAATAAGGGCATAAACATATTTTTTTTAATTATTTACGATATATTGGCATATATAGTGCAATAGTCTTTGAAGATTTTATTTTTTATTTTTCCTAATGTTATCACAAGATAAAGTTCATGGTAGTATATCACAATTTAGGAATAAATTGCTGAAAAGGTAGTTTTCGCATCATCTAGTCATGTGCATGCACGTGAGAATATCTGGTCACATACACGCACATGATAGTTTTAGTGTTTAACAGAAGAAAATTGTCGGAAACATTTGCAGAGTTTTCTATGAAAATTATGTGCAATGTTTATCCTAGTTAAACGAATTACCCAAATTAAATCCAATGATCAACATTGTCGAGAACTGAACTTAATACCATCCTCATGAGAGGATGAGGTACTACTAGTTTGTGGGAGTATTCAACATTTTAGAAGATGATAAAGATGGTGACGCAGAACGGAAGTGGATTTAGAGTTTATGATGGAGAAATTGGAGAAGAACTTAGCATTTGAGATAAATTGAGGGTTTTGGACTTCACGGCCAGGCGAATTGCACGTTCACTTTCTCACGAATCACTCAAAGGAAAAATTTGATGAAAGCAAATCACATGCTCTCAATTTCATTCATCATCTCTTACTAAAATAAAATTAGAATTTTACAAATCATATATATAGAAAATCCTAATGCAACAAGATAATAACTAATCTTTTAAAATCTAACCAAATCTCTAATCCAATCTAATCAAATCCAACTAAAGAACTAATTTTATCTCCATCAATTTTCCCCCGCTTGAAAACATTCACCACCGGTAAATGGCGGCAAGAAGAAATTCAAGCACATCGGATAAATCGAACATATCCGAAACAAAATATCAACTATCTTGTTGTCCCATGTTGGTGGCGTTCGTGGATGTAGAAACGGAGTGAGCTGAAAATTTGATGCTGTGAAGGACATCGTGCAGAAAGCAGAAGCTCGAAGATCAACTGGAGTAGAACACCATGGCACTTGAGGACTAATAACAACTGAGCAAATATCAGGGACTAGTAGAATATCCGACTCCGAAGAAAACATAACAAATTCCTACAAAAACCTGAAAGGGTTCGTACATTGAGTATGAAGAACTTCTACATTCCAAAAAGAGAAACTCGCAGATTGAACCCTAATTAGCACAGATCCAGCTGAAATACTTGCACTCTATCACGAATATCTACAATAGACTTACAAGCATCATTGCTAAATATAATTTGCTTACGGATATTCACACGCAAACGATACAGAAGGGGTGCAAGTGAATCTAAAGGTAGATTAGTCTTGTCAACTATAGGATCGGAGTCTACAAGAAATATGAACCTAAACTCGATAGATTCATGGTTCTTAAGCACAAAATAGAGCAATTTTATCACCTTGTATTAGATTTATTAACCCATTCTTTTTATTTTTAGAGGGACTCTTGGGGGTGTTGGACAATGGTTCTTAAGCACAAGACAATGTGCTTTTTATTGTCTTGTGCTTAAAAACCTTGCACAAGACAATGGTTCTTAAGCACAAAATGGAGGAATCAATACAATTTTCTTTCCATTAAATATAAATGTATAGATGTTGAACTTTCCATAATTCTTAAATCTAAATCAAATAACTAGAGTGTACCGAGCAAAATATGTGCAGCATCCATATGTAGAACATCACACTAAATATGATCACTGTAACTCGAAAATTGAATAGGCACAAGATAATGTTGAATAATAGCATGAAAACTTTTATCAACCCAAGTGATATTATGCGATTGAGAGTGTGGTTCAACTTTGAGGCCCATCCTGTCAACGGCCAATTTAGAAATGATATTCACACAACTAGTTATATCTATCATGACTTTATAACTCTTACCACTGTGTGTGATATAGGTGTGAAATACGTTAAACCTACGTCAATCCTCATCTCTAAATAGAGCATGCAAATACATAACAATGTGTAAAGGTATATTTATTAGGTCATCTTCAACATCACTAAAATTTCCTTGATGTTCATAAATTTCTTTTCAGTCTCACTATCATCTTTATTACGAACATCGTCTATTAACAAATTTCTTGTGGGACATTAATAAGCAAAGTGACCCAAACCATGATATTTGAAACACTCAGTTTATTTTGTAGTTGGTTTTGATGACTCACCAGTGATGGTTTTACCTTTTGTATCCTTAAAACAGTATTAGTGTTTTTAACATTAGTGTCGATTGTCACTTAGGATACTCTGCAGTTCTGCAAGTGGACTTTTTATATGAAGGTGTGCAAATTTATCTCATAGTTGAGTGCGCACTGAAATGCATACTCAACAAAATCTAAAAAATGTGTAAGCACTTCACACTTGAGCTCAGAATTGAGTCCAGTGCGAAATCGTGAAAGAGTTAGACGAATGTCTTCTTGAATATCACGTCGCACTAAGAGCTCATCGAATTTATGCATATATTCAGTCACACTCATATTTCCCTATTAAATTAGACAGTTGGTCAAGAAGGCAATTCTTAAAAGTTGGAAGAAGATATTTCATTCTAACTTCTTTCATTTGAAACTATGTTTCAATTGGTTCTTATCGCTCTCTTGCTAACTGTCTTTCAACTGACATCCAATACACTTTATCTGACCCGTATAATTTTAATTTAGCAAAACGGACTCTTCGGGCTTCTGACATCCCATACCATCCAAAAAAATAATCCATATCCGCTAACCAGTCACAAAAACATTAGGGGTCATAAGTGCCATTAAAAGAGGAAATATCTACTTTGGCTTTACGTGTGATATCATCGTGTGGATGTTCACCCTCAAAATTATCATTTCTTTCAGTATTATGATGCCTTTCTAGTCTACTCACATTTCTTTGATTATTTTCAATAGGTTTTTGATCATTGACTTGTGTTTCTAAATTATCTAAATGTGTATTAATTATATCTAAACCAGTTTGAATTTTTTTATAAGTGACCATTATTTCGTTTAATTCATTCAAAACTTCAGTGAGATCCATAACTTCTCTAAAAATTTTACCACTACGAAGCATGCAATATCTATTTTACGTGAAGTTGCAATCAAACACACAGATGATTATGCAAAATTCTTGACACCAAAACTAAATGCATGACTATATGATAAAAATAAAACACTTTAAAGATTTAAAGTTGCTATATGTAGAAAAATGCAATTCCTATTTATGCAATAAAATGCAACACAAATAAATTTCATGGCAAATTATAAGTAACAATAAATCTTTTTCGAGTATATACAAATAACAAGAATTAAGTGCAAAATATTACTGACTGAATAAACAGTGCAATTAAAAGTTACCTCGGTATAGAGTAAATCACACTTAAGCACGAATTCCTTCGAGTATTGGGAATTTTGCACAAGCTATGTAGTAGAAATCTCACAAAGTACCTCAAGAATAGCTCATAATTGTTTCTACACGAATCAGGCTCAAACTGGGCGCGAATCGAGCTCAAAATGACTCCAAATCACCCAAAAGAACCCTTAACAGGTCTATTGAAATGCAAACGGATCCAAATTGAAATGGGTCCAAATCATTATTTCTCTTGATCGAAGTTGCCTGCTTGCTTCAAAGCAATCGACGGAGTTGAACTTCGAAGGGTACAACAATGTTCGAAGGCTCGTGGCATCGACAATGATAGCTGGATGAGGACGAAGCAACAAAGTCAAAATTCGAACGGTGACCGATCTAATGGTCGAAGAGCTTCAGATAATCGGACGAGACGGAGTGTAATGGAACGACGAGGTCAGACTAGAGTGTGAGGTTGTTGGGTTGTTGCGGCTGTTGTTATTTGTTGTATGCGTTGATGGGAGAGACTGTTGGTTGATGTTGTAGGGAAGAAGAACGGAAGGCGGTGAGGATTTGGTGAGGAATTGACGAAGTCGATGAGGGTGTCAATGTGGGGGGGAGCGGCTGAGGGTGGTGTTGCTGCCGACGCGAGAGTAGTTGGGGAAAGAGAGGATGGTGAGGAGTTCTGGTTGTTATTCTTTTCTTTTTTTTCTTTTTTTTTCTTTACTTCTCCTTCTTTGTCGCAACTTCTCTGTTCTCTTCTTTTTTTTTGTTTTTTTTACTTTCTATTTTGATCTGATTTTCCTTTTTTTCACTCAATTTTTTTCTTTTTTTTTGAATTTTTTTCTCTAAAATCTAAAATAAAATATAAAAAGAATGGAAGATTGAAGGATACGAAGACGAAGATGAATTTGGGCTTTAATACCAATTTGACGCAGAACGAAAGTGAATTTTGAGTTTATGGTGGAGGAATTGGAAAAGAACTTAAGGTTTGGGATAAATTGGGGGTTTTGGACCTCATACCCAGGCAAATCACACACCCGCTTTCTCACAAATCACTCGAAAAAAAGATTTGATAAAAGTAGATCATATACTCTCAATTTTATTCATCATCTCTCACTAAAATAAAATTAGGATTTTACAAACCATATATATAGAAAATCTAATACAACAAGATAATAACAAATCTTTTAAAATTTACCAAATCTCTAATACAATCTAATCAAATCCAACTAAATAACTAATCGTATCTCTATCAGATGGTTTATTGGAAATTTGAAAGTTCGTTGTATTTTCTTGTAACTTAGCCTAAACAAAATTTTAAGCCTTATATCATTTATTAACTCAGGAAACCAGTGGAATTACTCGATCACAATGTTCCGGGTCCCACAAGTATGTGAATGCTTCCTGTAACAAAATAACATATCATGTATAGAGGACCTAAATTCATGTTACAGCAAAACCCAGAAATAGATAGATAGCACAGATGAACGATGAGCATCAGGAGTGCAACAAAATGTAGGACAAATAAGTCTTTAGAGCCAAGCTGAACACTCATCACACCAATGATAGCATCAGGTCATGGCATATACAAATGAAGTTGAAAAAAACATGACCTTACAAAAACGAGATCCAAAATATAAAATATAATTGGCAGGCTAACTATTTTTTTTTTATCTATCCATAATACTACTCATCAAAAATTTTAACATAAACTGGTCTTGTTATTTGGAGAGGGAACACTGAATATTTAAGTGGAGTATCTTAACTTTGTTAAATTAGAAATGTTAACAATAAAAAGATCTACATTTTTATTTTAAAAAATGCTATGCTGTTATCAAAACAAGAAATTCGTTTTAAGGTAATTGATATAAGACTTAATGAGCTGGATCTGGTCTTCATTACTTACATCTTCCAGATCATCAGAAACGATTGGCATATGAGAAAAGTCCTCTAATTCAGCAGCTTTATTTTTTGCAAGAGCAACAACTTCTTCAGGAAAGTTTGCAAATTCTGCTACATGAATGCCAAAACTTTGATCACAAGCACCTGGCTCAACCTGAGAATCACAAATTTCATTAGCATATAACAGAAAAGAAGCAGTATAAGTATGGGATTGTTAGTGAGAAACAGTTCCATTAATTGAAGACACACATAAAAATATAAAGGGAAAAAAGGAAGAAAGACCTGTACCAGAGTGGTGATGACTTCTGAATATGCCAATCCAATTCTTTAAAATGACATACAATAATACCATGTAACCTTAAATTTTAGTCTTGAAAGACTAAAGATTAATGAGTGCAAGGAATGAGAAGCCACGCACCGTCAGTAACCTATTGTGGATACAATTAAATCTACTTATATAATACTATGCAAAACTATAAAATTATCTTAGATAACATAAAAAAAGAAAGAGATTGCAGATAAATATCTCCAATTTCAAAGAAGCTATGCTTAAATACCTAATGTTGCACTATGCGACAAGAATCTATGAATTTCTCTGTAAAGAAACTCCTGTTAGTGACTAGGAATCCTGGTAAGCTATTCCCAATATATTATAAACAACCTATCCTTCTACAACTTCTAGACTATGATTCCCAATGCGCCCTCCATTACAGCATACACCAATGTGCAAAGGTAATTTATGAAAGCCATTAACAGGGCAGAGACCAAAAAGTACATAGTAAAAGGGTTTATGACAGTGCATTGCTTACAGAAGTTGCAGTATATACAAATCCATGAGTTCCAAAATGGGTGAAAATTGGATGTTTTATCTGAACTACAGCTAAGGAAAGACCAGAGGATGATATGAGTCCATATATTCAAACACATTAAGAGACTAATTAAGGTAGAAACGAGAATACCTATGTTAAATAAAACTTAAACAAGAAAGTTGCAGTCAAAATTGTAAAACCCTAACATCTATGTAGCATGTGATGATAAGCCACGGCTCTTGGCAGTAGTTTCTTGCTATGTGCATACCTTATGTTAAATTTGGTTACCTTTCACATCTAAAAGATGCAAAATTAAGAACATAGTTTAGAACAAGTTGAACATTCAAGAGGAAGAATGCCAAACTGGAAGAGGTAGAATGCCAAACTGGTTCTATCACTCATCATTATTAAAACATTTCTGTGCTTAGACCAATTAACCAAGCTATGTGCAATTGTCCCTCACTATGACAGGTCGGACACTTCTCATTTCATTTGCGTAAAATTTTGCTTGTTTGTTGATCCATTTTCATTTTGTATGTTCTACAGTATCAGTAATGAAGATTCTACAATTGGCTAGTGGTTATGAATTCATCGGTTTAATGCAAGTTGTCGAGATAAACATATCTTATACTTGTGTGTGTGTGTATATATACTACATACACAATATATACTACACACATATATATGATGTCTCATGTAGCTTTCTATAAAGTATGCATGAATATTGCCTTATTCATATTTATTTTCTATGATAAATGCATGTATATTTAAATTTTGATATTGACATATACAACAACAACAACAACTAAGCCTTTTATCCCAAGTATTTGGGGTAGGCTACATGAACCAAAAAAAGAATCACGTCGGATCGATCACTTTGATAGTCCTTCTCCATTCATTTCTATCAAGTAATATCTCCTCATTTAAACCTCTAGAATCCATATCTTTTCGTATCACCTCCATCCATATTTTCTTCGGTCTTCTCTTCGTTTTTTTAACTTGTCCTACATTGACAAACTCCCCTCGTCGAACTGGTGCATTTGTAGGCCTACGTTGCACATGACCAAACCATCGTAAGCGATTTTCTCACATCTTCTTATCGATGGGAGCTACACCTACTTTAGCACGAATATCTTCATTTCTCACTTTATCTCTCCTAGTGTTGCCGCATATCCAGCAGAGCATGCACATCTCTGCTACACTTATCTTCTGTGAATGACGTTTCTTTATAACCCAACATTCCGTACCATATAATAAAGCTAGCCTAATAGCAGTTCTATAAAGTTTTTCCTTGAATCTTAACGGAATATTAGGGTCGCATAAAACTCATGTTGCCCTCCTCCATTTCAACGAAGCAGTTTGTATTCTATGGTTAATATTATTATCGATCTCTCCATGATTCTGAATAATAGAACCCGAATACCTAAACTGACTGCTCATTTGTATCTCTTGCCAATTCAGTTTTACAGCATTATAGTGTATGGTCCGTCGTTTACTAAATTTACACTCCATATACTCTGTTTTAAACCTACTCAATTTAAAACCTCTAGATTCTAATGTGTGTCTTCATAACTCTAACTTGGCATTTACACATGCTCTTGTCTCACCAACTAAGACAATATCATCAGCAAATAGTATACACCAAGGTATCTCATCCTGAATAGCTCTAGTAAGCTCATCCATCACTATAGCAAATAAGAATAGGCTCAATATAGATTCTTGATGTAATCCAATTGTGATAGAAAAATCACTTATTAAACCACCACATGTTCTGACATTGCCCACTACTCCATCATACATTTCCTTAATTATATTGATATATTTGATGAGAACTTTTTTCTTCATTAATGTCCACCAAAATATCTCTCGTAGTACCTTATCATAGGTTTTCTCTAAGTCAATGAATATCATATGCAAATTTCTGTTTCTATCTCGAAATCGCTCTATAAGTTGACGAAGTAAATGAATAGCTTCTGTCGTCGATCGCCCGGCATAAATCCAAACTGGTTCTCCGATATTTTAACAGTTTGTCGCAATTTATATTCAATTACCATTTTCCAAAGCTTCATAATGTGACACATGAGTTTTATAGTGGTTATCATTATCAAGGAAATATCGGATATATTTTTCAAATATCATATGTCAATGTCAATATTATTATGACATGATATTGACATATGATATTTGAAAAATATACCCGATATTTTCCTGATAATGATAACCACTATAAAATTTTTCAATTCAATCCATAGCCGATATTTAAAACCTCGGTCTTGAGAAATCTTATCTCAAATTGGGCAAAAACCCTTATAAGTACCCCCTACAAATCCCAATGAATATACACAATTTTCCAAATCAAAATTACGTAGATTGAAGGAGAAAGGAGGTGATATAGGAGGTTATGTTGTTTCTTAACCTCTTGATTGTCATTGTTCATCGCTCTTCATCCCAATCTTGTGTCAATTTCAATCCATTCTATCAACTGCAACTATGCTTAGAGATTTGTTTTCAACTCTTTTCAATTTTTTAATTAATTGTTCAGAGATTTGATTATTTTTCTCGATTTTTCCAATTTATAGGTTAGGTCGTGTTTTCCCACAAAACATCTTTTTTTCTTTAAAATCATACGATCACATGACATGCATAACTTTCCAAATTTGTTCGGGCTAGTGCTTTGAACCCCACAAGACCCCGACATGTATGTTTTCTCAATTTATGCATTTTTTATGTTATTTTTATATCTAAAATCCCTTGCTACACTAGAATCTGACTAGTTTAACTCTTTTTCCTTCTAATTTTGTTGCACGAGGACTCAACCTGTGAATTACAAATAACACCAGCAAATAAATAGAGATATCTCAACAACAAACCCACATTTCCTCGAGTTATGGACACTTGAGGTGGCGATCAATTCTTTTCCACAGCCCAAATGTAGATAATATGGATCTTCGTCAAAGGTCCCCACAATTTGACGTTTTATTGAACATAGTTCACTTCTTCCCTGTTGATCACTCAAAAGTTATAACCGTGCTTCGGTTGGAATAGGTTATTCTTGTTTGTGATTATGCAAAATATATTGTTTATTATTGTTACTACATTGCTTCATACATATTAGTATAACTTCCATTGCTTTGTAAGCATTTTCCTATGCTTTGTGTACTTATTGGCACAACAAAAAGTATAATTCGTGGCATGACATAAAGAAAAATTAGGGTTCAAGGTGTGAAGATTGGATGGATTTGGAGAACAAAGCTAGATTTGATGAACTAACGAAGGAATAAATTCGAGCCTCCTAATCAGGTAAATCAGATGCCCACTTCCCAACTCACGAAAGGTTTCAAAGCATTTTCCGTGACATTCCTCGGGTTTCTCATATAAAGTAATTTCCATGTAACGAATAGAGTCTCACATCGATTTAAATAACCTAATCTCTACATACACAAAATGTTCTACACTACAATAAATAAAAATAGAAATATCTAAAGCAAATAAAAAACAGCTAGTGTTAGTCGTTCAATGTTCCTAATGTTCTAAAACTCAATTTCATTACATGCTCTGTACGAGCAAATAATGAGTACTCGAAAAACTCAATGAGTACTCAAATTACACATTCAAAACTCGAAACATTCATATTTAATATGTATATATAAAAATATTAAATATGTTATACATGAACATATAATCTCAATACTAAAAACAAAATAAATTAAATGTAATAAAACAATTTCCATACCTTACCAATATCTGATTAGCAGGTCAAACAACACATTAGAAATAACTCATTTCCGCTTAGAATTTTTCCTAAAAACAACCCATTTTCTAAGACTCAATCAATTTTAAAAATTTGATTAAAAATAATCAGAAAAAAAAGAATGATCGAAAGAGAAAATGAAATTATTAAGAAAAGACAAAAAAAGAAAACAAAATAATCGAAAGAGAAAAATCAATCTTACCATCTTACCAAGCTTGAAACACAGCGAAACATCGACCTGCTGATCATCTCTGCTCTCTAGATTGATAGCCACAACCACCCTATGAGTTTTTGACAAAATTGCATCACTAATCGCACCACCTTAAAACCTCTTTGATCATTGCCATTACACCATAGTTGCAATAACTCATCGAGAGAGATTAGACCTCAATCTCTACGAGGTTTATAACAAAAACTGACAGGTTAATTTTAGATAAAAACATTATGACCTTTTTTCCGATCTGATAAGTGTTGAATGCCCACATCATAACCCGTTCAAGCGAGGAAGTCAGCAAAATCAAACGAATATTCAAGTGAGGTAATCGACCAAATCAAACAAGTATTCGTTATATCCACTTTTTTTATCGAGTTCCCTAATCTCGGCACATTCAGAGAACAAGTTTGGGTACTCGACCAAACAATCGGAAGAGTTCTCTAGGTATTAAAACACTACATGTTCCAATAAATTATGTGCATTACAAGATTCACCTTTGGTGAAGAAATACACCATAATTTCTACAATTTTTGAAGCTCTTCACCCATCGCAACTAGATCTCACCAAATGAAACATTCTCGATTAAAAACAACATATGGAGATATATGCAATGCCTAATCTTGTCATTGCTATCATTGAACAGGCTTCATTATTACTGGTACAATAATAATTTGCATGTGCTCAAAACCTGTCTATTGTGACAAAAGACTTGAAAAGAGTCATAAACATTGGGCAATCTCATGGACAATTGAAATTTCAGAGTTGACAAAGACGGCACGATAATCACAGTGGGTTCCGATAAAAGATCTACAAGAGTCTTAATAAGGGGTTGATCAAAGATCTACAAGAGTCTTAATAAGGGGTTGATCAACCTCTGTGAACCATGATGAAGTTTCTTCTAACAATGAAATATGAAATCTAGCTCATGCCTACCAAAAACTCACCATGTTTGGCTCAAACTGAGAAATCTGGTCTTTAGTCCCGTTGAGGATTTCAGACAACATACTTAGCTTAACTGCAGATTAAATTATAAGTTTACCCAATGAAACTTCAAAATTGCTTGAGGAATATGATACCTTATTGAGAAAGAATACTTGGGACAGCTCAATCGGTCCATGATTCAAAGACGGCCTCGAAAATAGTTCAAATCGGGCTTAAAAAGGGCCCATTCATTATTTCCTTGAAAGAGGTGCTCAACCTTCCTAATCATTAGCAAGTCTTCATGTAGTTTTGTGTTGGGTTTAGTTTAATTGTGGGCCTCATCCAAGCAAATCATATGCAAACTTTATATGAATCATTTACAAAAGGTTTCAAAGTATAGCAAATGCCTAGGATTTTTCATATGAAACAATTTCCATAATCATTCTTCACTCGTGAATAAAAAGTCTCGTGAATAAAGAGTTTTCACAAGTCTTATACCCCTTTAAATAGACTAATCTCTATGTGCACACACGTGCCAATGAAATAAATAAAAATAGAAATATTTAAAGCAAATAAAAAAGACCACCTAATCCTCGATGTCTCCATCCACTTCTATTTCTTCTTCTTGTCATTGATTCTTACGTGTTCAAGTGAGGCTATTTTAGTTTGTTACTACAAATTACTTATGCATCCTAATGTTCTTGCTAGGATATTTCTTTCTCCTTTCAGAGGTGGTTATCCTGGACTCCTTCCAATTAGTATGAGCATTCAGTTGAGCTTACTTTTTCTTCCTCATAAGCAAATCAAGCTTTATGCTCGCTCATAAATGTACTTCTTCGGAATAGCCTTGAACATAAATAGCATTGATGCATGGTTAAGAGAACAACCTCTTAACTCCTATGATGATCCTCAACTGGATTAATATGGATATGAGGTAAGTATCCACACTGATCATATCTGAATCCCATTGAAATTGACCTTGAACACTTGAGTTCTTCCCCCCATCAACAAGATACCTCGCAAACTGACATCGCATCATGGACAATGAACTCTAATGGAATTTTCTTAGTCTAATTGGCTTATCCTATGTTCACCCAGACTTGCAATACTCAATCACAAATACTTCATGTTAGATTAGAAAACTATCTTGTATTTGAATTTAGTTTAAATTTAGTTCCACATTACATGTTGGATTGCTTATATAGTGTTTTGACACCCATAAATATATGTGCCCCTTAACTCATAATAAATAAACTGGTTGGTTCTGATTATTTCATAACATGGTATCAGAGCGCGTTATGAAATAAATCTCAGCCGTAAATCTTAGCCATTCTAATTGATGGCCAACTCCGATTCTGACGCCAACTCCGATTCTGACTCCACAATCATGTCATAAATTCGTTGTCGACTTCGATTCCGACTCCAATTCTAACTCTGACTCGACAATCACGTCGCCAATTCGATTCTATATTTACTTCAGTTTCTACTTCTTCTCTACTTCATGACTATAGGAACTCTAGGTAGTCCCTCCTTAACTAGGGTGTAATCCAGGTTTGACACAACCCTTTAATCCTTATTTTGCCTACTACTGCTTCTACAAAAGAAGTTTATCTACTGTCTATTATAACTTCTAAGAAAAAATTATCTGCTACCTACTACTGCTTCGAAAAAAGAAGTTTACCTACTGCTTACTACTAATCCTAAGAAAAAAGTTGATCTGTTGCCTACTACTGCTTCTAAGAAAGAAGTTTATCTACTGCTACTGTTGTTGATGCTCGAATACAGATTTGCTTGATATTCAAGTAATTCATCTACTGCTACAATTACTACTACTACTGTCTGTTACTGCTGCTCATCTACTTCAAATTAATATGTACTATTGAAGAATGAGACACTATTTTCTAATATGTGTAACAAATTGGGTATAATTGATATTTATACTCTATTTTGAGGGAAAGTGTTAGATTAGAAAACTATATTGTATTTGGATTTAGTTTAGATTTAGTTCCATATCGCATGTTAGATTATTTGTATGGTGTTGAGACACCTATAAATATATGTACACCTTGACTCATAATAAGTAGATTGGTTGGTTCTGATTATTTCATAACACTTCACAGTGATTCCACTTTATGGATAAAAAACACTGATGTCAGCCGAAAATGAGAATCCTTCTCTAGAAATACCTTAGAGGAATCACTCCCACAAGACAATTATTGAATTCAACAGAAACACATGGAGTACCATCATCATGTGGCTGTTTTACTACAAATTTTGAAGAATACATCCAATATTTGTCCTAATTTCGTCGAGTAGAAAGGTCAGCGATCTTGTCCAGAGATGGATTGATGAACACCATTTTACACCACATCAGAGATTGTGGACCACACTTCTAGAGCAGAGAAAGAAACATTGGTGGGTTATCTTGAGGAAAACAATTACTTGCATTGCTCTATGGGTATGGTTGAATGCAAGCAACAACCTCTACTTCAACAACATACCCCTTACCCCGACCGCAAACATTCACCAAATTATTGAATTGAGCTTTGAGCAAATTACATTGCACAGTAGGCAAATACCTCCATGTAATAATCGTGCACTTAGATAGTTTCAGCAGCATGGATTCTGATCCAAAAGTAACGTGATTATCCACTTTTGTGATTGTAAGACTTTGGTTTATACCAGTATAAAAAATTACTAAAATAAACTGATGCCATGAAGGCTATGATTCTAATGCTTGACATGCAGAGCGTCTTCTTCATTACATTGTTCCAGCCAAAAGATATTCTATCCCAACATATGTGGATAGTTAGCCTCTGTTAAAGTGCTATAATTAGCTTGATATAAATTGTTTTTCCACAACTCAATAGTTTAAGCTTAAGACTAAGGCAGTTTCCTGACATGGCATCGGAGCAGCAGGTTTCAAGAAATCCTAGGTTTAAACCTCATTATCATCAAATTTAAAAATGTTTACTACAGCCAGCGGTATCCAAGCAAAAATCAAAGTTGGAGTTCTTTCCATGTGACTCAAAGGCTCACATGAGGGAAGTGTTAGTTTTGAATTAGCTTGATATACATTGTTAGTCCACAACACATTAGCTTAAGCTTTTGGCTAAAACGGTTTCCTAACAGCCTCTTTGCTCAAAAGCTTTTCCCCTTGATAGGTCCGTGCTTTCATCAAGGGGTAGCTCATAACATGTGTTGATCAGTCATCCAAAGGAGAGGGGCTCTAAGGACCAGTTTGACATCTCATTCAATGAGAGAGTGAGTGAAAATGATGCACTACACGGACGCCATTTGGACCCTACGAAAGCAAGCCCCGAGCTGATCCGTACCGGTTTTTCTGACGAAGATTGGCTTCATTTGCCATGTTGAGGGCTCAGAAGAAGCTCATGTTGGAAAGCAAGCGTGTGCAGGAACCAATCAGGATACAAATCGTCGAGGTCTTCCTGGATGGATTGACCTACGACTGATTAACTCAGGCCCTTTCTCACTGACTTCTTCCTTCATTCGAAGAAGAAAGTACTTACTCAATCTGCCTGTATTGGTCCCGCCTCATGTTGCTTTCAACCACGCCTTATTTTATGTATTCTCATATGGTTTGGCAGCTGATCTTTTCCAGTGAGTCTAATCACATCATCGTTAGCCATACTACTTTCGGACATGCTACTCTCCATTATAAGAAAAGTATGACTATTACTAAAGATAACAGTTTGTAAATTGAGCCCACTGAATAACATCTCCATAATTATTTGCAATGATAAGTCTCAACTCTCTTTGATAAGCCTTAAGGTCACTCGTAGACAATATCTTTCATCTCTGAAGCTTGCTCAACCAAATCCTATTGTTATTCAGTAGGACATCCAGCCTACCAACATGAGACTCCGATTCTACTTACTAGCATGTTGGCAGTTTGTTTACCTTAGGCTGTGTTTGGTTTGAAAGAAAATGGAAGAAACAAAAAGAAAGAGAAAATGAAAGAGAGAATGAAATTGAAAAAAAAAAAAAAAAACAAAAGAAAAGAAAAGATGGAAAAATGGTTTTTCCTTGATGTTTGGCTAGTAAGAAGACATTTTTCTTCTTTTAAATTTTCCTTCAAACCAAACAATAAAAAACATTTTCTTTCTTATTTTCTTTTCTTTTCCTTCATTTTCCCTCAAACTAAACAGAGCCTTAGTGACCTCCAAACCAAATATTGCTAAGGTGCATATAGTCTGCTTAATGATAAAGATTAGATTAGTTATTTAATTGGATTTGATTTAATTAGGAATTTAGTTAGATCTTGGATTTTTAGAGATTTGTTATTATCTTTTTGCTTTAGAATTTTCTATATATATGGTTTGTAAAACCCTAATTTGATATAGAGTGAAATATGATTTCTTTTGAGAACATGTGATTTGCTTTATCAAATCTTTTCTCAAGTAATTCATGAGAGAGTAGGCGTGTGATTTGCCTGGCATGAGGTCTAAACCCTAATTTATCCCCAAAACCATAAGTTCTTCTCCAATCTCTCCATCACAAACCCTAAAACGCTTCCGTCTGCTGTTAAATTAGTATCAGAGCTCAAGATCTCCATTTTCAGGTGTCAGAATCCAAATTCATCTCCATCTTTTTTTTAAAAAAAAAATCTTTTTAGATTTGAGAGAAAAAAATCTGAAAAAAACTGACAGTAGATCATATCTAAAAAAAAAAAGAGCAAAAAACATCAGAATAAAAAAAGAGAAAAAAAAAAAGGACAGAAAAGAGAAGCAGCATGTAACAACCTAATTTCATAACTTACATTTTTAATATCAGATTAATTCCAAAGTGAATGCATTGTGTTTGTCTCATTTTTCTATATTTTTGTGATTTTCTTGAAATTTTTAAAATAGTCACTTAAAATAATATTATTTTAATCACCGGTGGCTCCTACATATATTTTAATTAGTCTTTTTTCTTTTGACTTGTAAAATGAAATTTGACTTTATTTGGATTAGTTTAATTTGAGTTTATGGTCATAAACAACTCCAAAAAACCTATTATTACTAGTCATTTGTCATATACATATTTTTATCTTTATTCACCCATACCTCCCATACCCCATCTCTCCAAACTATGGATCTTAAACCTACTCCCATATTTATATGGTTAATATAATGTAAAATATCAATGAAAATTCAACCTAACCTATCTAACCCATACGTTACTTTCACCATGCTTGTCCTTTGGCCAAGCATGACAAGTCGTCCTCTTACCTCCATATCTCCTTTATCTCATACTTGTCCTTTACCCAAACATGACAAGACATCCTCTTGCTCCCATACTTTTTTTTGTCTTATTATATTTTTTTTCCTTTCTTTTCATTTCTTCCCCTCATTATATATCTCTCTTTCAGTTTACATTCTTCTTAACTCTTTTTACTCCAACTCTCAAGAAGAATAAAAAAAAGAGAAGAAGGAGAAGAGGTTCTTTAGCATCAAAATAGGCTTACCTTCCCTAACACATCAAGGCAAGTAGAATCACATCCACTCTTATGATTTTATTTTGTAACTAAAATATTTTATAACCAATTTAGAATCTTGATTTGTTTAAATTTAGAAAGCTAATATCTCTATACAATATTCTCTATGATTATTTTAAATATAAAAATATGAATTTATGATTTTATTAATGGCCTCCTATGCTTAAACTATAAGTTACAAACTTAAACTATATGTTTTATTTTGAAATTACAAAGAAGCTATATTTATGAATGTTTATCATATTTGGAAATACATTTGAATTTCCCATATAAGTTTTTCATGTATAATATAATGATTTTAAATCACTTTCCACTTGACATTAGAACATAGATGTGTGTGTGTGTGTGTATATATATATATAATCATGTTTTAAAGAGAAGATTTCAAATAAGTTTCTAAATTAAATTGTTAAAATATTTCTTTTATACGAGATATTATGTTAGGACATAATTCTTTTTATGCTAATCCATGTTTACTTGAAAAACATATACATTAGTAAGATTTAATAAATTTGCTGCTTTCTATACTATGAAATCATGCTAGAATTTAGAAAATCAATATGTTGTTAAAGTAATCGTTATAATAGTATTAAGCCTATTTAATTTTCATTTTTACAATTTAGTACGCACTTACCTAATATGTATTTATATTCATAATTGTATATATATGATTCACATACATGATCATCCTAGATATTTGATCATCCTAATATTCACTTACATACGTGTTTATATGTATACTTGTATTTATGTGTGGTTTACATACATGACCATTTCCATAACATTCATTAAAATATTCTATACTCCATCATACTTGCCTTGACATATATATACTAGTTGCTTGTACAAAATACATGAAAATATGCCGGATTTTCCTTATTAGTACATACACATGTCTTGATAATACCATGGATCCTGACTTGTCTCTTAAATTGATTTTGACATGTACCACATCTTGCTTATTACTAGACATATGTATGTAGAAATCTTAACATGATTGGTTCATCATATTCCGGATTGATTTCCATATAATATAACTGAAAACCTTGGGTTATTTGAGAACTAAAGGGTGGACAAATATTGTATCGTGAAAGGTTTAGGATAGGTTGCGCAACTGAAATAGAGGCCCATCCGCTGGGGCGCCCGAATGGTTCTGAGCCATCTCTTGTTTAGTCCATGTTGATGGGACGACCGATTACTCATTATCAGTATCTGCTTGAGTGCTTAGCGGCACGGCTGGTTCAGCGCTAGCATCTTGGCCGGATCCCGAGTATGCACGGGTACTTTCACGGTACGAGTCTATTTTTCACCATTTAGTTCAAAATATAAACTAAAATAAGATATTAAGTTAGACTTGATATGCATGTATATCCCTGCTTAATATTGTTAGTTGATTGTTTAATATTTTCCACACATGTACATACTTTCATGTCCACACTCATATCTTACATATTTGTTTATATTACACTCCCTACTTCTTATTGTTTTACGTGCTGGTTTTAACCCTGAGCTCCCCCACACGCTCAGATACTAAAAATGTGAGCGTACTTTCTGGGGCAGGCCGAGCAACAGTAGATTTCTAGACCTCTGCTTTTGTATTTTTGGTTTGATATGTATCACCCCTTTGGGACTTTATTTCCAACTTTTATATCAGTATTGTACTTGTTACTTCGTATATTAGACATATATATCTTCTTTTTTATATGGCAGTAGACTAACTTCAAAGATCCTGGTAGATGACTAGTATTTAGTTCCATTTATTTCTGCTTTTACATACTTATAGGTCTCGTGCACGTCGACTTACACGTGCCCGCCGGTAACGCACTCCGTTTCCATATCTCCTGGAAAATGGGGCGTTACACAGCAGCAGAAAAAAAAAACCCAAAAAATCCCCCGACCCAATCTCCTCTTTCTTCTTCTCCGCCCGGCCCCACAACAAACAGCAGCAACAACAATTGCAGCAGCAACAAGCAGCAAGCGGCAGCAGCAACAAGCAACAGCAGTAAGAACAGCAACCGCAACAACCCACGAGTCCATCCAACTTAACAAACATGCATCCAATAGTAGTGGAAGTACCAAATTGATTTGATTTGGACTAGCAAATCTGCAACTTGCAGACCCAACCCGATCCACTTGAGTTTAAAGTGGATTCAGTTCACAGGCAAACCCATTAGAAGAGAAACAGACCCGTTAAGTTTTTTTGGGTGATTTTGAAGCCGTTTAAAGTCCGGTTCGTAACAGATTCGACCTACAATTGAGACGCCACAATTTTTTGGTATTTTCTGAAACTTTAGCTAGAAATTTTGAAGTTAATTATTATGAAATTCATATTCTGTGAAAAATACATAAACATTTATGCTGATTTGAAGCAAATAGAGTATGATATATATGATGCAGTCTCATATTTTCGCAGTTATGATCCGAATGGTTATGAAAACTGGAAGAAAAATCTGGAGCAATTTTTCCGTTACTTTTCTTTGACTTCAGAGCAAGAATACAATTATGGTAGATTAAAATTGGTTGAAAAAATTTCTGATTGGTACAACAATAACTATAATTCTCGTCCAACTTGGGATTAGTTGAAATTTCTTCCTCGTGCATGGTATGCTCCGCATCTTATCTTTAATTGTTCACCAGATTTTTTGAGGCCAAACAGTGCTCTAAATGTGAAAGATACGGACACTCAGCAATAGTGTCCTGTCATCAAATATTTGATATGTGAAGAATTTTGGCTATATAAATGTCAGTGCCCTTTGAAAGAGTCCAAATATCGACACATCAGCTTCTGAGAATTTAGATGATGATAATGTTGTAGTTGAGACCGAAGCCATCATAGAGCTCGTCACAAGTCCAAAAGTTGTTGATCCGATTTTCCTGCCAGATCCAACTACAGAAATATTCATTTGTCATGTTCATAAGGATCGTGTTTTCATTGACTTTCCAGCTCACATTCCAAATTCTTCATTTTCTACACAAGCGATAGATTTCGATTTCTCTCCAAACCTTTTACAATTGTTACTGTCGTCATCATTGGAATGTAAGGCAACATACATTTGGCTACTGATTTGTTCGATTTTCTTATATTTAGTTCGGTGGAAAGTTTTGCCAGATCTTGAAAAGATTGATCAATTTTAGTTGACCGTGCTTGACTTCTTGTCGCCATTCACCATGTAGTGAATGTTTCCAAGTGCAGGAGAATTGATAGAGATGAGATTAGTTATTTAGTTGGATTTAATTTGATTTGATTTTATTAGGAATTTAGTTAGATCTTGGAATTTTAGAGATTTGTTATTATCTTGTTGCCTTAGAATTTTCTATATATATGGTTTGTAAAATCCTAATTTGATATAGAGTGAAATATAATTTCTTTTAAGAGCATGTGATTTGCTTTATCAAATCTTTTCTCGAGTAATTCGTGAGAAAGTGAGCATGTGATTCGCCTGAGCGTAAGGTTCAAACCCTAATTTATCCCCAAAACCCTAAGTTCTTCCTCAATCTCTCCATCATAAATGCTAAATCGCTTCCGTCCGCTATCACTTAAGTTGACGTTTCTCCTTGTACTGTTCATAACTAAGCTACACTTTGAGTTATTAATCATCTCCCTAAGACCACATCACACTTTTTGTTGCTCCTTTGTCATTACTTCTGTTGGGCCTCCTAGATGCTGATTGGATTGGTTAAATTACACATCGTCACTGGATAATATTGTATTCTTATTGGTAGAAATTTCATATAGTAAGTGAGCCAAAAAGCATGATATTGTTTTGCAATAGACTAAAACTGTGCATCATTAATTATGCAGAATGATATTTGTAGTGCTTTTATCTTAAGATGTCTTCTGGTGAGCTGGGTACTGCTTATCCTCTTTGGTTCTTCATTGTTTCTAGATAACTAGACACTATTCAAACACCATTAATCGAGTTTTCATGAATATATCAGGGATAATGAGATTGATTTCAGTGAGTTCATCATCCCGTCACTATCATGTTTCGCATACTCAGCTATTTTCCAACTCAGCATCAGAGAACAGACTTCATAATAAATCTCAAACTTTCAACATATATCTTTACGGTGGTGCAAAATAAGTGCATGAAGCAAAGTGAGTTTGAGAGGTTAGATGAGAATATATGTTTATTCCTTATCTTTGGTAAAGCAGAACTTTTACCACTGGTTGGCACATATCCTGTATACATTTCGGGTTTTGCTTCATCAAGTATGAAACCATTTCCATATATTTTTCAGATCTGCTCTTCAACATTCCACCATCCTCAACAATTCCAACCAAATAACATAGTCAACTACAACATATTCTTCTACTAATAAAAAAGAAGGTGTGACCACAATGCGCATATCATTTACCAACACAATGATGAAAAGAAACAAGTTTGGAAAAACAGGGGGCCAAGAGAGAGAGAGAGAGAGAGAGAGAGGAAATGTGGTTAGCAGCATATTCAACTTCTTAAAGCATTTACCTTATAAAGCATAGTTAATTTGCGACTAGACGGATCAATGTGTGCCCCAACATGATAATTAGCAACTCCTTGCGTAGCAATAGCACAGGCTTCATCATTCTGAGCTAATGCAGTCAGTTCATGGAAGTGAGTTGCAAATAAAGTCGGAGCTTTTGTGACCTGCACAAGGTGTTCGCAAATAGCCCAAGCCAAACCTGGAAATGAGGATAGAAAGTGAGAACAATGTCCTAGCTAAAACAGATATTCATAGGCAAAAAATATTTGCATCCGATAAGTCAGAATATGTGAAAAGAGGATGAATCAAACAGTCAATAGCAAGCTACTACGCAAAGCAGACACTCAAGCAATCTCATTCATGCTGCTCGAAATTTGCAATCAACTTGTGACTGAATAATGATGAATAACATTTAATATTCAAATAGTTTGAAATGACATGAAAAGATGCAATAAACATAAAAAAAGGTTATTTACTAAGAGCTTAATAAAGCTGATCCACGATCAGTTTCCAAACGCATGTATCATAGTCTACAATGATAATGGTAGAGAGACAACAGAACTAGGCAGTTAATCTGTCATAGGACTTATGCTCCAGAATGAAGTTTCAAAAAAGAACGCAAGCCAACCCAATATAGTGCTCATTTCACCAGAAATATATCAAGTGGCATGAAACCCATCAAGAGAAAGAGGACTGGAGATAAAATAATATGAGATGTCTCAGGCTCTCAATCTTGACTAAAAGGGATTTTATTGTCAGTAGGATCTTTTGCTTCAGAGGATCAACTCAGGCTTACTAACACAAAACTTTACTTTTACAACTATAGTACAGGTCTTTTCAATGATTTTTTAAGATAATGTGACAGACAAAAAATTATGAGCCATATTAACATTACATTATTTGCTAATTGCTACAAGGGATTTTGATATAATCTTCATTTAGGATCTCAGACAACAAGATGATGAAAAAGGAAATCTGGTAATATAAGATATGAAGGAGGAAGAAGATATGGGTGTTATGGGTGTGGGAGGGTGTGGGAGATTGGGCATCCATTGAGAAATCCAGTTGGTTCTTTTCCTTCTCATACTATAACTGCTTCCATAAAAGGGTTAGTATGTCGCTTTACCGAAGGTCAAAGCCACTAGCTTCATGAAGGACATGGAAGGTGGGGTTGGGGGTGGCATCCATTGAGAAATCCACCAGGTTCTTTGGCTTCTCGTACTATATATAGCGGCATACAATAAGGCTCATCATATCGCCTTACCAATGGACAAAGCCATTAGCTTCATGAAGACAGACAAAAAGCGGGGGCAGTGTAGGAGTGAAGGTGAAAAAACCAACATAATGAATATGAACAATTAACTTTTACAGTGATAATCCATAAGTTATGAAGCAAAACACAAATCATTAAAAAGATATACAGACAAACTAGTGTTGTTCAGAACTAGTGATACAATTCATTTTAAGAATGGTCTGAAATGCTAGTTGAAAGAAGTTCCTACTTATATAAAACATGCAGTGTCCGAAGTTATGGGGATTGTTAGTTTCACAAAATTGCTTTCAGCAGCTCTCTCATTGATGATTTACATCATTGAATTGTCAAAGCAGGAAACGTCTTTGAATTGTCAAAGTTATGCTGGCTACTCCATCCATAAGAAAGCCAGACCTCATCTAATCTGGCACTCTGTCGCTTCTGTATGGAGCCTGTCTGAAAATAGGGAAACTACCAGTCTCAACTTCTATTGGTTTTTCCCCATTTACCTTTTTCTACTTTTCTACATGCTTATGTATGTGCCAACAAATGCCACATTCGTTCCTACTAGACATTTTGATAGTGTGACTTGATCATTTTACTTGCTGAAAATATTGCAAGCTGATAACAAGGAAACTAATAGTACACTAAACTGTTCCGAACTATACAGCTGATGCCCTCACAGATATAGTTTCAAGACTGGAGCCCCAAAAGACAAAAAAGTTGCAAGCTTGGTCACCTACTCTCCAGTTCATACTCTTATCACTGCATCAAGGCTGATGGATAATCTTGCATGAAGTGCAAAAGAGAATAGAATAGAATAATAACCATGATACAGTAGAGCATTAAGATTGGAAGGCTTGATATCAAGGAGAAACAAACCTTGGAATAAGTTATACCTTCTATCCAAAAACTTAGAAGCATAAACCTTAGACTTTAGGGTTCATGGATGTCCTTTCGATTAGCAGTTATTCTAATAGGTTTGGGTTATGCTGCAGGATAAAATCATCAAAACCAGTTCAAGTTCGTTCATGGCGCTTAAATTAGTCCCACACAAAATTGTCTCGCGGAATGTAATTCGTTTCATATTTTTAGCATGTATATAAACATTGTATGTTATTATATTATTAGAGATTTGTATCTTGACATTTGAATGAATGGGAATACCAAGATGTTCTGTATATACATGACATACATAACATACACTCTCTAATTTTCGCATGTTACAATCCCATGTCCCTACATCCTACTTTTTGAGTGATCGCGCATGTATGTCATGTTTGTGCCCCGTCTCAGAGTCCCTGTTTTCTTAGATTGGTACTTATGAGGAAACAAGGGTTTAAAGGTAATATAACTAAGTTGATTCTCAAAGACATTACTAAACAAATAGCTCATATACATGTTTATAGATGATAGTGTCCTTTTCATGTAATGAATCTAGAGGCCATGAACTCCACCATTTAATATCAATACACTACTCTAATATCACCGCAGAATTATTCTCGTGAAGTCATTTCCATCAAGTGTCGTCAAGAAGTTTGTGGAACACATATAAGTAGTCAATTCATGTTTATGCAAGTTTATATAGAAACCTTTGTTTTTCTAAAAGTTACATCAATGAGTTTTTGTTGAACACGATGATCACAGCAGAGCTATTTGGCACAAGAATATAATCCCCTTCATTTAGAATGAGAAACTCTTATCCAACTAAAAAGTAAGACGTCTATAAAGTAGAAACCACCTATGAAATGTAAAGATATCATATATATATTTTTAAGAACTCATCATGATAAAAAGGATCCTCTTCATAAGTCCCTTGACACTACACACGCTATTTCTAACCCAAGGAAAGGCAGTTACTTGAAACATAAACAATTAACTAGCTTTCCAGTGAGTAAAATGAGATAAGATTCCAGAACAAACCAAATCCATCATAGGTAGACGTGCCACGGCCTAGCTCATCAATTATTATCAACGACTTCTCAGAGGCGCCATTTAAGATGGATGCAGTTTCAAGCATTTCTTGCATGAAGGTAGAAACCCCACGGAGCTGTGGAACAAAACTTAAAAAATGATACAGAGAATAACCAAAAGGAAATTAAAAAGAGAAACTTAAATAATAAAACAAGCATAGAGATGTTTGCACGAAGAGAATGAAAATTAACTACCGCTGCATTAGTTATGAGTGCATGACATTGCAAGCAAAAACATAGCAGCTCTGGGACTGTTTGGTATATCTACAAATGTTATAAATATGCAAGTGTACTGTAACGTCCATATATGTGCATGGATAAACATAGAGATTTCTTCATTTTTTTTTAAAGTGTAAACATAGAGATATATGTATATGTGTATGTATGTTTATGCATGCACATACGCATGTATATGCATACAAATTTACTATATTAGTATATTGATCTTCTATTGTATTATATAGTTTATCCAGATATGAATCATTCATATTTGAATTTTCTTTCGAAATGATAATCACTTTAAGCCAAGGCCAATCTAACTGTCAAGATGCATACTCTAAGGACTGCATCAGAAACCAACTGAGGTCTCAAACCATGATTTGATCCTTTTCTTTCTGGAGACTAATACCATGGTGAGTTTAGTTTTAGCCAAAGGTACATGCTGACAAAAAGCTGTTACAAGCTTCAGCATCCATAGCAGACAATCTCGAAGATTTTGTTTCTTCTCCTATTGAAAATTATTCTACCAGTTTGAGTGCTTTAAGAAGTTAAATTTAATGTCATGAAAGGCTCAATTTCATGCATGTTTTCTCAAAACAAAAGTTTGCTATTAGAACGAGGGGAAAGCTTTCTTTTCTTAAAGCATTACCAAATGGAAGGATGCCTTCTTCGTCTACTTCCAAAATCAGAGGCTATTATTGACACCATTCTTAACAGCTGAGTCTACCAATAACACAACTGTGTGACACTGCTTAACTTTATGGGCTCGTAATGTGCTTCTGGATTTGAGTTTACCTGGGGTCTGCTAGTTGTTTTTGCCCATTCAAAATTTTGTCGAACAGCCACAGCAAAAATCGTTTTCACTAACCACATTTTGGGATACTGCTTCAGTATCATCACAAGAATTAGAATAGCAATGCCTTCTGAAATTGAGTTGATTAGTTCTATCTCTAATTACAATTTGTTAGCTCCTACTTATGGGACCTTACAGTCACAACAAAATATAAGTATTTATCTCTTCTATACATCTACAAAACTAATGCTCAAACTATACACAACCTGATGGAGGCAGCGATATTCATGGAAAGGCTCAATGAAACTGTCTAGAGAACAGATTGTATAATATAGTCTTGCATATTTAACAATTTGTCATCATAGTGTCGCCTAAACTAGACCAGTAGCTTTCCTATTTTTTCTCCAACTTCATTGGATCATGCAACTCTTCTGGGACTCATTCTATTGGTTCCCTGTTCTTATTGCATTATACAATTAGGACGTGCATCATAGTGAATGTTGCTCTATTGCAAGCCTAAGCATCAGCCTTTGAGACTCATTTGCAAAAAGAAAGATCGATGTTGTTTTAGGGTCACTAGCCTCAAATATCTTTTTTTTAAACAGGCAACTCGAAGAATGTAGGTTTAGGCATATAGACTCGCATTTGTATATTAAGCAAAAGGAGAAGAGAACACTCCTATAGCAGCTTACGAAAGAGCAGTATGGAAGTAAATAAAGATCATCACTGATTCGTATTGGAAAGTACCAAGCTACAAAAAGATCTATTAAAGAGCAATAAAGTCCCCATCCCAAGAGACTAGGCATCAAGCATCAACAGCTAAGAACACCATAAAACATTATCTCCTATGTACTTACTACCAATATTTAGACTTCTGGTTCTCTGGCCCTGTAGTTCCATTACCATTTATAGGAACCCTGACCATCAGAACCTCAAGCGGAACAGGAAGCAGTGAATCAGCAGGCTAATTACTTGATGTAGGAAGAAAAATAGATAAAAACACATCAACTTAATGACGATCTAATCTCTGAACAGCAACAGGTGAGGCTTGAAAACATGATTCCAACAAATCATATAATGCAAAAAAGGAGTTGGTATTATAGAAAACTATGGCTTTTCAAAGATTCGGTATTTCTTCTCCTTCAGATGTAGGTATTTCTTCCTTTCTTTCATCCATGGGATCCATCCCATCCTGTGACTCATCCAACTCTAAGTGGTCTTTCTTAACTGTTTTCTCACTTTTTTTCTCCATTCGATCTTTATACATACAGCCCTCATTAAATACTACATCTCTGCTACAAATCACCTTGTTATGCTCATAATCCCGCAAGCGATAATCATATTCATCGCCACCGTATCCAATAAATGCACACTTCTAAGATTTAGAATCAAGTTTCTTTCTCATCTCATGATCCGCATGTGCATATGTTATACAACGAAATACTTTTAAGAATAAATAATTCACAATCTTACTAGACCACACCTCCTCTGGAATTCCTCTATCTAAAACACTAGCTGGACTCCTATTGATCAGATAGACTGTCGTATCTGCAACGGCTCTCGAAAGTTGCAAAGGCAAATATGCATGTAGTCTCATACTCTGAGCTCGCTCCAAAATAGTTCTATTCAACCTCTCAGCCACGCCATTCTGCTGCGGTATTCTCGATACAGTTTTCACGCTCCATATCCCGTAGGTAGAGCAATAGTCATCAAACTCCTTATGGCAGAATTCTCCACCATTGTCTGACAACAGACATTTCACCTTCAAAACTATTTCATTCCCAACAAGAGATTTCCATACTTTGAAGATCTCGAAAACATCGGATTTCTACTTAAGTGTAAACGCTCATATTTTCCTACTTGTATCATTTATGAAAATAACAAAATAAGAATTACCTCCAAAAGACTTCGCCCAAGAAAACTCCTATACATCTGTATGCACCAACTCCAATATCTCAATTTTCTTCTATTTACCATCCTTCATAAAACTAACTCTTTTCTGCTTCCCAAACACACAGTTCTCACAGAAATCAAAGTTTGGATCTTTCATATATGTCAACATACCTCTAGCTTGCAACACCCTCATGCCGCTCTCACTCAAGTGACCGATCCTCTGATGCCATAAGGTAGCCTTCTTATTCTTCACGGTGACCAAAGAAACAACATATCAAATTCTTTTTCATGTTTGGTATGTGCCGACCTCTTGTAAAAACAGTTTTCCACCATTGTGCGACTTCAACTAAATTGTCCATTTACCAACAATTTTGCATTCCTGTCCATTACCAACGGTCACATACCCAAATTCACCTTGGACATAATTATCAAAATATTCTCTACGAGCAGTGCAATGGAACGAAACTCCTGAATCTACAAACCACAAGTTTGACCTTGATTCTTTATGAGCAGACAAGCACAAGTCATGATACTCCTTACTTGGATTCACCACATTCGCTCCCTCCTTTTCTTTGTTTGGACAATCATTCTTCATATGACCCTCTGTCTCACATTTCCAACACACTAAATTTTTCTCAAACTTTCCCTTAGATTTTGATCTCTTTCTTTATTTCGACTCCCTATTTAAATTTCTACCCCTTTTTTTCCTTCTGTCATTATCAACAGACTAAGCAGTACTTATAGAAACTGTACTCACCCATACTCTTTTTCATCAATTCATCATTCATAATAGTACTCACAATATCATCAAATTTAAGAGTCGTATTAGAACCATTACTAATGGCCATAACAACATTACTCCAACTATCCAGTAATGAATACATAAACATCAAAACTTTAATGTCATCAGTAAAGACAAAATCTAAGGATTCAAGTTATACCCATAATGTGTTAAATTCGTTCAAATGATTAACAACTGAACTATCAGAAGGCATCCTCAAGTTAAACAACTTTTTCATTAGAAACAGTCTATTTAAAGCAAACGACTTCTCATAAAATTTAGCCAACGCTGATATCAAACTTGAAGTGGTCTTCTCCTTGGAGATGTTGAACACAACATGCTTTGTCAGGCACAATCAAATCTACGCCAAAGACCTCCTGTCCAACAATTCCCACTCCACATCAGTCGTCTTTTCTGACTTTTCTCCACACAGTGGTTGATGTAAATTCTTTTGATATAAATAATCTTCTATCTACAACTTCCACCATTGAAAGTCTGTCCCATCAAATTTTTCAATTTTTTTCTTTCTATATTCCGCCATAACTCCCACTCAAAATCAACACCAATCTGAGCGAAATCTGACCCGAACTAGAGCTCTGATACCAATTGTTAGCAAAAATATAAGAATAATACCAATGCAACAACCAGCAAAATCTAATAGTTAACCGAAGAGAAAAATAATAGAGACAGTGAACACGCAGATTTAACGTGGTTCGGCAATGTGCCTACATCCACGGGGACACGATCGAAAGTTTCCACTATATCAAAAGAGAATTATAACTTTCTAGTTCTCAACCACAAGAAAATTTGCAATGAAATCACACAAAATATAAGATCAAATCCTCACCTCTCAAAAGGAATACGATGATCTTACTTGTGCTTTTGTTTCAGCCGCCGAAAAAAAATTCCGAAGGAAAGCCGCAATTTTTCTTTCCTTCACGTTTGGCCAAAACACAGCAACCGCCCACACAATTATTTTTCCCTCTAGCCAAAAATAAATAGTAACAGCCGCCAATTTAATGTTTTCTTTCCTTTGGCCAAAATCAATAGCAACAGCCGCAGCAAATCTTTTTTTTTTCTTCTGCCGCTACAACAACCAAAAGAAAAACCCTGGCCTATATCATGCCCTAGCCGCAAACCCCCTTTTATAGATTATATCTCATAATGAGTTTGGACCGGTTTTGGATCCGTTTGGCAGACCGAATCCATGGCGGCAATAGGGCTCCATTAGCAGCACTACTATCATGCTTCATAATGCTATCCTAGCATTCCTTAAACGAGGAACTCGATCTCTTAGTTCTCCATGTTGTCCATAAAGAGGTAATGGAAGTGGCATGTGAGGTTTCTAAAATCTGCTGCCAGAGTAAGTTTGGAATAAGAGCATGTCAAATAAAGATGATCAATATCATAATCCCCACAAAAGTAAAAACCACAAAGACAGAGATGGACTGCCATCCCCTTCTTTCCCAGATTCTCCACTCTAAGCAATTTATTTTTAATCTATAGCGAAATAAAAGACAGAAAGTAGAAGCCCTTGAACCTTCCATAAATTTCTGGAAATAGAGCATATTATTTATCTGAATTCAGATGTCTGTAGAAACTTCTGACTAAGAAATTACCATGAGCTATAAATCTCCAAATCCTGGAATCCACCTCATAATTCAGGATCACCCCATCTGAGTCACTGAGATGTTACTGAAAAAGAGGCTTTAATGATGTAATAACCTTACTTTAATAATGTAATAACCTTACTGAATTGCACAATCCACTCTCCTCTCTGAGTTACTGAGACATACTGAAAAAGAGGCTTTAATGATGATAACTTACTAAATTGCACAAGTCACTCTCCTGACAATTCACAATACTGAGAAGCCACAAGAGCTCGGCGATCAGCACTCAGTAGCAACATATTGCAACAGTATCAAATAAATTGAATTAGATCTTAATGAAGTGAAACCAAGCCAAATATTAGACCAGAACAAAGTGTGTAAGACCATTACAGCATTACGTTCTAGAAGTTCAGTAACACTTCCTAGAAGCACCACAACTGCAAGGACGCTTGCCTGATGCCTCCCAAAAGTCGTGGCACTTGTAAATCATTACCACCAAGGAGACCTTGCCAAAAACCAGAAAACCATCTAGTATCCTTCCACCATATCTTAGCAAGATTAAACCAAATACAATACCAAGCAACAACAACTTCCTCGAGTTTTGATACATTAAAGATACCAACCTACCGTGATCCTTGGTTTTACAAACTACTTCCATGCAACCAAGTTATGCCCTTCCCTTCTTTTTGCCTTTCTACTCTAATTAATTTTATCTAGCAACCAAAAGCTAGAGAAACACATAATAAATAGCACGGAGGATAAAACTAGGTTAACTAGTACTAGCCTTCCACCAAAAGCAAGTTGCTTTGAGGCCGCCTAAGAATACAGTGATCAATCTTACTAAGGATAGGTTCCTCTCAACCTCAAGTGTGGTTGTTGATCAACTCTAGACTGCTTCAAAGATAGCCCCACATATGTTATATGAAGAAATTGCATCCTATAATGTCAGCAAGCTCTTTCCTCCTCGCTCTTCACCTCCTAAATTGAGAAAGGACGATTTTTTGACCTAACCTTTATACCTGAATAGTTTTCAAAATCCAATAAGATAGCCTTAAAGATCCATAACTGATTAGGGAAGCTTCGCGAAATAGAAATGTTTCATCAGCATATTGTAGAAGTCAAAGCATTTGTACTCCATCTTTCACCAAGATTGTGTTTTAGTGAAATTGCTTTAGTGAAAAACTCAAATAAGACCTAAGCAGCTATTAAAATAAGCATTTGGAGGTAGAGAATCACCTTGAATAACTCCTCTTTTGCATTTGAAGCAAGTACCAATATCACCATCAAGAAAAAACCGAGATTGCTTCCTACATGAATGAAGAATATTTTCCACCGAACCCATCCCATTTGCTTCAAAACTCTTAAGCCTGAGCACCTCTATTAGAAAGCTCAATCTGCAGAGTCAACTGCCTTTTGAAGATGCGTCTTAATTAGAACTGCCTCAAGTTTCTGCAATGCAATAGCTGTTGAAGACTCACATGTAGCGCTAAACTTGTCTATAATAACAAACCTGGCCTTGATGAAACCAGATTAATACTCATTTTAGACTTGGCAAGAGTACTCGAGTCTGTTGGCTAAGCTCTTGGAAAGAACTTTCATAAAGAAATTTAGAGGACTGATGGCCCTATAATCCCCAATAGTAGAAGAGAAAGAGTCTTTGGAATTAATACAATCTATGACTGATTAATACTATGTAAATCCCTACTACCCCTTCAGATTGCATGGCCTAAGTTTTCTATATCTACAATCACTCAATTCCAAAACTTATGGCAGAAAATAGTTCGAAAACTATCAAGAATTCAAGAGTTTCCAGCTCCTGACTCCAACATTGCCTGTCTGATCTCCTCAACAGTAAATGGAATCTCCAAAGATTTACAAACATTTATATCCAATTTCATATTTGAAAAGATTGGGATAAACAGTACCTCCAACCCTTTCTGTACCAAAAATTCTTTTGAACTCATAAGTAAAAGCAATCTTAACAGCAGAATCATCACTAATTTCCCTCCCATCATGAAAGACAGACAAAATAAGGCATTGTCAAGAAATACTTGCTGGTCCAAACAATATCAACTGACTGATCTTGAATTCGTTTTCAGAAACTTGGACAGTCTTTTGTCTACATCTTTAAGAAATTGGTGAAAACCATTGCCAATTTACAGAACCTAATAACCTTTTCTACTTGTCATGCTTTGGAGAAAAGATGATCAATGATTGGTGATAGTTGGTGCCACAGATAAAAGATTGCTCATGGTGGAACATTAAGTAGTTCATATGGAAAAATTATACAGTTGTAAATTGTCATGAGTGAGTAGAATATAGATAAGAGTAGACATAATACCATAACCATATAAAGTACTGGACAGAGATTCAAAGCCAAAATGTCAGCACAAAATATTAATTAAATGAATATTTTCAAAAACTAAATTAGCTAAGTCATATAATTAGTTCACTTAAGGTACATCGAAACAGAACCATTGGACCAAGACTTGAAGCAAATTTTATATATCGAGCTCACTCACTTGGCAATCACCAGCACCAACACGAGCAAAAATGCAATCACGGATGCTAATACTTGCTCTATCACAAGGAATAAAGCAACCAACTTGTGCCATCAACACATTCACGCCAACCTGCCAACAGTATAAGAATGCCATAAAGACACACCTTTAAATACATATCTAATATTCTGGAAATGGATTAAAATGCAAGACAATCAAGGAAGGTTATCATTCTAGCTCGAATCGGTTTCTTTCTTTCTTTTCCTTTAATATTTTCCCAAACATAATCAATGAAAGATATATATGTTTGTGACAGTCATTCAATTAAACTACATACCTTAAACTATACAAGTTGGTAAGCTAGTTCATCGCAGTACAGAAATCACTTGGAGTTAATATGGTTTTTTTTTTTTTTCCAGGATAACACAGCAATAGCCTGATAAATTATCCAAGTTGAATCCTCCGATCATCATCGGTAGGAATTAAATGGTAACCTTCCTCTTGGGAGCAATAGGTATTACCGGTCAGGCTAGCCCGCTTTCACTAATACAAGAAGAAGAGATTGTGACAACATTACCAAGGCAAATTGTTCACTTCATGAAGCATCTATGCACTAACAATATGACTTTTTAATGTTCTTAAATTTCCTAAAGCCTGTAAACTACTTAATGAGCACTATAAGCATCTATAAAGAATGAAAGCATGAAAATTTTTGAAGTTATAGCGCTAGACTAATGATTCCCTAAATTTAGGTAGCAGTTGAAAATTTACATAGACTAGTTATGTGAGAAGCAGGAGGTAGATAATTTCTAATGCTGAGCCTACAGATTATCAGAAAAAGCGTTAACCTACACAAACATGAAGCTGTACTAATGAAAATTTATTTTAACATTAAAAACAGTGTTAATCAATGACAGATGTATGTCTATATCAGTCATCTTGGAAAAAAAAAATTGGACTATTTCCTTTCTTTCTTCTTTCGAAAATCCCCAATGAAGAATCCGTAACACTATTTTCCATGGTTAATGAGTGATGCAAACAATAATTTTTTAAAAATAAGTTCACAGCTTCTGATTTGATAAGGCCACATGTTGGAGTGATTCCTATAATAAAAATATTTTATGGATTACTTTAAATGGTTTCTATAATTAAAACTATTTGGGCACTGATGGAGGCATTGGACGACCAACATTAGTTAGGATCTATTATTTAATTTTATTTGAGATTTTAGTAGATTTTTTAATTACACATGTGTGCATGTATTTTTTGGTTATTATTATGTATGTATTATCAATTGATTAGAAAAGTATATGAATTATCAATTGATTAGAAAAGTATTATAGAAGAAATTTGTTTCTTTGAGTATGTATTTTGCTACTCATAAATCTTTGTATGTGATGTGTGAGAGTGAACATGTGATTTGCTAGTATGTGAGACCCAAATCCTATCAAATCATAGTTCTTCCCCAAATCTATTAAATATTTAAATCCATCAAATCCCCACCACAAAATCCTAATTTCCTTCTTCCAGTGTCGTATTTTGATTTTATTAGATTTAATTTAGATTTAGTGGATGTTTATTTTGTTTTTAATTGCACATGTGGTGACATATTTTGGATTATATATACACATATGAACTATTAGCTGACTAGAGAATAATTTTAACGATCCCAATCTTTAAGTCATTGTATCAATTTATTATGTATCAGTATCAGCCTGAGAGTCTGAATACTGATATGGATGGATACCGAGTAAATTGAGTAATATCTTTCTTTCTCATCTACAATTTCAAATTTCGCAGAGCATAAATTTATTATCTTATTAATCGACCGATTTTAAGACAAATACCTGATTAAAATAATCATTTTAAATCTAAATTTCCAATATAACCCTCTTTCCTATTTCAGTTTTATCTCCAGCAGCCCAACATCCTTTTTTGCCCAATTCTAAATAGAATTTGATCCAATGACAAATTTGTAATTAAGATGAAGTTCAAGGATTTTAGACAATACAACATACCTATTTTCAAACGGCCGTTTAACCCCTCAAATAAATTCAGAAAAATTTGAAAAAATTCAAGCTTATTCCGCTCGTGTTCCTCTTCATTTTCTCTTCAAAGATCCAACTCTAATTCATTATCAAAATTTCTCAAATAAATAACCAAATAATCAATCTGAGAATGGGCTGAAAATCTATTATATGGCTACTTGAGCTTTGATCATTAGCTTAATATCTTCAAATAAGCTCTAAATTTTCCATCAACATAGGAAAACTTCTCCAGCAACTGTTCTTATTCCTCAGTGTGATTCTTGGAAACTTTCTTTTGACGGACAATCGCATCAATATCGGTTATTTTCTGATTTGGACAAAAAAGAGACAAAAATACACTCTCAAATTCTTTAAATTTGTGATTTCTTAATATAATCTCCCCATCTATGATACCAGATGTATCATTAACTCAATTTTAAGATTATGCATACTCAAACTTGCATTTATTTTGAGTTTCATTGCATGTGTCACACCGTGCATGTTACATGTGCGCATACCGCATAGCTGTCCAGACATACGCAGCAGTTCATTTTAAAACTACTATAACTTTTACATCTTAACTCTGACTGGCTTCATTCCAATGCCATTAGAAAGATATCTCACTAAACTACAATTCTTCCAACTACAGCGGGTCCTAATTTAGCCATTTTCCTACCTAAAAATAACCTAGAAGTCCCACCATTGCTATTATACCAAATCAGCAGTTCAGCAGCAATAGGTCTACGGTATTACTATAAAACTCTGATTGAGCTCATTCAAGATTCATTAGAAAAATAATTGAATTATCTAAAACTAATTAAAATTTTAGACCCTAAATTTAATTTTATCATGGTCAAAAATAACTTGGAAGTCTCAGTTGCAGTACCAGGCCTACAGTTTAGCAGCAATATGCCTACGGAAAATCAACAATAATTTTTGCTTTAGAATCCCAATTAAGCTCATATAAGATTTATTTGGAAGATAATTGAATTCTCTACAACTGTTCCAAATCTTAACCTCTAATTCCATTTTTACCTAAGTCAAATAAGACCTGGAAGTCTAACATGTCCATTGAATTGCAACAACATGAGCGCACATATGTTATGTCCGTTCATGTGCCGCTTGACTTATGATATGATACACATATACACATGTTTAATCACTCTTGTTGCTACCTATACATGGATGAATTCAGACCTATTATAACTCATATTTAGGCATACATGTCATGTTTGTTCATATAACACTTGATTAAGATATAATATACATGCACACATATTTACTTACATGTGTTATTACTTGTACATAGTTTTCGTGCTTGGAAATGATACCCCACATACATAAACATGTTCTATCAATTTTGTACTTATCAGTATTGTCTTGCGTATTATTTCATATTCGCATGGCTATTGATACATGCATCCTTACAATACGTGACACCTTGATACATTGATACTTAGCATTTACTATGGGCATGGAGGAAATGAATGGTGGGAGTGAAACACGTATTGTGGGAATTTCTTGTCTTATGCCAAGCAGCGTGCCATTCAGTTCGTGTGGAGACCAGTACTTGAGATCGTGGTACGGGTACGCACAATACACACTCCTAGAATACGTAAATACTTCTACCATTTAGTTTTAGACTATCAGGATAGAATGTACATCCATTTGCTTGATCATGTTACACAGTATATACCATATACTTTATGATTCATGTTATATTATGCATACTTTGTATTTCATGATTCATATGCATGATCAGTGTTCTAAAAATCGTTCTATGCGGGCGCATATGCGCCCGCATATGCGTATGCGGTGTGAAAACGCACCCAAAACTCATTAATCGCCCTGTCCATGCGGACAGGGCGATTATGCGCCCTATGCGTCCCTATGCGGACGCATAATCCGCATAGGGCGCATGGAGTTTTGTGGGTTAACGGGTTTCGAATTTGTTTTAAAACCCGACCCGACCCGATCCTACCCGCAACCCATCCCTTTTATTTCCTCTCGTTTCTTCGCGTCGATCCGTCATCCCCAAATTCCCTCGCGACAAAAAACCCTAACGCCCCAAATTCCCTCTCCGATCACCCAATCCGTCCCCTCCGATCGCCTTCGCTGTCGTCAATTGACTGATTGCGAAGGTTTCTCTCGTCGACAACCCTTAAATCCCTTTTTCGTCGTCCCCTTCGCCCAGTCGATCGAGTCGTCAATCGACTGATCGCTCGATTTAGCGCTTTTCCCCTCTGGCCTCCTTCAATCGTGCAGCGACGAAGAGTTATCTCTTGATTTTCGTGCCTCCGGCTCCTCTTATCTACTTCTCCCTTCCAGAGAGCAGTCCTCCCTCCGGCAGCAGTCCCCGACTCCCCCTCCGGCAGTCTCTCCCTCCGGCGCGGTAAAAAAAAAATTTCCTTTCTTCTGTAGCTGCTTCATTTTCATTTTATGGCTTGTTTAATATTATAAGTTATATTTTCAATTTTGTACATAATTTTTGTTTAATTTCGGTAGCTGTTTTGCACTTTGGCTTCTTTAATCAGAGAATTAATAGTCTCTAGTTGCATGTATGCTTGTTTAATATCTCTAGCTGCTTTAGCTACTTCAGTTGCATTTATCAGTGAGATTTTGCAGTTTTGAAGATTTTGCAGTTTTGTAGTTTTTGCTGTTCAGCTATTCAGCTGGAATTTGCAATTTTGAATGTTAAGAATCAATGCAATTTTGAAGTTGAATTTTAATTCAGCTGGATTATGCAGTTGCTGGCTAGCTTGCTGCAGTTTGGAATTTTTTTTTTTTGAATTATTCCTGCTGTGTTGATTAAGTAACAAAGAACAGAGAACTACTATCCAAAGGGAGAATATGTTGTCGGCTAACCATTGAGTTTAATTAACAGAGAACGAGTAAGTAGGCAGGTTAGTGGCACGATGAATTAAGTTTAATTAAGTTTATTTAAATTAACTAACCATTGAGTTATTTTAATTAAGTTTATTTGAATTATTTTAATTAAGTTTAATTAACTGACCACTGAGTTGAATTAATATTATTTGAATATAAGTTAGTAATTTGTTAATTGTATAAGTTTATTGTAGTAGAAATAATATAGGATTATTTGAATTATTGGTGATTATTTTATGAGTAATATAGCATATAGCCATATAGGACTATTTGAATTATTTGGTGATTAACTGATTATTCAATAATCAATTAATATTGTTAATTTTATGAATTATTTTTTTGAATGAGAAATAATTATTTTTCTTAATGATGATGTAGGAATTTCTTTAAGGCATATAAGTTTATTTGTATGTCATCATCTATGGCCTCAAATTCAAGTAGTTGTGGACGAGCAAATCCATCGAGTGAGGAAGAAAGTCAGATTCCATTGAAACCACCAGGATCGAATGATATTGGATGGAATTATGGGAGGCTAATAAGAAGAGGATCCTATAATGATGTGAAATGCATCAAATGCAATAAGATTATTAAAGGGGGAATAAACAGATTAAAGCAACATATTGCAGGAGTTGGAGGAGAAGTATCTGCATGTGTGCTTGTTACAGATGAAGAGCGGCGCATATGCAGGGAGAATTTGGAAGGAATCAAAAAGAGGAAAGTTGACAAGAAGAAAGCTGATTATGAGCTTCGAGAAGAGGTACAAATATCCATAGAAAGAGAGACAGCAGAACCTGACCTCACTGGAGAACATAGGCCTCGTGTTACTGGTCCGATGAACAAACTAGTGGACGAAGGTAAATGGAAACAGACAGTGATCAATGAAGGAGAGAGAAGAAAGTGGAAGGAGTTGGCGCATGATTATGCGGCCATGTGGGCATACGCCAAAGGAATACCTTTTAACACTTTCGATTGTGAGGAGTTTGATCTATTTTGCGAGGCTGTTGGCAAGCACGGTCCAGGGTATAAGGGGCCCAGCCAATATCAATTGAGAGTGCCTCTCTTAGATAAGGCATACAAAAAAATTGAAGAAATCTTGGAGAAGTCAAAGGAAGCGTGGGATGAATATGGCTGCAGTATTTTGACTGATGGATGGACTGACAGAAAGCATAGGAGTATTATGAATTTATGTGTCCATTCCAAGGGCGGCACATGCTTCATTAAATCCATTGAGGATTCGGCCAATGCACATACTGGTGACTACATATTGAATTGGGTAGAAAATTGCATCAAGGAAGTGGGTGAGAAGCGTGTGTTGCAAGTGGTTACTGATAACCACCCATCCAATATGGCAGCAAAAAATATGTTGAAGGAAAGAAGGCCTAATATATTTTAGACCAGTTGTGCAGCCCACACTATAGATCTCATGTTGGAGAGTATTGGTAAGATAGCAAAATACAAAGCGGTGATTGAGAAGGCAAGATCAATGACAGTTTTTCTCTATGCGCATCACAGTACTCTGGTTTTGATGCGCTCATTTACAAACATGAGAGAGCTTGTTCGTCCAGGAATCACCAGATTTGCCACCACCTTCCTAAGCTTAAGTTGCCTGGTAGACAAAAAATCACAGTTGGCTGCTATGGTATCTTCAGAAAAGTGGGATAACAACAGATGGTCCAAAACAGAGAAGGGCAAGTCAACTAAAGCCACAGTTTATTCTGACTCCTTTTGGAAAGATGTTAAAGAGTTTCTGAAGGTATACACTCCTTTATTTAAATTGCTAAGAATTGTAGATGCTGATCGTAGACCTTCAATGGGTTTCGTCTATGGAATGCTGGAAGATGCAAAGGACGAAATCAAAATTGCTTGCAATCGAAAGGAGTCTGCATTTAGACCAATTATTAATATAATTGAGAAAGAATCCAGGGGCAGACTTGATAGCATATTGCATTTGACGGCATATTATCTTAATCCCTATTATTATTATAGGGATAATAAAGTCCAAGAAAATCCACTAGCAAAAAATGCCGTCATGCATTGCATATGCATATTTTACCCTGAGCATGACATCCAAGATCAGATTGGTTCGTATGAATTTCGTGTCTACAAAGATAAAGGGGGACTTATGGGGAGTGGTATGGCAGAAAGGTACCGAATGAGCTTTAATGGCACGGATAATTTCGACCCAGGTAACCTTTATAAATGAAATTTAAAAGAATTTAATATTAAATTATATTCTTTCTAATTATTAACATCTTGTTATACGTTGTTTTAATAGCTCATTGGTGGGATTTTTATGGAGGAGATGCACCAAATCTTCGGAAAATAGCAATTAAGATTCTAAGCTTGACAAGTAGCTCTTCAGGGTGCGAGAGAAATTTCAGTGTATTTGAAGGGGTAAATACTACTACAATGATTATATATTTTATAATTTTTAATTACATTATTTTCAGAGTTAACACTCTAACCTTCTTTTTTCTCGTGTAAAATCATATATAAATTTATAGATACATACAAAGAAGAGGAACAGGCTGGATGCTAAAAGGTTGAATGATCTCGTTTTCGTTCAATTTAACAAAAAAATGGCACAGAAAAGGAATGCGAAGAAGAAGGATGGAGATAGTAAAGATGTGCTAATTGCTTCAGATGATTCCAGAGCTTTGCACTGGAAAGATGAATTTGTTAGAGAAATAGAGAATGATGACGAAGATGAGATCTTTCCTGGTTCCGGCTTAACATGGGATCTTGTTGCTGCGGCGAGTGGAGCTAACGAAGATAGACTCAGGAGGAGTAAAAGGACGTTAAGAAGGAGAGCTGCAGCGGGAATAAGAGCACAAGAGGGTTCATCCAGTGCAGTTGTTGAAGATCTTCCTGAACATGATCAAGCTATAGCTGTTTTAGAAGAAGAGAGTGATGATGTGAATGACGATGATGATGATAGCTCTGAGGAGGAGTTGGAAAACAATGTTCAATATGAAAATGACAATGAGGAATAGTAAACACTTTGTTGAGTGGGATGAATTATATTTGACAAAAACTTGTATTATTTTTGGAATATGTAAAACTAGTTACTTATGTAGTTGACACAAACATGTATTAGCAATGTGTGGATTATTGTTATATGTTCATTTGTACATACATTGTTCATTTTTATGTGTTGAAGAACTTTCTTATATATCATGTAAATTGATTCTCATTTAATTTTTCTTTTTGATTTGCAGGTGAGCGACGTTTTTCATTCATACATACATGCATCGTGTTTTTTTTTACATTGGGAGTTCAGAGATAAGTCTTTCTAATTCTATCTTTTTAATTTCTTATGTAGAGCCAGTTTATATTCATTTTATATGTTTACGATTATTATTTATAATTTTTTAGAGTTTTATAGTATTAATATATCCATTTTTTTATAATTATTATATTAATATATATTAAAATATTAATATTCCGCATAATTCCACGTAATCCGCATAATCGGCGCGTAATCCGATTATGCGTTATGCGGTTCTGGACCGCACGCATACTGAAACCGCATTCTTGAACATTGTGCATGATCATATTATATTATCCATATACTTCATAATTCATATTATATTATGCATATCATGCATTTCACCATTCATATATATACATCTTTTATATTGTTTTCCCACTAACATGCTACACACACACTTTTATATGGTTTCTATAACAGTGCACGAGCTTAGTTTTGTATTTTTATTTGGGTTCTGACCACACCTGGGAGTAGTTGTGACTGTGACGCCTGAAGAGGACCTGCCTCTCGAGGATCCCTACTTTCAGGAGCAGACCGAGCGCCAATAACCCACCTCTTGTAGGATATCCATCTCTTTTGTATATATATTATTTTGGCTTATATATACATATGTATCGTGCTTCCTAACTCTGTCCGTAATATCTGGATACTATTGTATATATTCAGTACTTATATTGCTCTATTCTGATATTGTACTTGACTCTACATAAGCAACATTTTGATATGCATATTGCTTGTCATTTCCATATAGATGTTTTTGTATATTGTTAATATTCATATATGTGATATTATGGCAGATAGATTCAGTTATGTGGTATATATATCATATTTGTGCACTTCCATATCTTTTATTTTTGACGTACATATTGCTTATTATTTTTATATGCATGTTTTTTGATATTACTATATTCATATATGTGATATTGTGGCAGATAGATTCAAACCTGATATATATATATATATATATATATGAGAAAAAGGAAAATTCACCGGCGGTGAAGGGAGTTCCTTCACTGCCGCTTAGGTGACCCAATACAATTATTGCACGTGGCGTCACTTAAGATAATAAATAAAACTCACTTAACCACTTTTTAAGTGGTGCCATGTGTAATAATTGTATTGAGCTACCTAAGTGACGGTGAAGGAAGTCTCTTCACCGCCGGTGAATTTCCCGTTTACTCACACACACACACATATATTTGTGTGCTTCTATATCTCTTGAATTTGATTGTATGATGTAATGGTCTCGTGCACTCCGGTATTGAGAGTACCCTGCAGTGACACCCTACCTACTATCGGAACACACACTCGGACCTACCGGTGTTTGATTTGGGACATCACAATAATTATGGAAGAAATTTGTCTTTCAGAGCACGTGATTTACTACTCTAAATCTTCCATATGTGATGTGCTAGTGAGCATGTGCCTACCCTAGATGAGAGGGCCAAATCCTATCATTATCTTTAGCAAACCCTAACTCTTCCCCAAATCCGCAGAACTCCCAAATCCACCAAATTCCCACTGCAAAAATCCTAAATTTCTTTGTCCTTCATCTTGTGCTAATCATCAAAGATTTCAAATTAAAAGATATCATGAAATCATATTGACGTTTTCATTGTTTTTACAAAAGACGGTGGTCATACGTAAACCCTGCGTGATGTAGGAGTACATAATAATGATAGCAAATAATAAATAAAACATATTAGCAAAAATTATATTAACATTTCTTCATGAGAAGTAAATCACAAGGCGTGCATCATGCAATGAAGAAAAATGATAGCCAGCTTCTGCGCTCAAAACTGCTAATGCATACAAATACAAACCTATAAACTAAACAGGAAATTATCTAGATGATCCATGCAAAACATTGCATTAATTATGATGGGTTCGAAGAATTTTACTACATTATTAGGTAAATGTGTTAATTTGAAAAACTTTTAGGTCATTCTCTTTATTGTTTCAGATGGTTGTATAGCATGTAGGAGCATGGCCAAATTGATAAATTTATAAGACTGTGCACAAAGCTAAGTGCAATTAGATGGTTGTATAGCATGTAGGAGCATGGCCAAATTGATAAATTTATAAGACTATAGCATGTAGGAGCATGGCCAAATTGATAAATTTATAAGACTATGCACAAAGCTAAGTGCAATTAGCTTGCATGGCTACTACCTGTACAGTCCATGCAATAATGATAATTAGTAGAATTAGATCATTGAGCCCTAAATACCCTTATACCATCTTCTAATGCCAAATAATAGTCACGGATAGTGGCCAAATGAAGACTTCAGAACCTCTTTTTTCCCTTGTGTCTCTTCAGAACATAGGACTATAAGTTTTAGCAATATTCATTCTTTCAACAAGGACAATTAATGTGACACCGCAAGCTAAAAGATAGTGTCATATCAAATATGAGACATCGAATATTGAGACAAGAATAGTGTAATTTATAATGGTTCTCACGAACTAAAAGTAACCGTAGCTAGCATTTTTGAGAGAGAAATATATGGTTGAAAATATATAATTGAAAAGAAAATATGCCCCGAGGAAAGAGAGCTGGCTCATTTGATTGCGCCATCTCATGTAAGTTCTTTGATCCTAGGATTCAAAATCAACGAAGGGCTTAAAAGGTAGAGAGGAGAGAGAACATTAATCAATAGGAGAAATGTACGAATAAGGCCCTTTCCTTGCTTGTTCATATGACCATTGCTGAAAGTGGGCCTGCTCTTCGTAATAGTTACACATAGTCGGGTTGGAGTAGTAATAGGATGGGTGACCTCCTAAGAAGCACCAGTTCAGGGATATTACAAATAGTATCAGTTCAGGGACATTACAAATAGTATCAGAGTCTAACACCATCCTAAAGTGTACAAAACTATCAGGTAGAATTAAATATTTGAATTAAATATTTGAAAGGATAAAGTATCACACCAAACAGAGATGTGGTGAGAACCATATCTTGAATAAGTGAAAATCACATTCAGAATCCCATATCGTCAAGTGAAGTTAAAGAATTAATCCGACAAGTAAGCCAGAACCTAAAACAGGCATATGTTACACCTCAAGCTAAAAGATGGTTCCACATCAGACATGAAATAAGTTCTATATTTTATAATGATTCTCACAAACTCAAAGTCATCGTACCTAGCCTTCCTGTTAGAAGAATACATGATTATAAATTTAAAAAATAATAGTCAAGCGTACTCAGATTGGAGTAGTACTAGGATGGTTAACCTCTTGGGAAGCCCTACGATACGATTAAGAGAAAAGTTTTGAAGTGTATAACAAAAGACACCCTTCTTAGCATGACATGAAAAGTAGAACTGACATAAGCAAGAAGAATATATGCAAGTCCACAACATAAGAGCCATATATGCTCTAAACTTGAACCCTGGAACTTGCGATCAAATGGCACACATGCACTTTGAGAAACAACAAGATAACACCAAAGTAACCATAGAAATAGAATGCTTAAATATTTTATGGTATAAAGAAGCATGTTTTAATGGTAATAAGGAAAATGGATTTAAGAAGATAAGATAGAATAAGCAACATTAACAAATTCAAAGGAGAGGCACGCTCCGATTCTCTCCTGTTCATGCTATGGAGTCTAAACTGAATGAGGTTGAAATTGAATTAACTCATCGTAAAGATGGCATAACTTATTAACAAACAAGATGGGCAAAACTATTCTTCATTTCAATCGTTGAATAGTTAAAGCCTAAAGCCTAGAGCATGAGTTTAGGAATTGTCTCACATCCAATTGAAATAGTAATCCTAGACCGGCTACGATTGAATTGATGAAGGAAACAAGGTGTGAAGAATAAATTAGTCTCACATAGACTAAAAGAGGTGACTAGACAATTAATAAGATTGCACTAAAGACTCCTTAAGAGAATTTCCTTTTAGGAAGAGGCAGCTTACCCTCTATGGGATTTGCCTCCTTTATAATATAGATGACAAAAGAACACAAATTCAACTCTACTACTCCTAATCTAATACTAATCTTAATAATACTCTATCTGATAGGGACACACTGCATTGCAGTCTTATTTAACTGGTCAATCCCTGCATCACTTTCCGATTGGGTCAAAACAAAATTGGTACCAGAGCCCATGTTGTCCCTTCAACTGGACATGATGAGATACAATTTTCTTTATCTCCACTAGAAGACGAGCCTCAAGTTGGGCCATGCTGCGTGGTTGTGTTAAAGAAGACTTACCAGCTAAATCCGTCCTCCCTGCCAACCCGTGAAGGAAGCAAAAAAACAGCCTTAAATAGGCGCAAACTCTGCCTTGCCAACCCATGAAGGAAGCAAAAGAGGCTTATATACGAGCAAAGTTTGCCTCACCCACCATGATGAAAACATAGCCCATAGTTCGACTTGTGATACGAGAGAGATTGTTCAGGCTCAACCTAGTAGGAGCCAAGGTGGAGCTTAGCTCAATCAGGTACCAGCCAATGTGGAGTTCGTCATAATTGTCTGCTTCCACTTGAATTAGTAATCCTAGTCCGGCTAGGATTTAATTGATGAGAAAAAGAAACAAAATGTGAGATGCATATATTACTCCCACATCACTAAAAAGAAGTGATTGTTGAGGGATTCCCTTTAGGGACAAATTGGACTTCAATCTAATTTAACCGTCCATCTCCATGTACACCACTCTATAGGGTCTTAGGATAACTATTATGCATTTACTGAACTGTTTAGCAGGGTTCGTCAAAAATAAGAACTGCTTTCAGTCAGATATCCTAAAGTTGAAGGAGCAACAGTTTAGCTTCTTCGTGGAAGTACAAGAAAATTAGCAACCAAATTGACAAGGATTAAAAAGAAAGTCAACTAGAAAACTTTCTGCAGTTTTATTTCAGCTGTAAATATGCCACAGAATGACAGAGAAGGGGAACAACACAAAACCTTATTCAGAAAGGAAAACTTTCTGCACCTTTCTCTCAGCTGTAAATAGCCAAAGAATGCAGAGAAGGGGAAGAACAAACAAATCTTTACTGATATTAAGAAAATTGACCATATCCTCAAAAAAGGCCAAAGTATCTTCTGCTCTGGACTGTCAAACCATAAGGTTTTGCTGATATTATCTTGCCAATAGTTAGATCAATGGTTAAAGTGCAAGATTAATATCAAAATTTGAAGGGATTGATAATAAAAAACTGGAAGAAGAGAGTGGAAATGGATTATGGAGCGTCCCAAGGTAATACCAGACAGTTGAGCTGAAAATGTGTAGAGTGCATGTTATACATCCAAGTCTAACACTTATACATATCATCATAAAAGAACTTGCATCAATTCCTATTTTCAAAAGTATATCAAGATAAAGGTTCACTTAACTAGAATGGAACTCAGGCTAATAGTTGATTAGGCAATTCAACAAAGTTAAATAAGCATTCTTTTTCTGATAGGAAGTTACCCAAAGAAATTGAAAGATTACAAACAAAGCTGTGCCTGGAGTCGCTTTAGTAGTAATTAGTAAATAACAAATAACTTTTAGTAGTTATATATTATCTACATTTCTTTGTATTTTCATTAGGGTAATGAAGCAATTTCCCAATAGCTCTAAATAATAGAGTGTTCCTTCAATTTGATGCAACATCATTAACAAATTTTTATTTTAAAACACGAAGCAATGATGGAACCTATTATGCCTTCTGTAATCTAGGATTAAGAAAATGCATCAGAAGAAGTCAAATGCCACTAACAAGCAAAAGAAGAATAGTCTCGGTACCACAAACAAGCATAGACAATCTGCCTTGTTGCATCCCCACATCCGTGTTGTTACATTCAAAAAATGAGAGAACTGTATTCATCATTTTTCCAATGTCAACTGAATTATTCTAGAAGTTATTTGCCATAGTGATAACTTATATATGGCTGCAAAAGTGAAATAATGCTTATGTAACAATCTCAAGAAGTTAATGATATTTTATTCTGTTACAAAGATGAGAACTTCGAGTAAATTCTTCTCATTAGATTTTGGAAAAGGAGCTATACAACTTCAACTATTAACAAGGTTAATGATTTGCATGTGATGCAATGAGATCATGCATGTCAATTGAAGCAGCATAGATCAGAGCCATCACGCAAGTTTTATTCTTTGATGTGCTTCTTTGGTTTGCACTTTGCACACTGTTCTAAAACACAAGTGCGCAAAAGGTACTAATATTCCATCATACTAATAGCTTAAAAGAATAAAATACTACTTTTGCCACAAACACAGACAAACCTGTCGTATAAAGGTGGATTTGCCGCCCATATTTGGACCGGTGATTATCTGGAACCAACTCTTCCCACGCACCTATTAGTAGCATATGTCAAAGGAGAAGGCTGAAGTTATCTTTTCAGGACTTTTTAGTATAGATCACTACGAAAAAGTTTACACAGTACTTACTAAAGAACAATCATTAGGTATGAAATTCACTCCATCCTGAGCCTCAACACAGGGATGTCTGCTCCCTTCTAGAATGATATCTCCTCTATCCTGCAAATTACTAGTATTAGCAACAAATTCATATCCTAAATACAGAAAACTAATTAACATCAGCAAAAATTAGTAAAAGAACCAAAAAAAAAAAAAAAAAAAAAGCAACCTTACCGAAGGTGTGAGATCTGGCCTTACATATGGAATTGGACAACTTGTGGCAAGATCAGCAAAACTCAGTAGCACATCAAGCTCAGAGAGAATGCCAGCAACAGATTCAAAGACCTAAGAAATCATGCTATAAAAAAATTTAACATGCAAAAAACAACATCTTAGAGCAAACTTGAGTATGAGATACCTCAGTAAAGGTTGCAGCAGTATCCACTACTCGAGCAACTAGCACTTTCTGATTTCTTGTATACTCATTGTGGACCTTCTGAAATTCATCTCCCAATTTTTTAAGTTTTGAATTGGTGAATTTCACACCATCCTTGCGAGTTTCAAGAACTATAAAATTTGTTGTGAGCTTTTTCCTCACTTTTTGCTCCTCTTTCTTCGTGATCCTGAAGACATGCCCAAATTGTGGCCCCCTCTCCAACTTCAAAGCCTTATCAAGTGGCAGATCCAGATCATTTGCTGTTTGTTTGTGCAAGATATGTATTTGTTTTTCAACTGCATTTAGTTCATCCATCAATGCAGCTAAGTTGGGATCATAATTAGGCGATATCATGTATTCACCATTCTCAAGTTGATCCAGATCAACAGCCGTCTCGACAAGTTTAATATATCTTTGCAAGTGATCATCACCTATCAACGTTTCCAATGAGTCCAAATATCTCTTTTTTATTAATGGTGAAAATTGGCCCCCATAACATTCCAGTACTTCTACAATGAATGGAAGCCTAGCGCTTGACTGGATACAAAAGATATAGTAAAATGTTAAATACAAATGATATTTTATTAATCAATAAAAAAAATTGTGGCAACCAAGATTCTATAGCAAGCAACGATGATGAGCATAGGCATGCTTGCAGGTGATTTAAAAATAATACTCATGCAAACATGATTTGGACCTGATTTACAATTCATATTACATTTTCCATATCTGTACATTCTAAGATCTAGAAAACTAGGATAACTAGCTCCACAGGCACACATAAGAAAACATACGTTCTTAACCTGATTTACAATTAGTGAATCAGTCCATAATTTAAAATTTATGCAAATATTACAAGGAAATAAATCGCAAAAGCTAGATTATTCTAGCTGCCAAAATGAGTCACTAGAATAGAACTGTAAAGAAATGAAAGGCAAGGTGGAGATCACCTGATAAAGTTTTATTACTGGTTGCAAGCTAGCAGTTCCCTTCTTCAGATTATGCATCAACCTTTCTAAGTCTGAAATTCGCTTTAATTGCTGCCTTAATCCCTGTCGAAGTTCTGCATCATCTACAAATGCTTCGACCAGATCCAGTCTACTATTTATTTCGTCAACATCCAATAAAGGTTGCTTGAGCCACCTGTTTAACAAGCGTTTGCCCATTCCTGCCGTGCAGGTTCTATTCATTAGACCAAACAAGCTAAAATTTTTATTTGCATCAGTTTTATTCTCCAGAACATTTAATGCCCTCATGGCTGCAGAATCTAATCTCATATAACTATCCAGACTGTAAATTTGGATTGTATAATTTCCATAATTGCTGTCATCTGCAAGTAATTCCACATAGGACAGTAATGCCCCCAGAGCACCCAATGCATATTCAAATCCAGAAAGTAAATCACGAACTGGTTCGATCGAACCCCTTATAATCCTACCAAGGTCTTGCACTAGATCTCTAGACTTGAAATCAGATTTCTTCCTCTCAGTCACAAGGACACCACATCTGTCCAGCGCATCATGAAGAGATTTCAAATACATTGGTTTTCCACTTTCTACTGGTAGGAGACATTCCTTGCAACCAAGAGCAACCAAAGCAGATTCCACATTAGTGAACTGGCTATCATCAAGAAATTCTGCCAGACCCAATTTTTGATTTGTCAAGTCCACAAAACTCAGTCCAATGGTACACTGGTTCTCACGGAAGTTGGGAAATAGCGCAATTGTGACCGGCGAGTCTTGCATGTCATTGTTGGCAAACAAAACATCTTCAAAGCAACCAATGTTGCCTGGTGTTCCAGATTTTGCCAATCTCCACTTTGCGGCAGTTCCTTCATAAACCTCCAAAGTACGATCTGCTCTTTCCAGCAAAAGATCACGAGCTATAGTTTCAAACATGTTTTTACTTACACTGACACTAGAAAGACCATCAGGACCACTACCCAGCTGTCGCAGAGCAGTGGTTGTGTGATAGTATGTCTTTGCAATGAAGGTGGCATTTTCCCCATGGGCAGTATAGTAATCCTGACCAACAGTTGCAACATCAGTTAAGATGTTCCAACAAAATGAAACACAGAAGTTTTAAAAGTGTGAAATGTTCAAAAGCATCAACTATCAGGATCTAAGAACCAGTTCCATGTAATAAATGAAAGGCAATTGGTGGGCATATCTAAATAATATATAAACGTAAAATTTAAATATTGTTCTCCATCAATTGGCAGTGGAGGTGTAGGTAAGATATCAAAATGCAAAGATTTTTGAGGTTATTTCAAAACACATTTCCCAATCAGAGATCGTTCTATCTGGATTTTTTAGGGCAAAAGAACACTTTTAGGTTATTCCAAAGTATGACCCATAAAGGGTGACGTCAATGTGACGCCAAGCTTGAGAAATCTATGGAAGCAGTGGGAATTGGTGGCAGAGGAACCTGAACCCTTGTTGCCCATTTGGGTGAAGTGGGAACTCCCGCCACAAGGTTGGTACAAGGTTAACTTTGACAGGTCAGTACAAGGCGACAATGCAGTTGCAGTGTTTGTAGTTTGAATGTATTTTGGAGTTGTTACGGCTCACATGCATTCCAATGGAGTGTCAATCAATCCGGAGACTGAGATACAAGATTTAAGGGAGGCTACGGTTTGATGCAATACACACTTGCAAGTGGAGAAAGTAGTACTCAAGAGCAACGTGCAAGGAGTTGCCTAGCTCTTTACAAGAGAAAAGAGCAGCCAAGCTCACGTCATCCATTAACCCAAGATACAAGACTACTTGCTAGGGGCTATGCTCAGTTAGTGAGGCATGCATGCATGGCAAGAAGAAAATATATGTGCTGACTTTGTAGCCAACAACAATGTGAATACGCCAGTGTGGTAGATTTGGTATAATAATTTTCTGCTAGAGCTTTTGCAGCTAGTCCAGAGGGATGTCTCCAGGGCTATGTATGAGCAGCCATAGTCCATATGGACCTGAACTGGCGAAAGTATAAAAAAATGGAAAGCTTTACATGAGTTGCTCCCAATAGAATGCCGAGTTGTCACCAAACTTGTTTTGAGCCTAAGATGTCACCAGACTTAACAAAGCAAATGAAATCAAACTAAAATTCTACAATCTAAACTGAGGAAAGGACATCACTGAAATAACCCCAATCATCGATGAACCCGTAAATTCAAAGTCAGAGATTGAAACTGACCTTGCGATCAAAGAATCGAACAGCCCTGTCATCCTACAAAATATCAACCAAAATGAAAAAGACAACATATTTAGGGTTTCAGAAGGCATTATCTCAGATAGAATCGGATTGATCGGTCTAATTATTACTTACGCGAGGTAGGGTTTTGAAGAAAGAGATGAAGCCCTGCGCTTGCCTTGCATCTGGGAAAAAAGAGAGAGATGTTTGAGATTAAGAGAAGAGAAATAGATTTTTTTTTTAAAATACAGGATATTTACCTAATTTGAGTTCGGGCAGCTTGTTCTGGTCCTCCGAAGGGAAATCCGCCTCCATTTTTTGCTGGAATTTTGGGCGGGGGGGGGGTGGGGGGGGGGTGTTGTGGTGAAGGGGAAGGTATAGTTTAGGGTTTTAGTGTAAATACCGGTATTTAAGGCCGATTTTATGCGGAGATTGATGGGACGCTTGCTGCTAGTGGCGGGAGAGGAGTTATATTGGCGGGAAAAAAAATGGGGGGGAGAGAGAGAGAGGGCAGCGTACTGCGCAAAATGTTGAGAGATTTTTTCCACTACGTTTTTTTTTTTTTTTTTCCCTAATCAAACTTTCAAAATTGGAGATGGATGGCATAACTCGACCCCTAACTCATTGAGAGAAATTTTTTCACTATTTAGAGCAATGATTAATGGTTTAGATATATGCCCAGTTAATGTACATTGTATTTTTGTGATTTATAGTATTATTACTTTATATTAAAAATATATTAAGAATGACCCTCAATATTTTACACTAGAAAATATTTGAAATCGAGAGTAGCATGCTATCATTCAAAAAACTTTTCTTATGACATGTGCATGCGCAACATCTAGTAGTTTATAGTAGGTTGTAATTAATTACAAATATTTGTTCTATATTTGTTTTCATATCTCAGAATGCATTACAATTCACTTTCTTGATGCTATAGATATAATATTTTGAATTTGTATCCAACTTTACCAAATAGATACAATGAATTCAAAATCTAAAATGTCTGTATTTTTGTTTTCGTATTTGAAAGATGAAAACAAATATAAATATGGTACAACAATATACACTCCATATTCACCTAGTGTGCATTCTTACTTTATAGGATAATTGATCAAATTAAGTACTAAGTTTTTGGGAGGAAAAAAAAAAACTCTCAACTAGCTACAAGTGGCCTAAGTGACAGAGATATTTATTGCTTAAATACTGAGGATTCAAATTTTCACATTACCAACATTAAAGGGCTTGCTATAAGAAATTAGTTGTCAATACTCCAAGTTAGGTGTGGCAGATGGGCCATGACGGCACGGCCTGTGCCCAAGCATGGGCATGCTATGGGCATGCCATATCAGGCACGGCCCATCGCCAGTGATATAGACATGCCGGAACTGAGCATGGCCCAGCTCCCCTGTGGAGTGCCTGGGACCGGCCCAATAGTCTAGCTCACTGGGAATGGGTCGGTCCCATGCCATGTTGTGCCCGTATTAAAAAAATTTAAAAATTAATTTTTTGGGTCAAAAAATTAAAAAACATTTAAAATTTTTGATTTAATAGTTAAAAATAACAAAAAATAATAAATAACTTAGAAATAATTTTAAATATAGAGTAAAATCTTCTAAGTATGGTAAAAAAAAATTAACAAATATAACTAGAAAATGTTTCAAACAAATTTGGGTAACCAAGAATTTAAAGTAAAAGAATACAATTTGACCCATAAAAATTCATCTGATATTATGCAGAACCCAATGAGAGGTGAGAGGACCCCAGCCGTCATCCTCAACTTATTTTTTTATTACTTTCTAAACTATTATGAGTCTTAAGTGAGATACAAAGTTTTAAATTAAAAATGCACATTTATTACATCCATATACATGAAATAATCTTCTGTTTTCGGTCTCAATCCTCATTTGGTGAACTTCCATTTTAGGGTAATTTGCTCATCCTTGATTCATGACATATGCATCTAACAATCCCTTTGTTTCCATTGTTTACAATGTCAAAATTAAAATTTGTCATTGAGAACAGAAAACATAACAAAATTTGGAATTTGAATTGCAACACTCGAGATTTACTTTCTTTACAATCAAAGCAAGGTTATAATTTTTGGATTCTTTAATTTTGAAAAGTGTGATGATGGAAATATGATCAGAGTGACATTTCTTTACTTCCGTTGATGATCTAGTAAGAACTTGAATCACTCGAATTCTCTTTTCTTTTCTCCGTTAGTTTTTCGATGTCCTTATTTTGAAGCTTGGCATCATTTTTATAGTTTGGAGGGTGTCGTAACTGTTCCCTCAATTTGAGGAGATCGTAGTAGTTACTTTCCCATGATCGAATTTACTTGAATCCCCATTGGTGTGGTTACCCAATAAGGTTGGTCGGATGCTTTTGGCGAGGTTAACTTTTCTTTTCGTCAGAGCTAACCTAATTTGGCGAAGTTAACTTTCTTTTAGCTTCTAGCGAAGCTAGCTAATATGGTCTAGCGAAGCTAATTCTCTTTTAGCTTCTGGCGAAACTAGTTAACCTGGTTAGGTGGAGTTAATTCTCATTTAGCTTCCGGCAAAGCAAACTCATTCACGGGGTGAACTTGGCTTCTGTGGGACCAACTTGCTGCTAAGGCTAATCATGTTTTGGTGGAGCCGACTTGCTTTTAGCGGGGCTATTACTTTGGTGTGGCCAATCAGTCATTTTGTTACCTCTTAGCCTATGGATTTTAACAAACTTTACCGATAGCCTATAAGACCATCTTCAATGTTTTCGAGATAAATTGTACTTAAATCTCGAAATACTTTGAGTTTCCTTTTATTTTCTCGTGACAATCAAATTTTTTATATGTCATATATGTTTTGACCAAATGCTTCCGGCGGAATGACCTTGCCTAAGCCTAGCCATTTGGTATGCTTCCAGCGAGGCTAATATGTGGAGTTGGTTTGGCAGAACTAAGCATCTAATCTCAATGCTTCGATCACCGTACGGCTAATGATGTCTTCTTTAAATTATTCACTGACGTGATAATTTAACTGCAAGTGTATAGTATCGATGTAGCACTATACAAGTCGTCCCACAGAGATCTCAGGTGTTTTGCAATTCTTTCTAATTCTTTAGTCTAACGGACTAACCAAAAATTCTAGTTTGAAGTTGAGCTAATCTAATTAGCCTAGGATATCGATTCCACTAGTTCACAATCAAATAGTACTTTTATTATCTTCTTTCTATCATAAAAAATTGATCTTTTAGTTTAGTTTCTACTTAAAATATCCTAAGCATGGACTATCAAGTGGCGTGCAAGTATAATCCATCAAAAAAATTACTTCTTATAGAGATAAACTAAATCCTTAAATAAATTAAACAAATCAAATAAAAACTAACAACCCCAAACCATAACTAAGTATAGACTATCAAGAAACTTAACTCAAGTATAACTTATCAAAGTATTAATCTACGAGTTGTAATCTTTTTATTGTTTCATTGAAAAATTATATCTTTATTATTTTATTTAAGAAGAAAATATTAGAGAGTAACTACATGATTGATTCCTAGTTTCCTCTACATCCTAAAACTAAACTAAATTAGCTACTCATATTTCTAAATATCAAAACCAAAATAAAATTTATGAAAGCGAGATTAAATTAAACTAAGAAGCAAATAAAATAAAATAACCTAAAAATAATGATGAACAGCAAGAAAATACCTCTGGAGTCGGTATGACAGCCGTCACCCCTTCGGTAAACCCTAATTTTATTGAATTAAAATGGGTACAAAAATCTAATTAATAATCTAATAATCCATAAATTATAAGGATACGACCAATATATAGGCTACGGAAAACCAAACTCAATTCTAATACAACTGAGAAACAAAAAAATTATAATGAAGCCATGGAAGAAAATTAAGAGGAAGTGGACCCCATTATGCCGCTAATTGGTGGTAAATGCTGCTAATTAGAGGCAATATTAAGGTATTAATTTTTTATTTTTCTTCTGCATGAGTCTCGTCTCTTATTAAGTTGATTTTGATGACTGTATTGCACTTTGACTCTTTGCAGCATCGTAGTCTCGTAGTTTTGCTCACTTTGAAAACTTTTCTGGTTTGATTTCCCAATCCGATTATGACTTCATGCCGTCTCCTTGTACGAATAAGATTTCCTGAAAAACACACTAAAAATACTCTAGTAGCATTATTTAAATACAAAATTAGGTAATATGAAGGCTATGAATATACAATATATGGCCCTCATCATACCCCCACACCTATCTTTTACTAGTTCTCGAACAAAACCTAACCCTAAAAAGAAAAATAAAAAATCCTAACTCACTTTCGTAGGAATCGCGATTGCACTTAACACGTGCAACAAGCGTTTAAACCCCTAGGTTACCTTAGTGGACGAGTGTTGTCTCGCGAGAGTTTGCAGTGAATATACCCACAAAATTCATAAAGAAAATAGATTAAGAAATAAAGAAAAGAAAAATAAGGATAACTGAAAATTAAGAAAAATAAAAATTTTATACAAAAGAAAGAAAAATCCTTTTTTTAATGATATTTTCATCAATTAATCTCACTAATATACAAACTCAAGAACGCATTTAGATTATCAATTTTCAAATCGAGCGTCATATCACATACACTTATCATTTTAATCAAAAATTTAAATCCTATCTTTCAATACCTACTAACATATAATTCATTACCTCTTATACAACTATGTGCACATGTGATAGTCTATTTCGGCCTTAAACTCTAACTCTAACTCATGATTCATCTCCTCTCTTATAACAATTTTTTTAAGAATATTTCACTTTTCATGCGAATATTCACCCTTACTTAGGCTCAAAATACCCAATTACTTGATCATACTCTTTTCTTTTTTTCTTTTTTTAGAATATTTCACCTTTCATGCGAATATTCATGCTTACTTAAGCGCAAAGTACCCGATTACTTGGTTCATACTCTTTTTTTACTCTTGAGACTATTGCCTTAATACCAGGCTCACCCCATTATTTTATCACTCTCGAGACTATTGGCTTAATATCAGGCTCACCCTATTATTTTATTCTCACTATTTTTTCTTGGTTTAGAGAGAAAAAACTTACTCAATCGTTATCATTTTTGTTCTTAACCTAATAAACTATTGTGAAGTGAAAAATCGATGTATACTTGCCTCAAAACTACTGTTGGCGGTATTTATTTTTTAGATTTTAATCATTTTCATAAAATTCAAAGTGTATCGTCCAATCTATTCTCCTATCCAATTTCAAATCTAAATTTGTTCTTTTATCTGTAATTAGGTTGATTTGTTGATGAAAACATATATAAAAAAATTTAGTTTTTTTTTTTTAGTTTTTAATTTTTTTTAGTTAGTTACGCTAAAAACTATCCAAAATGTAAAATAAAGAAACCCAAAAATCTAAAAATAAAATAAAAACTCTAAAAGAACTAAAATCTTAGAAAAACACAAAGAAAATATCCTAACCAACTCTCTCATATCTAAACTCGTATATGCCCTCCTACACAAACAAAGTGTGATAAAATAAATATGAAAACTATTATACAAATACTATACAAATAATAAGAGTCGTAAAAGTTACGATCTCAATATTATCACCCTATTAATGCATGGAAAACGGTTACGACCTCTCGATCGCTTCCAACTTTCATAGTGTATGCGTTTTAAATATGAAGCGAGTGCATTATTATATCTCATCAACCTCCTACAAGACACGAAAGTACCTGTCTGTAGCTTATACTGTCCTCGCTTTTTCTTTGTCCATATGTAAGTATTAACAATGGGTTAAAGAATTATTTATTATAAACATGCCAATCATCGTTAGTAACAAGTATACATGTAGAAATATTGTGAGATGAGAAGAGTGCTATAGGATCAAGTGAATGTGGTTTTGGCCCTTCTAACTTACGAAGTAATACGAGCTCCTCTTCAAACAAATTCTCAAAAGTTTGCTCATAAATCAATGGCATACTTGCATAAGTATCATCATACATAGAATTTGTATGTGCCAATTCATCTAATAATATGAGCTCATTTTTGAATATTTGCTCAAATGAGGGTTCATCATCAGTACAAGAGGTCAAATGAGAGTGCAAACTATGAATCATGTTGACCTCAATGAGAGAGCTCGTTGTGTACTCATCCATATTGAATATATTCAATGCCACAATTATATTCCCAAATGATAACTTCATGAGGCCACTCCTGCAATCAATTAATACATTTGATATTGCAAGAAATGGTCTACCTAAGATAACGGGAATTTGATTCCATAGATTGGAGATCGGCTCAGTTTCTAAGACAATGAAGTTTATAGGAAAGATAAACTGGCCGACATTAAGGACGACATTTTCAACCATACCAAATGGTCTCTTGATCGAACAATTAGCTAATTGTAATATGACCTTGGTAGCTTGAAGTTTTCCTAATCGTAGTTGTTGAAAACAGTCTAAGGAAGTAAGTTGACACTTGCTGCTAAATCAAGCAACGCCCTATCAAATATAGTGTTCCCAATGGTGCATGAGATTGTAGGGGAATCTGAATCTTTATACTTGATAGGCAAGGAGTTAGAGAGGATTTGGAATATATTTGCAGCAAAAAAAACTTTTTCAGAAACGTTTCTTTCTCGTTTCTTAGTACACAAATTCTTGAGAAACTTAGCATAAATAGGAACCTGTTGTAATGTCAAGGAGTGGAATATTAACTTTTACCTGCTGAAATATTTCAAGAATCTTCTCTACTTGTGGTGAAGACTTTCTAAACCGATTGGGATATGGTGCTTTCAGCTCAGGTACAGGTTCTTCTAAATGATCATGTGACAATGATGGAGGTGATGTAGATGGTCGTGGAGAAAGGAATGAAGAGATGATGTAGCCTGCGAAATAGTAGGAGTGGGATCAGGGGGCATGACTACATTATTGTCCACTTGCTTGCCAGATCGAAGCGTGTGAATGGCATTGCATTGGTGAACATACGACTGATTGGAGTTTGAAAAACTGGCATTAGGATTCGTTATGGGTTGACTTGGAAAGGTACCCTGACCACGTTTACTCATCTGACTCGCTAATTGTCCAACCTGCTGCTCTACATTCTTAATAGATTGAGAGTTCACGAGCAGTTGCTGACCTGTATTTTGAATAAAATCAGTTAACACTTTCATAAGATTTTGTATGTGCATGTCAAGGTTGGACATATGCGTGTCAAATTTGGAATGAGACTTGAGAAGATTTTTAACGTGCTTCTCAAGTGACTGAAGTCGTTTTTCTTGTTCATTATTAGACCCCTATTGTGGATGTGAGTGATTTTGTGCAGGTGGTATATTCTGGTTGTTCACATAATTTGATGCATTTGGGTGTTGATAAGCACCCATATTTGGTCTTGGGAACTGACCATTGGCTGGAGGCTGTATGTTAGGGTTAGGGGCCCATGATATTGCCCCTGACCCCATAATAGATTTGGATGGTTGCTCCAACCAGGATTGTATGTAGGAGCATAAGGATTATTCATGAGTTGTTGATACAAGGCGTTAGCCTGTTCAAGTGTGGGACCCATGAGATTCGTTAATAATGGACACTCTTACATAACATGATTCGGAGTTCCGCAATTAAAACATGTGGGACTTTGGATTTGATTTACTTGACCTACCTATGGAGCACGAGTAGTCTCCAATACATCAATTCTTCTCATAAGGGCTGTAATCTTAACTTCGGCAACTATAGAGTTATCGACACTATGGATCCCACCTTTATGCGCAGAAGTTGATGCACTGGACTTCTCAGCGGGAATCTCCCACCGCATAGTCTTCCACGATAGGTCCTCAAGAAAGTTTCATGCTTCATCCTCATTTTTCCTCTTAAACCCCCCCTGACACATGGACTCAAGAAAAGTTTTGGATGTGTAATTGAATCCTTCGTACACGATTTGACACAACTGTCACTTTTCTATCGCATGGTGGGGCCATTGAGCTAATAAGTCATTGAACCGTTCCCAGTATTTTCAGAAGGGTTCTCTCGGCACTTGACGGAATTGATTGATTTGATTTTGAATCCTTGCCGTCTTATGCATGGAATAATACTTCTTAAGAAATACTGCAACGAATTCATCTCAAGTAGTGATTGAATCAGTAGGTATACTATACAATCACTTCTTGGCATTAGCCTTGAGTGCAAAGGGGATGAAGCGGAGCTTAATTGCGTCCTCCGATAAGTGTTGCAATTTTATCATCATATATACTTCCTGAAATTCACTGATAAAGAGATATGCATCCTCTGAATCAGAACCAGTAAATTTAGGAAGCATACTGATGTACTCGGTTTTAACTCATAGTGATTACCCGCTACTTGTGGAAGTTTGATGCATGAAGGAAGTGATGTGTGCAGTGGGTAACATCAATCCTGAAGGATTGGGATCGGCTGGTCCATCTTGTCCCCCATGAACAAATCTGATCTCACTAGTCGACCAAATTGATCACGGGTCTAATGTCGCATGAACCAGCAACCGTAAGTGTATGCGTGAATTTCCTAAACTAATGCAAGAAGTGGGGTGTGGTGGAGATAAAAACAGTGGATTAGATATGATAAAATAAAAATGTGATTCCTACTGTTCCTAATTTTTTTTTATATTTTTTACAGAACCAGGGAACCAAATGACAGAACTAGAGAAAATTCGGGTTTAGCGGCTAAACCAGAGAGCTTGACTCTCTGGTTTTTGCTACTTAGTCCAGAACCTCTTCTGATCCCTTTTGTCTTCCTGTATATGCAATTTATGTTCCTTGCATACTCAACACACACTGTTAACCCGTAAAACTTTAGAAAAAAGCAAGAAAAACACCGTCGATCCCCAGCAACGGCGCCAAAAACTTGATGTGATAATTTAACTACAAGCGTACAGTGTCGATATAGCACTATACACGTCGTCCCCATAGAGATCTCAGATATTTTGTAATTCTTACTAATTATTTAGTCTAACGGACTAATCAAAGATTCTAGTTTGAAGTTGAGTTAATCTAATTAGTTTAGGATATCGATTCCACTAGTTCACAACCAAGTAGTACTTTTATTATTTTCTTCCTATCATAAAAATTTGATCTTTTAGTTTAGTTTCTACTTAAAGTATCCTAAACATGGACTATCAAGTAGCGTGCAAGTATAATCCATCAAAGAAATTATTTCTTATAGAGATAAACTAAATCCTTAAATTAATTCAACAAATCAAATAAAAACTAACAACCCAAACTCTAACTAAGCATAGGCTATCAAGAAACTTAACTCAAGTATAACGTATCAAAGTATTAATCTACAAGTTGTTATCTTTTTATTGTTTCGTTGAAAAATCATATCTTTATTATTTTATTTAGGAAGAAAATATTAGAGAGTAACTACATGGTTGATTCTTAGTTTCCTCTATATCCTAGAACTAAACTAAATTAGCTACTCATATTTCTAAATATCGAAACCAAAATAAAATTCATGAAAGCGAGATTAAATTAAACTAAGAAGCAAATAAAATAAAATTACCTAAAAACAATGATGAACAGCAAGAAAATACCTCTGGAGTCGGTATGACGGCCATCACCCTTTCGGTAAACCCTAATTTTATTGAATTAAACGATTATAAAAATCTAATTAATAATCTAATAATCCCTAAATTACAAGGATATAGCCAATATATAGGCTACGGAAAACCAAACCTAATTCTAATACAACTGAGAAACAAAAAAATTACAACGAAGCCACGAAAGAAATTCAGAGGAAGTGGACCCCATTATGCCGCTAATTGGTGGCAAATGCCGCTAATTAGCAGCAATATTAAGGTATTAATTTTTTGTTTTTCTTCTGCTTGAGTCTCATCTCTTGTTAAGTTGATGTTGTTAACTGTATTGCACTTTGACTCTCTGTAGCATCGTAGTCTCGTAGTTTTGCTCACTTTGGAAACTTTTCTGGCTTGATTTTCCAATCCGATTATGATTTCATGCCATCTCTTTGTACGAATAAGATTTCTTGTAAAACACACTAAAAATACCCTAGTAGCATTATTTAAATACAAAAATAGGTAATATGAAGGCTATAAATTTGCAATATATGGCACACATCATTCACCTATCTTTTCATCCTACCCTTTGTTTTAAATTTCGGGCTCTTATTCCTTCTTCAGAAATCTTCCCTCTTTAGAAATATTCTCTCTTTTCTTATAGATTTTCAAATCTATGGCACCCAAACGGACAATGCAATCGGCGGATGCACAGGCGATGAGGGTGATTAGCCCTTCTTCAACAACAACTCACCCACCTTTGGCTGGTAAGCTTTCCTTTCCCAAGCATCAATGAATATTTCAATTTATTTTCTTGCCTGTTATAATACTGATGAATATCATATATTGTATTTTTCCTCTCATACTTTATCTATTTTTGTATATAAATAAATACTACTCAGGTATTTTTAGTGTCTTTTTTAGGTAATTCGATTCGTACAAGGAGATGGGAAGAAATCAATGTTGGAGCAGGAAATCAGAGTCCGAAAAGTTTCTAAAGTGAGCAAAACTACGAGACTATGATGTTGCAGAGACTCAAAATCAAATACAGTCAAGGAAATATAATGTACAAGACACGAGACGCACGTGGAAGAAACTTAAATTGATTTACTCGAAATAAAACCAATATTTAGCATTTTTTACCGCTATTTAGCGGCAAATTATGGGCCCCATGCGCCGAGATTTTTCCCGTGGCTTCGATGTAATTTTGTAGTTGTTCAGTTCTGCTAGAATTAGGGTTTCATTTTCGAAGCCTATATATTGGCCTATCCTTGTATTCTAAGAGGATCCTGAAGTTTTGTACTCGTTTTTAATTTAATAAAATTAGGGTTTTGCTGAAGGGGTGACGGCCACAATACCGTGCTCCAGAGGTAAGTCATTGCTTTCTAATATTTATTTGCTTTTTAGATAGAGTTAATTATTTTCTAGTATAGGTTTTATTGCTTTCTAGATTAGATTTATTTACTTTCATAAATAAAAATAGATTTAATTGCTTACTAGAAATATGAGTAGCTAATTTTCTTTAGCCCTAGGATGTAGATGAAGTTAGTTTAATAGACCTAACATGGATTTATCTCATCTTCATCCTAAAAAGAAATAAAATTATGATTTTTCTATAAATAAATAAAAGATGGAGTTCACAAATCATAATTCTTTGATAGATTATGCTTAATTAATATTTTGATAATCTATGCTTAGATGAAGTTTGGAATTCTTATTCTGTATTTGTTTTTAGAATTATCAATAGAGATTTTCCTATAAATAAATTGACTTGAATAAACTTGTAAATCTGATTTCTTTGATAGGTTATACTTGAATTAGGTTTCTTGATAGTCTATGCCTAAATTAGGGTTTGAAGTTTATTTCTTTTCTTTTGTTTATAAGATTTTCTACTTGATATGATTTGTTTTTAAGAAAAGTGTTATTTTTAATGGTCTATACTTGCACATCACTTGATAGGTCATACTTAGGGGCACTTGATTAAAATCAAATTAAAAAGATCACCTTTTTAATATGTTACTTAACCGTGCATAATTAAAAAGATAGAAAGAAAGAGATAATTCACTATTAGGCTATTATTCTAATGGAATCGAAATCCTAGGCTAATCTTTAAGACTTAAAACTAATCTTCTCTTGATCTAAAAACTTATAGTTAATCTGTTAGACTAAAGAAAAAGTAAGGAACGCAAAAACACCTTAGATCTCTGTGGGACGACCTTTACAGCGCTACATCGATACTGTGCGCTTGCAGTAATTTATCACATCAAGTTTTTGGCACCGTTGCCGGGGATCGACGTTATTTTTCTTATTTTTTCTGACGTTTTACGGGTTAACAGTATGTGTTGAGTATGCAGAGAATATAAAGTGCAGATACATGAAGATAAAAAGGATCGGAGAGGCCTCAGAACTGCGTCGCAGAAACCAGATCTCTAGTTTGCCGCTATTCAGCGGCTAAAACCGCTATTTAGCGGCCAAAGAGGTACATTTGAGTCCCAATTTTTCTCCAGTTCTGTATTTTGCTTCTCTGGTTTTGTAAAAAAATACAAATTTTTTTTTATTAGAAACAGTAGGAATCACATTTTTATTTGATCATATCTATTCCACCATTTTATCTCTCCACCATACCCCACTTCTGGCATTCGTTTAGGAAATTCACGCATATAATTACGGTCGTTGGTTCATGCCACATTGGACCTGTGATCAATTTGGTCGACTTGTGAGATCAGATTTATTTATGGGAGCCAAGATGGACCAACCGATCCCGATCCTTATGGATCGATGTTACCCGTTGCGCACATCTCTTCCATCATGCATAAAACTTCCACACGCAGCGAGTAATCACTATGAGTTGAAACCGCAGTACATTAGTATGCTTCCTAAATTCACTGGTTCTGATTCAGAAGATACATATCTCTTTATCAGTGAATTTCAGGAAGTATGCGTAATGATAAAATTGTAGCACTTATCAGACGACGCAATTAAACTCTGCTTCATCCCTTTTGCACTTAAGGATAATGCCAAGAAGTGGTTGTAGAGTATGCCTACTGATTCAATCACTACTTGGGATAAATTCGTTACGGTGTTTCTTAAGAAGTATTATCCCACGCATAAGACGGCAAGGATACGAAATCAAATTAAGCAATTCCGTCAAGTGCCGGGAGAACCCTGCTGGAAATATTTGGAATGGTTCAAGGACTTGTTAGCTCAGTGCCCCCATCATGCGATAGAAAAATGGCGGTTGTGTCAAATCGTGTATGAAGGACTCGATTACAGATCCAAAACTCTTCTTGAGTCCATGTGCCAGGGGAAGTTCATGAGAAAGAATGAGGATGAAGTATGGGACTTTCTTGAGGACCTATCGTGGAAGACTATGCAGTGGGAGAGTCCCACTGAGAAGCCCAGTGCATCAACTTCTGCGCATAAGGGTGAGATCCATAGCATCGACAGCTCTATAGCTGCCGAAACTAAGATTGCAGCCCTTATGAGAAGAATTGAGGCATTGGAGACTCCTAGTGCTCCACCGGTGGGTCAGGTAAATCAAATTCAAATTCCCACATGCTTTAATTTTGGAACTCCGAATCATGTTATGGAGGAGTATCCATTATTAATGAATTCCATGGGTCCCACACTCTAGCAGGCTAATACTTTGTATCAACAACCCATGAACAATCTTTACGCTCCTACATACAATCCTGGCTGGAGGAACCATCCAAATCTATCATGGGACAAGGGCAACATCAGGGGGGCCCTAACCCTAACATGCAACCTCCAGCCAATGGTTAGTTCCCAAGACCAAATGTAGGTACTTATCAACACCCAAATGCTTCAATCTATGGGAACAACCAGAATAGACCAGCTGTACTAAACCACTCACATCCGCAACAGGGGTCTAATATTGATCAAGAAAAGCAACGCCAATCACTTGAGAAGAATGTTGAAAATCTTCTCAAGTCTTATTCCAAATTTGACACGCATATGTCCAATCTTGACACACACATGCAAAATCTTATGAAAGTGTCAGCTGATTTTATTCAAAATACAGGTCAGCAACTGCTCGTGAACTCTCAATCTATTAAGAATGTAGAGCAGTAGGATGGACAATTAGCGAGTCAAATGAGTGAACGTGGTCAGGGTACCTTTCCAAGTCAACCCATAACGAACCCCAATGCCAGTTCCTCAAACTCCAATCAGTCGCATGTCCACCAATGCAATACCATTCACACGCTTAGATCTGGCAAGCAAGTGGACAATAATGTAGCCATGCCCCCTGATCCCACTCCTACTATCTCGCAGGCTATATCATCTCTTCCACCCCTTTCTCCACAATCATCTCCATCACCTCCATCACCGTCACGTACTCATTTGGAAGAACCTGTTCCTGAGTCGAAAGCACCATATCCAAATCGACTTAGGAAGCCTTCACCGCAAGTAGAAAAGATTCTTGAAATATTTCAGTAGGTGAAGGTTAATATTCCACTCCATGACATTATACAACAGGTTCCTACTTATGCTAAGTTCCTCAAGGATTTATGTACTAAGAAACGAGCAAGAAACATTCCTGAGAAAGTTTTTCTTACTGCAAATATATCACATATCCTCTCTAAATCCTTACCTATCAAGTACAAAGATCCAGATTCCCCTACAATCTCATGCACCATTGGGAATACTACGTTTGATATGGCGTTGCTTGATTTAGGGGTAAGTGTCAACTTGCTTCCTTATACTGTTTATCAGCAACTGGGGTTAGGAAAACTTCAACCTACCAAGGTCACATTACAGTTAGCTGATCGTTCGATCATGAAACCACTTGGTATGGTTGAAGATGTGCTCATTAAGATCGGTGAGTTTATCTTTCCTGTAGACTTTATTGTCTTAGAAACTGAGCCGATCTCCAATCCACGGAATCAAATTTCCGTTATCTTGGCTAGACCATTCCTTGCAACATCAAATGCATTAATTGATTATAGGAGTGGCCTCATGAAGTTATCGTTTGAGAATATGACTGTGCCATTGAACATATTTAATATGGATGAACACGCAACAAGCTTCCTCATTGAGGTCAACATGATTCATAATTTGCACTCTCATTCGACCTCTTGCAACTGATGATGAACCCTCATTTGAGCAATTGTTCAAAGATGAGCTCATACTATTAGAAGAATTGGCACATACTGATTTTATATATGATAATACTTGTGAAAATGTGCCATTAATTTATGAGCAAACTTTTGAGGATTTATTTACAGAGGAGCTCGCATTACTTCGTGAGTTAGAAGAGCCCAACCACATTCACTTGATCATATTGCACTCTTCTCACCTCATGATATTTCTACATGTATGTTTGTTACTAACGATGATTTGCAGGTTTATAATAAAGAATTCTCTAACCCAATTGTTAATACTTACATGTGGACAAAGAAAAAATGAGGACAGCATAAGAAACAGACAGGTAATCTCGTGACTTGTAGGAGGATGATGAGATATAATAATGCACCCACTTCACGTTTTAAACACACACACTATGAAAGTGGGAAGCGATCGAGAGGTCGTAACCGGTTTACATGTGTTAATAGGGTGAGGATATTGAGATCGTAACTTTTTACGACTCTCATTATTTGTATTTGTATAATAGTTTTCTTATTTATTTTACCACCCTTTGTTTGTGCATGAGGGCATACACAAGTTTAGGTGTGGGGGGTGGATTAGGAGATTTTTATTTTTTATTTTTAGGATTTTTTTTATTTTTTTAGGATTTTATTTTTTTTATTTTTGGGTTTCTTTATTTTATACTTTGGATAGTTTTTAGGGTAACTAATTGAAAAAAATAAAAAAACTGAAAAAAATTTAAAAAAAAATGAAAAGAAAAATACGTAAAAAAATTTATGTATTTTTATCAATAGATCAAACTACTTACAGATAAAAGAACAAATTTAGATTTGAAATTGGATAAGAGAGTAGATTGGATGATACACATTGAATTTTATGAAAAAGATCAAAATCTGAAAAATAAATATCGCTAACAGTAGTTTTGAGGCAAGTATACATCTATTTTTCACTTCACAATAGTTTATTAGGTTAAGGACAAAGATGATAACGATTGAGTAAGTTTTCTCTCTCTAAAAAAAAAGAAAAAAATAGAAAAAAAGGAAAAAAAGTGAGAATAAAATAATGGGGTGAGCCTAAGACAATAGCTTCGAGAGTGATCAAATAATGGGGTGTGCCTGGTATTAAGGCAATAATCTCAAGAGTAAAAAAAAAGAGTATGATCTGAGTAATCGGGTACTTTGCGCCTAAATAAGCGTGAATATTCGCATGAAAGGTGAAATATTCTAAAAAAAAGAAAAGAGTATGAACCGAGTAATCGGGTATGTTGCGCCTAAGCAAGCGTGAATATTCGCATGAAAGGTGAAATATTCTTAAAAAAATAAAATAAAATAAAATAAAGAAAAAAAAAGAAAAAAATTTTTTATGAGAGAGGAGATGAATCATGAGTTAGAGTTGGAGTCCAAAACCGAAGTAGACTATCACGTGCACGTAGATGTATATGAGCCAATAGATTATCTGTTAGTGGGTATTGAAAAATATGATTTAAATTTTTAATTAAAATGATAAGTGTATCTGATATGACGCTCGATTTGAAAATTGATAATCTAAATGCGTTCTTGAGTTTGTATATTAGTGAGATTAATTGATGAAAATATCATAAAAAAAAAGATTTTTCTTTCCTTTGTATAAAATTTCTATTTTTCTTGATTTTTGATTATCCTTATTTTTTTTCTTTATTTCTTAATCTTTTTTCTTTTTGAATTTTGTGGGTATATTCACTGCAAACCCTCACGAGACACAACTCGTCCACTAGGGTAACCTAGGGGTTTAAAGGCTTGTTGCACGTGCTAAGTGTAATCATGATTCCTGCGAAAGTGAGTTAGGATTTTTATTTCTCTTTTTAGATTTAGGTTTTGCTGAAGGACTAGTAAAAGATAGGTGTGGGGGTGTGATGAATATCATATATTGTATTTTTCTCTCATACTTTATCTATTTTTGTATATAAATAAATGCTACTCGGGTATTTTTAGTGTCTTTTTCAGGTAATCGATTCGTACAAGGAGATGGCAAGAAATCAATGTTGGAGTAGGAAATCAGAGTCCGAAAAGTTTTTAAAGTGAGCAAAACTACGAGACTATGATGTTGCAGAGACTCAAAATCAAATACAGTCAAGGAAATATAATGTACAAGACACGAGACGCACATGGAAGAAACTTCCATTGATTTACTCGAAATAAAACCGCTATTTAGCGTTTTTACCGCCATTTAGAGGCAAATTATGGGCCCCATGCACCGAGATTTTTCCCGTGGCTTCGATGTAATTTTATAGTTTTTCAGTTCTGCTAGAATTAGGGTTTTATTTCCGAAGCCTATATATTGGCCTATCCTTGTATTCTAAGAGAATCCTGAAGTTTTGTACTCGTTTTTAATTTAATTAAATTAGGGTTTTGCTGAAGGGGTGACAACCATAATACCGTGCTCCAGAGGTAAGCCATTACTTTCTAATATTTATTTGCTTTTTATATAGAGTTAATTGCTTTCTAGTATAGGTTTTATTGCTTTCTGGATTAGATTTATTTGCTTTCATAAATAAAAATAGATTTAATTGCTTACTAGAAAGATGAGTAGCTAATTTTCTTTAGCCTTAGGATGTAGATGAAGTTAGTTTAATAGACCTAACATGGATTTATCTCATCTTCTTTCTAGAAAGAAATAAAATTATGATTTTTCTATAAATAAATAAAAGATGGAGTTTACAAATCATAATTCTTTGATAGATTATGCTTAATTAATATTTTGACAATCTATGCTTAGATGAAGTTTGGAATTCTTATTCTTTGTTTGTTTTTAGAATTATCAATAGAGATTTTCCTATAAATAAATTGACTTGAATAAACTTGTAAATCTGATTTCTTTGATAGGTTATACTTGAATTAGGTTTCTTGATAGTCTATACTTAGATTAGGGTTTGAAATTTTTTCTTTTCTTTTGTTTATGAGATTTTCTACTTGATATGATTTGTTTTTAAGAAAAGTGTTATCTTTAATGGTCTATACTTGCACATCACTTGATAGGTCATACTTAGGGGCACTTGATTAAAATCAAATTAAAAAAATCACCTTTTTAATATGTTACTTAACCGTGCATAATTAAAAAGATAGAAAGAAAGAGATAATTCACTGTTACGCTATTATTCTAATGGAATCGAAATCCTAGGCTAATCTTTAAGACTTAAAACTAATCTTCTCTCGATCTAGAAACTTATAGTTAATCTGTTAGACTAAAGAAAAAGTAAGGAACGCAAAAACACTTTAGATCCCTTTGGGACGACCTGTACAGCGCTACATCAACACTGTGCGCTTGCAGTAATTTATCACATCAAATACAGTTTAACATCAAGAGGACTGGATCTTCATATCCTTTCCTCTTTTGTGTTTCTTTAAGGCAAAGGAGAATCAAGTATTTGCACCTATTTTTCTTCTGGATTTATCTCAAAATTGCCTTTTTGATGTCTTTTGATGACGACGATGAGTCTTCTAACCATATGATAGTTGTAGTCACAGGGTTACCAGGTGACAGGAGACCCTTGATAGTTGTAGTCACAGGGTTACCCGGTGACAGGAGACCCTTGATCAGGCAACAACCTCGAGATTCTCTTTGCTAGGATAGAAGAATTGTTTTGAATTTTACCTTGCGGGGCTAAATTGAACTTTTGTCTGACGAAGTTAATTTTAACTCTATCCGGCGGAGTTATTTTTGCTTCTTGTTTGGAAGAGCTAACTTTATCTTTCGTCTGGCAGAGTTAATTTGAGTCTTTGTGGCAATGTATTTCCTTTCTTCATTCAGTAATAATGACAATTTTCTTTATAATGACCCATCATTTTTGCTATTTCTTTACAGTCTTTTACATCAGTTCTCCCATTTTCGCTCACCACTTGACTGGTTCTACTGTGGGTATTAGGGGTTACGCAGACTTTCATTGTCCACATCCCACATTTTTATACTATTATGATAATAAAAAGAGGACTTTTTTAATCTGTAATAGTAGTGCCCAGATCGTGAGAAAGTTGGTCATGACTGGTTCTACTATGGGCATTAGGGGTTACGCAGACTTTCATTTTCCACATCCCAATTCTTTATACTATTATGATAATGAAGAGAGGACTTGTCAATCTGTAACAGTAGTGCCTAGGCCGTGAGAAAGTTGGTCACTAATGTTTCGTTCTCGGAAAGGGATAGAACTGGGCTCCTCAAGCCATGTTTCATATTTGAAGATGCTATCCTTTCTTGCCCTTGGATTTATTGATTGGAGGGGACTTACTTCATGATTCCAAATATAGAAAGACACTACATTTTGAGTTATCTTTGACCATGTACTGAGAAAAGAGAAATGGAATGGCGTCTCACCCCATTCAAGTTTCCCTTACAGTGGCAAAATTTGTTAAATCTGGATTTGTACAAGACGGACCTTCCATTCATGTGACCGGTCTTCTTTCGAGAATAATATTTCAAGATATTCCTACAGGTGAGAGCTTCAATATGCCCAGGACTTTCCAAAATGAGTTTTCGAGAAACAAGAGTGAGTATCCAGCAAAAAATTTCAGGGCTCTAGGTTGGATCCAAGCAGGAAGTAAGGACTGGTGGGCCTTATATACAGGATTTATACTAGCCAAGTTTGAAAAGGAATTGTCAGATATCGGGTTGTTTTAGGCGGTAAGGGCCACTCAATATGGCATTGTTACCAATCTAGCCTAACTATTTGCAATTTTAGAATTGAATAACCCTGCAAACGGTACTTTCTTTACCTTGATGGAGAAATAGGGTTTTCTCTCCACGAGACGTGGTAGATTTCGGGCCTTTCAATTGGAGATATCCCATATGAGAAGTATTTCCATGAAATTGAAGAACTTGAGATTCTAGCCTCCCGGGATAGTACATTGTACCATACTTTATGGGATTTAACTTATTATTTTTGTATCTGTTTGGACTTGACTAATGCGAAGGGGAGTATAATATGGCACAAGAAGTGGCTTGATTATTTCTTTGCCAACTTATGCGAGAAAGGAGCTATCAGTTTTCAATGGTCTACTAGTGTAGATAATATCATTTCAAGGATATCTAAGTTTAAGATCGACAATCGCATCCTGAGGGAGCCTGAATGTGACCTTTCTACTAGGACAATACTCTTAAGTTACTATAGTTGGGCGGCTCATGGGTTATCTCCTACCATAATGCTTGCAGCTTACCTCGCCCTTTGGCTCAAGAAGCGTGTTATCCATTCGCTGCCACGGGAGTGTGTTTCTATAAGGGTTTTGTATCATGCAGTTCAGTTAGTGTATGGGCATCTACTGGGTCTTCTGCCAGCCATGGTCTACCGTATACATAAGGGTCTGAGGCTACTTTTTGAAGCCTTTTTAAATAAACCCAGTCTAAATCCTCATATACACTTATTAATGTCATGGTTTGTATCTCATTGCCAAGGGTTAATCCCTGCTAGTCTAGCCACTCCAGACAGCGAGATGCTTTCTGATTTATATAGATATGAAATATGAAGTGGACTTAAGAGTATTTAGTGAACACCTGGTGACTTGTTAGCCACCATTCTTCATATTTTTTGGGTCAACTTTCCAGAGAAAAAAGGAGCTTCTTTAGGGGACTTGTTTGTCATACTCTAATATCTCAAGAGGACTATTCTCTTGGTTTCTTTGTATTCGTTTCTCTCATCTTTTGTACAGAAGTGGAAACTCATGCGAGCTAGAACCGTATGTACCGAGTCATTTTGCTCAACTTCGATAATGACCAATTGTATGTACAAAACCCTAGTACTACGTTAGTTTTCAGTGGAAGTTTAGTTGATTGGGCCTGAGCCTGGCAACATTTCATCATGGGATGTACCGACGCGTCTTTCTGCTCACCGGTAAAGTATCCAAAGTTGCAGACGACAATGGCCTTTGTTGCTGGTATAGGGGACGAATACTATAATCTCTACATATAACTAGAACTCATCATGCTTGGGTCTCATTATCGATAGATATGAGAAACTGATTAGGGTGGCAGCCATAGAAGGTCAATGTCCTCCCCGTGCAACTATAATCGCTGAATATGCACAAGGTGAGAGAGAACACTGACGAGCTTCATTGTCAATTACTTTCAGTGATCAAAGAGAAGATCAAGGAGAAGTGATATTGACAGGGGGCCCTGTGACTCAGCAAAAGAGGAAGACATACTCTTCGTCTATTCCATCGTCTCCTGCTACTATATTGCCTCCAGTAGATATTGCTCCAGCTTCACCAGTGGCCAGGAGGCAAAATCACTTGATTAAGCTTTTTGATATATCAACTTCTTCTGATGATCTTGTTATCAGTCATTCGACGTGTTCTCAGTCTTGTTTGGCTACTGCCGCTACTTTGCCATTGAAAATATCAGCTACTAGTGGTTCTCTTTCAACTTCGCCTTCTTCTATTTTGACAGTGCCTGCGGTGCCATCTGTGACTAGAGCTATAGCCCTGTCATTTGATAAGATGATAGATTATCAAATAGACAAAGTGACTCGGGATAAGGTATCCATTTTCGCCATTATTTCTTTAGTATTAAGCATTATACATGCTGGTCCTCTCCCTGATGTAGGAGCATCATTTTTGCAATTTGAAGTGGCGTCTGGTGGTGACTTGGCTGCCTCTACTAGTGTAGACCCGCCAATAGTTACCATTGAACGACGGCAAGTATCGCCTGCGGGTGACGAGGTGAATGTAGGGGGTGAAGGATAGTCATTGATGACACACTTCAGAATCAACCAGCAAATGCTCCCGTTAGTCAGTCAGAAGACTTGTTCAAGGATAGTGATTTTAGGACAGTGAATGATGAGCCATCAAGTGATAATATGCCCAAAGATCCTCAGGAAGAAAATATCTCTGATATCTCCACTTCTCAAGAGCCTCCCAACCTTGAGTCGCTGAACTTTGCAGGGAAAGAGGGTGTGATGAGTATCATATATTGTATTTTTCCTCCCATGCTTTATCTATTTTTGTATATAAATAAATACTACTCGGGTATTTTTAGTGTCTTTTGCAGGTAATCCGATTTATACAAGGAGATGGCATGAAATCAGAGTTGGACTAGGAAATCAAAGGCCGAAAAGTTTCTAAAGTGGGCGAGACTACAAGATCAAATTACTGCAGGAAGTAAAAGTTGAATACAGTCAAGCAAATAATGAGTATAAGACAAGATACTCCTGTAGAAGAAATGTCAGGCCAATTGGGCTTTGTTTAGCAGCTAATTGGCCGTTTCTACCGTCAAATAGCAGCCAAACAGTGGTCGTTCGACAGAAATTTTCTTTGAGGGTTTAATTGTAAATTTGTAGTTTGTTTGGTTCTGCTAGAAATAGGGTTTGGTTTCCGAGGCCTATATATTGGCCGATCCTTGTATTTTGACGGGATTCTGGAATTTTGTACTCGCTTTCTGATTAATAAAGTTAGGATTTTTGCTGAAGGTTGACGGCCACAACACCGTGTTCCAGAGGTAAACCATTGTTCTTGAGATTTTTACTTGCTTTCTAGATAGATTTAATCGCTTTCTAGTTTAGGTTTTACTGCTTTCTAGATTAGGGTTTATCATATTCATGAATAAAAATTTGATCTTACTTAGTAAAAATATGAGTAGCTAATTAGTTTAGCTCTAGGATGTAGATGAATCTAAGATAAGCCATGTAATTGCTCTCTAGTACTTTCTTCTTAAATAAAATTAATAAAGACATGATTTTTCAATAAAAAGATTAAAATACAAGAACTCGAAGATTAGGACTTTGATAGGTTATACTTGAATTAGAGTTCTTGATAACCTATGCTTAGTTAGGGTTTGGGGTTGCTGGTTTTATCTTTTTCTTTGAATTATCTAAAAGATTTAGTTTGTTTTGATAAGAAGTAGCATCTTTGATGAGTTATACTTGCACAACACTTGATAGCTCATGTTTAGGGCACTTTAAGTAAAAAACAAACTAAAAAGATCGAATTTTTATGATAGAAGAAAATAATAGAAGTAAGAACATGGTTGGAAATTAGTGGATTCTAGATCCCAGGCTATTTAGATTAATTCAAGTTCAAACTAGAATTTTTGGTTAGTCCGTTAGACTAAGGAAATAGTAAGGAATGCAAAAACACCTTAGATCCCTATGAGACGACCTGTACAACGCTACAACGATACTGTGCGCTTGCAGTAAATATATCACATCAAGTTTTTGGCGTCGTTACCGGGGATCGACGGTGTTTTTCTTGCTTTTTCTAGTATTTTACAGGTTAATAGTGTGTGTGAGTGTGCAGGAAATAGAAATTCCAGATACAGGAAGAATTAAAGGATTGGAAGAGCCTCTGGACCAAGTGGAAAAAATACAGAAATCAAATTCGCTAGTTTAGCCGCTATTTGGCGGCCCAAAAGGTACTTTCTGAACCCAAAATTTCTCTGTTTCTGTAATTTTATTTCCTGGTTCTGTATAAAAATTAAAAAAAATAAAATAAAAGTCGGAACAGTAGAAATCACATTTTTATTTGATTATATCTATTCCACCGTTTTATCTCTCCACCACACCCCACTTCTTGCATTAGTTTAGGAAGTTCACGCATACACTCACGTCGTTGGTTCATGCCACATTGGACCCGTGATCAATTTGGTCGACTTGTAAGATCAGATTTGTTCATGGGAGAAAAGATGGACCAGCCGATCCTGATCCTTCGGGATCGATGTTACCCGTTGCGTACATCATTACCATCATGCATCAAACTTCCACACGTAGCAGGTAATCACTATGAATTGAAACCGCAGTACATTAGTATGCTTCCTAAATTCACTGGTTCTGATTCAGAAGATGCATATCTCTTTATCAGTGAATTTCAAAAAGTATGCGTAATGATTAAACTGCAAAATTTATTGGAGGACGCAATTAAGCTCCACTTCATCCCTTTTGTACTTAAGGATAATGCCAAGAAGTGGTTATACAGTATGCCTACTGATTCAATCACTACTTGGGATGAATTTGTTACAGTGTTTCTCAAGAAGTATTATCCTATGCACAAAACGACAAGAATCAGAAATCAAATTAATCAATTCCGTCAAGTGCCAGGAGAACCCTTCTGGAAATACTTAGAACGGTTTAACGATTTATTAGCTCAGTACCCCCACCATGCGATAGAAAAGTAGCGGTTGTGTCAAATCATATACGAAAGACTTGATTACACATCCAAAACTCTTCTGGAATCCATGTGTCAAGGGGAGTTTATGAGGAAAAACGAGGATGAAGCATGGGACTTTCTTGAGGACCTATCGTGGAAGACCATGCAGTGGGAGAGTCCCGCTGAGAAGTCTAGTGCATCAACTTCTTTACATAAGGGTGGGATTCATAGCGTCGACAGCTCTATAGCTGCTGAAGCAAAGATCGCAAGCCTTATGAGAAGAATTGAGGCACTGGAGACTCCTAGCACTCCACCAGTGGGTCAAGTGAATCAACTCCAAAGTCCCACATGCTTTAATTGCGAAACTCCCAATCATGTTATGGAGGAGTGTCCATTGTTAGTAAATCCTATGGGTCCCACACTTGAGCAGGCTGACGCCATGTATCAAAGACCCGTTAATAATCCATACGCTCCGACATACAATCCTGGTTGGAGGAGCCATCCAAATCTCTCATGGGGTCAATGGCAATATCAGGGAGCCCCGAACTCCAACATGTAGCTTCAGCTACTGGTCAGTTCCCAAGACCAAATATGGGTGCTTATCAACACCAAAATGCTTCAAACCATGGGAACAACCAGAATAGAGCACCTGTACAAAACCACTCATATCCACAACAGGGGTCTAATAATGATTAAGAAAAGCGACTTCATTCACTTGAGAAGAATGTTGAAAATCTTCTCAAGTCTCAGTCCAACCTTGACACATACATGCAGAATCTTATGAAAGTGTCAACTGATTTTATTCAAAGAATAGGTCAGCACCTGCTCCTGAACTCTCAATCTATTAAGAATGTAGAGCAGCAGGTTGGACAATTAGCAAATCAAATGAGTGAACGTGGCAATGACACTTTTCCAAGTCAACCCATAACAAATCCTAATGTCAGTTCATCAAATTCTAATCAGTTGCATGTCAACCAAATTAATGCCATTCACACACTTCGATCTGGCAAACTGGTTGACAATCACGTAGCCATGCCACCTGATTCCACTCCTATTGCACGGCAAGCTACACTCCCTGATACTACGATTCCATCATCACCTCATGATTCATCATTATCATCATCTCACGATCTACCCACTAGCAGGACAAAAGAATCTGATCCTTCTAATTCTGATCCTCCTATTGACCATACTTATAAGCCAAAGGCTCCCTATCCAAATCGATTGAAGAAAAATTCTTCTCAGGTGGAGCACATTCTTGAGTTATTCAAGCAAGTTAAGGTCAATGTTCCTCTTCTTGATGCAATCCAACAAGTACCTACTTATGCAAAATTCTTAAAGGATTTATGCACAAAGAAGAGAATAACCAATGTTCCAAAGAAAGTCTTCATAGCTGCTAACATATCTAGCATCCTCTCTTAGTCAGCACCCGTAAAGTATAAAGACCCTGGAAGTCCTACTGTCTCCTGCATTATAGTGACTACAGTGATTGAAAGGGCTTTACTAGATTTAGGAGCAAGTATCAACTTACTTCCTTATTCAGTATACCAACAGTTAGGACTGGGAGAGTTGAGACCTATAAGGATTACGTTACAGCTAGCTGATAGATCTGTGAAAATACCTATGGGAGAGATTGAGGATGTCTTGATTAAGATTGGGGAGTTTATCTTCCCAGTTGATTTCATAGTCCTCGAGACTCAACCTGTGGTGAATCCATACCATTGTATCCCAGTTATTTTGGGACGTCCATTCTTGGCCACTTCTAATGCTGTTATTAATTGTCGGAGTGGATCGATGAGACTTTCCTTTGGAAATATGACACTTGAATTGAATATATTCAATCTAGGGCGCCAGCCAAGTGATCCACATGACGAGCCCCTAGAAGTGAATATGATCCAAGGGTTGTCCAGTGAACACCAAGAGGAGAAATTCTTTGATGAGCTGAATGGTTTAGTTGATGAGAGTGTATTCTTGGAGACGCTCGACGAATCATCTAATTATGTGTCTTCCACTCAATGGAAACTTCCACCTGAGCCATTGATGACTGAACTACGAGTTCAGTTACGACTATCTATTGAGTGTCCACCTGAGCTTGAGATGAAGACCCTTCCGAGTCATCTCAAGTACGCTTTCTTGGGTGAACACGACATACGCTTTCTTGGGTGAACACGACACACTACCAGTCATTATCTCTGCAGACTTGACTGACGCTCAGGAGGAAAAACTCATATCAGTGTTGAAAGCACATAGGGAAGCCATAGGCTGGAGTATGGTCGATATTAAGGGGATAAGTCCTTCTATAGTGCAGCATAGAATTCATTTACTAGATAATGCACGACCTACAACAGATCCTCAGCGTAGGTTGAATCCGGTAATGAAAGAAGCTGTGAGGAAGGATATTCTTAAGTGTCTTGACAATGGGATCATCTATCCTATCTCTGATAGCGCATGGGTAAGCCCAGTTCAATTAGTGCCTAAGAAGTCCGGAGTCACTGTAGTCAAGAACGATGCAAATGAGCTTATCCCGATGCGTTTGCAGACGGGATGGCGAGTCTGCATTGATTATAGAAAGTTTAATGCTGCAACTAGGAAGGACCACTTCCCATTACCATTTATTGATCAGATGTTGGAACGGTTGGCCGGACATGAGTTCTATTGTTTTCTAGATGGATACTCTGGCTACAATCAAATTCCCATAGCTCCGGAGGATCAAGAAAAGACCACGTTCATATGTCCATTTGGCACCTTTGCATACAAACACATGCCTTTTGGGCTATGCAATGCACTTGCCACGTTCCAAAGATGCATGGTAAGTATTTTCTCTGACATGGTTGAACGATTTCTTGAAATTTTCATGGATGATTTTTCTATCTTCGGAGATTCATTCCAAGAGTGTCTGATCATTTAGAGTTAGTTCTCACGCGTTGTCATGAGAAGCATTTGACACTCAATTGGGAAAAATGTCATTTTATGGTCAAAAATGGCATAGTGCTAGGGCATGTCATCTCGAAGAATGGTATCGAGGTTGACAAAGCCAAGGTAGACCTCATCAATAATCTGCCACCTCCGCGATCAGTGAAAGATATACGATTCTTCCTTAGTCATGATGGTTTTTATAGAAGATTTATCAAAGACTAGCAAAATTGCTAGGCCTTTGACACATCTACTAGCCAAGAAAGTAACATTCAATTTCACACCTGATTGTCTAAGAGTATTTGAGCAGCTCAAGAAGGGCTGACCACCACTCCTATTATTCATGCGCCAGACTGGAGCTTACCCTTCGAGCTCATGTCTGATGCATCCGATTATGCTATCGGTGCCGTCCTTGGTCAACGTATTAATAAGCAGCCACATGTGATTTACTATGCAAGTAGGACACTCAATGACGCCCAGTTGAATTACTCTACCACAGAGAAAGAGCTTCTGGCAGTCGTCTTTGCACTTGAGAAGTTTCGTTCCTACTTGATTGGATCACGAATTATAGTATACATTGATCATGCTGCTTTGAAATACTTGTTAACCAAGAAAGATGCAAAAGCAAGGCTTATTCGATGGATCCTCTTGCTACAAGAGTTTGATCTTGAAATATTAGACAAGAAAGGTGCTGATAATTCAGTAGCTGATCACTTGTCTCGTCTGCCCAACGCTCCAACTAATTCGTGCCCCATAAACGAATCATTTCCTGACGAGCAACTGTTTGCATCGATGCATGAACCATGGTTTGCTGACATTGTGAACTATCTTGTGACTAAGGAGATTCCGTCCCATTGGTCCAAGTAAGATCGATATAGATTCTTGTCCCAAGTAAAATTCTTTTACTAGGATGAACCATATATGTTCAAATATTGTCCAGACCAGATCATACGTCGATGCATACCTAACGATGAGATACAAAGTGTCATCTCTTTTTGTCATGATTTAGCTTGTGGAGGACACTTTGGTCCCAGGAAAACGGCTGAAAAGGTATTGCAGAGTGATTTCTATTGGCCAACTCTTTTCAAAGACGCCGTGGAATATTGCAAAGCATGCACACGATGCCAATTCATAGGCAAAATTTCACGGCACAATATGATGCCTCTGCAACCCATCCTTGAGGTCGAAATCTTTGATGTATGGGGTATAGATTTTATGGGATCGTTACCCAACTCGTTTGGAAACCAATACATATTAGTCACTGTAAATTATGTTTCCAAATGGGTAGAGGTAATAGCCGCAAAATCGAATGACAATAAAGTCGTTGTCAAGTTCTTGAAAGAGAATATCTTTTCTTGATTTGGCGTTCCTTGAGCTATTATTAGTGATAACGGTACCCATTTTACCAACCGGTCATTTAAGACGCTTATGCGGAAATATTCCATTACCCACAAATTAGCTACACCATATCATCCGCAAACTAGTGGGCAAGTGGAAGTTTCCAATCGCCAAATCAAACTGATTTTGGAGAAGACAGTAAATCACAATAGAAAAGATTGGTCTTGTAAACTAGCGGATGCATTATGGGCCTACCTTACCGCTTATAAGACTAATCTAGGTATGTTTCCATATCGTTTGATATTTGGAAAAGCGTGTCATTTACCGGTGGAGCTTGAGCATAAGGCTTTATGGACAATCAAATTTCTAAATTTTGAGCTCGAAAAAGCTGGCGAGCAGCAAAAACTACAACTGAATGAGCTTGATGAGATTAGACGGGATGCATATGATAGTGCTACGATTTATAAAGAGAAAACTAAAGTGTTTCATGACAAAGCGATCATTCGTAAATCATTTACACCTGGACAAAAAGTTCTCTTATATAATTCGAGGCTACATTTATTCCCAGGAAAATTGAGGTTAAGATGGAGTGGACCGTACATAGTACGGACGGTGCACCATCACAGTGCAATTGATCTCGAGGACCCTAAAAATGGTAGTTTATTCAAGGTAAACGGTCACCGATTAAAACCATTTTTAGAAGCTCGAGTAAGCGATAACGTGGAGGTCGTGACACTTCACGATCCAATTTATGCGTAAAGGCATGTAGTCATTTATATAATAGCATGTATATTATGTTACTAACATGATGCAGGATTTTAAATCAAAATTAGGGAAAGATGAGGAGCTGACTGTAATTTTCCATCCCTATATAAACCCAAGCAGCCCTCTTCTTCCCCAAATCCATTCTTCCAAAACCCTAGCTGCCCCCCTCCTTTCCCCACTTCCTCCTTTGGCTTTTGCTTCTCTCTTTGTAGGATAGTATAAGATCTTCAATTTTTTCTCTGACCCGTGGTGCTCCAAAGATCCATCTCACCAGAATAGATACTCTTCCTGAAGCTCTCGGCCAACCTTGAAGACCGAGCCGCCAAATAGTGGCTTTCACCTCCATTCAGCGGCTAATTCTTGGACTTTGTCCCTGAAACTTCAGGGGAGGTACTCTTCTTCTCTTCTTTATTTACTGGTTTGATCAGATTTCAAATTCTAATTACAGTCGATATAATGGGTAGATTTGCTTGTGAGAAGTTTTTCGGCGATATTTTTGCGGTATTTAGTGTTTATTTCGCCGCTGCGATCGAAACTCTGGGTTGGAATTACCTCATATATTCACCTAATGCATTCTATATCCCAGAGTTGGTGGAGGAATTTTATGCGAGTTTTGCGAAATCCGATATTTTGGACGATATCAAAACCATAAATCTCCATTGGCGTGGCCAATTATATGAAATGCACGCAGCGGCCATCTCGGTTTCTACGGGTATCCTCCTTCATACCGGAAATCACACTCCCGGTAGGATTGAGGATTATCTTATATGGATGGGCCCAAACTGCAAAATAACATGTGATAAAGAGATCAACAGTAAGACACTCTATCACAAGATTCACGCAACTTGCTACTGGGTCAACATTAATATTATGGGCATTACACATATGTCATTTTTTACACGCCCACACTTTATGTTGTTGATTGTATTATGCATCAAGATACTCACTTCTGTATGTGCACACAGCTACTCGACACTATTATTGATGCTAAGATGCAGTCGAGGACTAGTTTGCCTCTGCCGTGTTTAATTACACAGTTGTGTCGCAAGTTTATGTCTAGTGCCGAATTTGACGTATACGCATCCTCACACGTGTTTATCACTACCGAACATATTTCAGTGACATATCATGCTGCTGTTCCAGAAGATTGGAACAGACATGCTGATAACGAGAATATATATGCCACTGACTTGACATAAGAGGAGGAAGATGATGCCTTTTTTGACCAAAACTTGCCAGCTGATCCCACTGAGCAAATCAATGTCGTCTGGTAAGGTCTTGGAAAAATTTGGTACCGATTGAAACAAATTGATAGGGATGAGTCTTCTACGACACGAGCACGTCCTGCATCCGATGAGTCTAGTAGAAGGCAAAGAGGACGGCACCAATGATTTGTGTATGAGGGCATATACAAGTTTAGGTGTGGGGGAGTGTATTAGGAGATTTTTATTTTTTTAGGATTTTTAGGATTTTATTTTTATTTTTATTTTTAGGTTTTTGGGTTTCTTTATTTTACACTTTGGGTAGTTTTTAGGGTGACCAACAAAAAAATGAATAAAAAAAACTAAAAAAAACTAAAAAAACACAAAAAAAATGATGAATTTTTTTTTTTGTTTTCATCAATAGATCAAACTAATTACAGATAAAGGAACAAATTTAGATTTGAAATTGGATATGAGAGTAGATTGGACGATACACTTTGAATTTTATGAAAAAAGATTAAAATCCGAAAAATAAATATCGCTAACAGTAGTTTTGAGACAAATATACATCTATCTTTCACTTCACAATAGTTTATTAGGTTAAGGATAAAAATGATAACGAATGAGTAAGTCTTCTCTTTCTAAACAAAAAAAAGAAGTGAGAATAAAATAATATGGTGCGCCTGATATTAAGGCAATAGCCTCAAGAGTGAAAAAAGAGTATGATCCAAGTAATCGGGTATTTTGCGCCTAAGTAAGCGTAAATATTCGCATGAAAGGTGAAATATTCTAAAAAAAAGAAAAGAGTATGAACTTGGTAATCGGGTATGTCGCGCCTAAGCAAGCGTGAATATTCGCATGAAAGGTGAAATATTCTTAAAAAGAAAAAAAAGAAAAAAATTGTTATGAGAGAGGAGATGAATCATGAGTTAGAGTTGGAGTCTAAAACCAAAATAGACTATCACATATGCACGTAGATGTATAGGAGCCAATAGATTATTTGTTAGTAGGTATTGAAAGATAAGATTTAAATTTTTGATTAAAATGATAAGTGTATCTGATATGACGTTCGATTCAAAAATTGATAATCTAAATGCGTTCTTGAGTTTGTATATTAGTGAGACTAATTGATGAAAATATTAAAAAAAAGATTTTTCTTGCTTTTGTATAAAATTTTTATTTTTCTTGATTTTCGGTTATCCTTTATTTTCTTTTCTTTATTCCTTAATTTATCTTCTTCATAAATTTTGTGGGTATATTCACTGCAAACCCTCACGAGACAACACTCGTCCACTAGGGTAACCTAGGGGTTTAAAGGCTTGTTGCACGTGCTAAGTGCAATCGCGATTCCTGCGAAATTGAGTTAGGATTTTTATTTTTCTTTTTAGGTTTAGGTTTTGCTCGAGAACAAGCAAAAGATAAGTGTGGGGGTATAATGAGTATCATATATTGTATTTTTCCTCCCATACTTTATCTATTTTTGTATATAAATAAATGCTACTCGGGTATTTTTAGTGTCTTTTGCAGATAATCCGATTTATACAAGGAGATGACATGAAATTAGAGTTGGACTAGGAAATCAAAGGCCGAAAAGTTTCTAAAGTGGGCGAGACTACAAGATCAAATTACTGCAGGAAGTAAAAGTCAAATACAGTCAAGCAAATAATGAGTATAAGATAAGATACTCCTGTAGAAGAAATGTCAAGCCAATTGGGCTTTGTTTAGCAGCTACTTGGCGGTTTCTACCGCCAAATAGCGGCCAAACAGTGGCCATTCCACAGAAATTTTCTTCGAGGGCTTAATTGTAAATTTTTAGTTTTTTTGGTTATTCTAGAAATAGGGTTTGGTTTCCGAGGCCTATATATTGGCCGATTCTTATATTTTGACGAGATTCTGGAATTTTGTACTCGTTTTCTGATTAATAAAGTTAGGGTTTTTACTGAAGGTTGACGGCCACAACACCGTGTTCCAGAGGTAAACCATTGTTCTTGAGATTTTTACTTGCTTTCTAGATAGATTTAATCGCTTTCTAGTTTAGCTTTTACTGCTTTCTACATTAGGGTTTATCATATTCATGAATAAAAATTTGATCTTGCTTAGTAAAAATATGAGTAGCTAATTAGTTTAGCTCTAGGATGTAGATGAAGCTAAGATCCGCCATGTAATTGCTCTCTAGTACTTTCTTCTTAAATAAAATTAATAAAGACATAATTTTTCAATAAAAAGATTAAAATACAAGAACTCGAAGATTAGGATGTGATAATTTAACTGCAAGCATATAGTATCGATGTAGCGCGATACATGTCGTCTCATAGAGATCTCAGGTCTTTTTGCATTCACACTAATTTTATGGTCTAACGGATTAACAAAAAATTTTAAGTTAGAGTTGAGAGTTATTTTAATTAGCCTAGATCTAAAAATTCACTAGTTTTCAACCATGTTCTTACTTCTATTATATTATTCTATCATAAAAATTTGATCTTTTAGTTTAATCTTTATTTAAAGTGCCTTAAGTATAAGCTATCAAGTGGTGTGCAAATATAACTTATCAAAAATACTACTTTTCATAAAAATAAACTAAATAATTAGATATGTCTTTGAATAAGATGAAAACCAATAACTCCAAACCTCAACTAAGTATAGGCTATCAAGAAACTTAACTCAAGTATAATCTATTAAAGTATTAATCTCCAAATTTTTGTATTTTAATCTTTTCATAGAAAAATCATATCTTTATTTATTTTATTTAAGAAGAAAATTCTAGAGAGTAATTACATGGTGGATCCTAACTTTATCTACATCCTAAAACTAAGCTAAATTAGCTACTCATATTTCTAACATGCAATCCAATTTTTATTCATAGAAAGCAATTAAATCTAATCTAGAAAGTAAATAAATCTAAACTAGAAAGTAATTAAAATAAATTAACTAAGGAAAAATTGAAAAGTAAAGAGAATTACCTCTGGAGTCTGGTATTGTGCCCGTCACCCCTTCAGCAAAATCCTAATTTTATTAATTTAAAAACGAGTACAAAAATTACAGGATTCTTCCTAAAATACAAGGATACAACCAATATGTAGGCTTCGGAAATCAACCCTAATTCTAAAAAAACTGAAAAACTACAAAATTACAACGAAACCACCAAAGAAAAATTAGCCCATGGACCCACTACTTTGCCACTATTTGGTGGCTAATGCCGCCAATTGGCAGCTATAATATGGCCAAAAGTCCTGCTTTTCTCTTGCGCGAGTCTCTTATCTTGTGCACTTTATTTCTCTGACTGTATTTGATTTTGACTCTCTACAGTATTTTAATCTTATAACTTTGCTCTCTTTGAACTCTTTTATAGGATTTGTTTCCTAATCTGGCTCTAATTCATGCATCTCTTTGTATGAATCGGATTACCTGAAAAACAAACTAAAAATATCTAAGTAACATTTATTTATATACAAAAATCGATAAAATATGAGAGGAAAAATACAATATATAATACTTATCATCCACTCAGTTTTCTAGCCAAAATGGCCTGCTTCTTAGATTTGTGGTTGGCGATGATGGCTTGATAGAAGTCCTTTTTCCTCTCTTTATTATTGAGATTTGAGTGTTACAATTGAAACGGAGGAAGATGAACTCACTTGTGCAGCATTCACCATGGCGTTGATAGTAATAATAGTCGCGCCAGTGTTGTTGTGTTGATTGCCTTCAACGCAAGAGGCAAGTCCATAGTTAGCGATGTACTAGGTCTTTACTCTCCTGACCCTGCAAAAACAACTAGTCTTGGATGAAGAGATGGAGTTGTTGCAGAGAAATTCTTCGTACTTAGCATTGTCAAATTCGATTAGCAGGGTATCGACTATAGTGTCCATCGCTACATTGTTGGATTGTGGCACGAACTCTTCAATGAGAGAGGAGTGACTCTCCAATGGAGTCGCCAATTTGTTTCTATCGTTTACAACATCAAAATTAAAAATTGCCATTGAGAATAGAAAACACAATAAAATTTAAAATTTGAATTGCAACACTCGAGATTTACTTTCTTTACAATCAATGCAGGGTTAAAATCTTTGGATTCTTTGATTCTGGGGAGTGTGACGATGGAAGTATGATTGGAACGACCCTTTTTTACTTCCGTTGACGATCTAGCAAGAATTTAAAGCACTCGAATTCTCTTTTCTTTTCTCCGTCAGTTTTTTGATGCTTTTCTTTGGAATATTGGCATCATTTTTATAGTTTGGAGGGTGCCATAACAATTCCCTCAATTTATGTAGATCGTGGTAGTTACTTGCCTATGATCGGATTTACTCAAATCCTCTTTGGCGAGGTTAATTGATAAGGTTGGTTGATTGCTTCTGGCGAGATTAACTTTCTTTTTTGACAGAGCTCCCCTGGTTTGGCGAAGTTAATTTTCCTTTAGTTTCTGGTGAAGCTAGCTAACCTGGTCAGGTAGAGTTAATTCTCTTTTAACTTTCGGTGAAGCAAACTCATTGGCAGGGTAAACTTGGCTTCTGGTGGGACAAACTTGCTAGTAAGGCTAATCCTATTTTGATTGGGCTGACTTGCTTCTAGGCTATCCTTTCGGTGGGGCCAATCAGCCATTTTGTTAGATCTTATCCTATGGATTTTAACAAACTTTACCGAATAAAATTGTGATAGTCTACACCCTTCAAGTATACAAACATCTCTAATGTGCTAGTCGCCATAAAACTTCTCCCCTCAATTAGTACTCGACCGCCTACACTAAAAGCATATACCGATATTACTGTTGACACCAAAGGTGAACATATTATGGGCCACATTAGAACGCATAAGATAAGTTTTTTCCCTATGATTTACCAATCCAAAATATCAAAATTTTCATACTTTTCTTGCTTGTGATTGTACCTGCACAATCAATATAGCAATAATATTCATTAAATATAGTATGAGAGGTATTCGTTCTCTTAGAAGTTGATAATAAACAAAAAAAATACTTTATTTGTTTCTCTAGTTCCTCTAAACGAGGCTAGTTAGAATGCTGATGGAGGGGGTTTGTTTTATAGGTGTAAGGCACGTCAACATGCTGTATGGTCTTATCATTACTCATGAAGGCTCGACAGAGGTTTCTTAGCCCCTGGTGAAGTCAGCTCACTATTGCTGGAATAAGACCCTACGTCAGTCGCTAGTTAACAGTATGACTGAATACAAATCCTTGATTGTGAGAGCTTCAATGGGTGTGGAAAGAACCATGCATAAGGCTATATAAAACAGCAAGTAGGGCCACTGGAGTCATATCACGCTCAACCCAGCGGTGATAGCTCAGTACAAGGGTACCCTCCTTGAAGATCCAAACATCCTCTCCTAGAATCTCATCTTCTGCCTTGTTTTTCTCCATCTGCTTCTGCGTCTCAATAGTCGAAGATCTCCCATGAGCCTTGATTGCCTCTTGTCCATCCAAATTATCAAAGAATATGCTACCAACTTCTTCTGCCAATTGTAATGCATCTACCCTGGAGCTCTAAAATTCTTAGCCCTATGATCCCTCTTGCCACGAGTAATGTAATTCTTGAAACTCCTGATCATGGTTTAAAACTTGTCAGCTAGCAGATCTCTGACCGTTAGCCCCGACAACAGACTTGCTATGTGGTTGAGAGGACCATCTTGAGCAGACCCTATCTTGGTAAATTTACCCACAATTAATGAATTCTGAATAGAGGTTAAATGCCAATTCTTCACTCTCTCCTTGGTGTACGACCAGAAGTAGTGGAGAGGATAGTGTCATTCAATGGAAGGCAAGCGATACAAGATGCCCTCATTGTCGTTTATCTAAGTTGAGGAGCAGTAGCTAGCGAATCCCTACTGCTAATCGCATCCTCGAAATTGAAGTCCGGTTTACGGATGGCTCTTCTATCTCGCCCCATTATAGGTACATCCGTTATTAACTTCCTCAATGTCCTGGCATTCCTTATTGTTATCAATTTACTCCCTTTAATCCTGTGGGATTGAAAATAAAGAAACCTCCCATTCGAATTGGAAGTGTTGGTTCTCTCCTATGTCTATGGTGGATCCCGGAAAGCGAGGAACATATTGTGGAACTTGGACTCGAACTGTCAAATTGAAATGGAAAGAAGAGAATCAAAATCAAAAGAAATTCTCTGACAAATAGAAATTTTATCTTTGCCCATGAAGATGACTGATCTTCACCGATGAAGAGATGATTATTTCTGCGACGAAGAATTATCTCCACCAACAGAAAGCTTACTTTCATTTCCGCCATTGAGGACATCATATCTCTGCCGACGGAAAGTAAACATTCTCTCTACCAACGATGAATGAACCATCTTCGCAGACAAAGATGAAAGTTTTAATTGTGTAATCGCCAAATGGCTACCAAGGTGAGAAGCTTATCTCCACTAATGGAGATAGCTGATTCACCCCTTTGAATAAAAACTGTCTCCATCAGCGTCAGAAAAGAGGAATTTCATCAAATGAGGAAGATAATCTTTGCCGATGCGGGACAAAGGAGTAATTTCTCACTAATAGAATTTTGCCAAGATGAAAGTCACAAAGTACCTCTGTCGAAAATGGCAATGGGATCATTCAACCCAAAAGGTAGATCTGCACAAGTAAGAGTCTACCAAGGGAAGTAATGAGAAAGGGAAGAGATGTGGTCTCAGTCCCAAAAAATTAGTTAAATTTTTTAGTTTGATTAATTAAGTGATGTTAAGTTCTTAAAGTCTAGATTTATAAATCTCATCCTCTCACCTTCAACCGGGGAACCCATTGCATCGTGCTAGCCTCACTAGTTGAGGCAGACTTACTCACTGCCTTTTTTCCCTTTAATGGCGATTTTAGGAGCCATAATCTCGAGACTTTGGGTTTAAAAGGAAGGAAGAAGAAGATAATGAAGATTTGAGAAATTTCAGTGTTTCGAAATGGCTTGAGAGCAAAATGAAAAAGTAAACAAGTCATTCCTTCGGTCAGTAGTTATACACAAAGGCAGAAACTCAATCGGCATAATCATTTTAGGTGCACAATGCACAATCATCGAGGCGCCGCATTTAATGCCAAAACAGTTTTGAGAGGATAAAGCGATAACTGGCGTGTCATCTCATTAATGAAGGAGCAAATCAATTCTTTTGAGAAGATGAATGACAACTGCCGTTTTGCATCATAGAAAGAGCATTAGATTATATTCCTAATTCCGCCAATAAGGAAAATTGATACCCTACTATTACAAAGATTGGAAAATTTAAAATTTTGAAAATCTAAAATAAAGAGCGATTCAAAGTCTGAAAAATTCAAAACATTTCAGGGTAAAACAAATATCATTCATCTCGAAAAACTTTGAAGGTAGTTTTATAGATAGTAAAATTTATTGCAAGATTGACTTGTTTGAAACAAATATTATCAACAAGTCAATTTGCTGAGTTAGCAGGAATAAAAGTCCAATTCAAGACCACCTCCGATAATAAAGAGAGATATCCTCATCAACCCGGATAAGTCAAAAGATTTCGAAGACCAAGCCCATCTCCGCCGAGAAAAAACATTTCATCTCCGCCGATGAACAATGGCCCTAACAAGACAAACAAAATCATAAAAAATTACCAAGCTTACCTCCACCGGCGAAAACATCTTATCTCTGCTGACGAAGTCAACAAAGACATCCCATTCTTATTGGCAGACAGTTACTCAAACTGATCGGATCATGGTGTAGTTCTACCACAATCTCTGAAAAACAAGAGGAAATTACAACCTCCAAAACTATAAAACCATTCTGAGGGCATGTATAACGGGATCGAGAAATTCAATTCCTGGAGAATTAAAGAGAGAGTTTGTCTTCTTTAACAAAACTTTTACCTGATTGTCAACGAAATAAAATGTCAATCTGATTATACTTTCACCATCGTATTCCCTAGAAACTCTTTATACTCGCTCTTTAGATTTTGTAAAAATACATCCTAAGTGTTACAATCATCAAAGCAATAAAAAATTGTTCTGTTTTTGTTCAGTGGCATCATTCAATTTTGATATTATTATCGATGAAAACAAATTTTTTTATGGATAAATGCACTGTAATATCTGACGAGATAGCACTCATCAACTAGAGTAACCTAAGAGTATAATGACTTGTTACACGTGCTAAGTACAATTGTGATTCGTGCAAAGTGAGATAGAACTTTTATATTTCCTTTTACGCTTAGGTATTTTTTAGAACTATCAAAAGAATGGTATAGGAGTATGATAAATATTTAATTTTGCATATTTTATCTCGTGTATTGTTTTTCTTATTTTCATAAATAAATATTATTTAGGTATTTTGAGTGTGCTTTGCAGGATACTTGAAATTGCAATGAAAAGAAACAAAATGAATTTAAGCGTAAAAAAATTAGGATTGAAACATGATGATAATGCAAGATACATAAAATAGAATATTTTAATAATTATAGATTTAATCTTGATCAGAAAAAAATGCAAAGGAAGACTAAATTGCATCAGTAAGTAGAATTCCAGAGCAGATGTTTTGCCCATTTGATGGTAGTCAACACCGCAACTTGATAGTCAAATTTTGTCTAATCTTGGTCAAATTTTAAGGGCTAATTAAGAGTTAAATTTTAAGTAACTTTTTTATAGCGGGTCAATGTCTTCACCTTACGGTCAATTCTACTACCTAGGGATGCCTGAGTGAATTTTGAAACATAATTTTCCTAAAAACTTAAACATAGTTGATGCTTCATATCATGTAATTGGATTATATCAGTTACATTCATATACCTATAAATATTCCTAAAAATTTAATATTTGAAAAGACAATTGATTACTTTTGAAGGATTAGATCATAATTTTGAAGCCGTGATCTTCTCTCTTATTGCTATCCATTACTGTAGTTCATGTTTTTCTTTAATTAAGTTTATTTCTTTTAATTATTTCTATTAGTTTTCATGTCTTTCTTTTATAATAATTTATGTATTTTCATTATTTCCAAGTCTACCTAATTCTTTTTAGATTTCTAGTATGTAAATGAAGCTAGATTATGTAGGTCGTTTTATGTGAACTAATTCTCTCTTCTATGCATACCTAATTAGGGTTAAATATTTAGATCAAATTAACTTAATTGGTTTAGAAATCTAAGCATTTGATATTTTACTATTAAAATTAAAGAATTGAGATAATTCGATACTATATTCTTGTTAGATTTGGAGTTGATAGTTTAATTTATCTAATATTTGATCTATTGATATGTTTTATTTAGTTGGTTGAAGTTTCTTTGATGGTTTATACTTAGACTGAATTATTTGATATTTCATGTTTAGTGATTGAGATTGATTAATTTAAAATAAAGATATTCTTTTTATTGTGCTAGATGAAGTTGTTTGGCAAAGAGATAAGAGAATTTTAAGGTAGTTAGCAATGCTACTTGTTGGCCAATGGTGGGTCAATAATGGTCAAAGGATTTTAGAAGGTTGGTCAACATCATTACTCATCGATCAGTGCCACTATCTAGTGGTATCTACGTGGATTTTTTATGTAAAATTTTCAGAGAACTTTATATTAAGATTATTGTTTGATAAAAATTTTCAAAGTACTTTGGAATTTGCAAATAAAAATTTATGTTTAATTGATTGAACTTTATTGCTCGATTGTACTTAGCCTTGTTAGTTTGATAGTTTATATTTTGAATGAAAGTTGATAATTGTAAAATTAAAATTATAATTTGATTGTGTGACTCGATCATATGTTAATTGAATAAATTAAGAGAGAGAATTTGATCATAGTCATAATAAGTATTTAGTGAATTCAGAAATACTAGATATAGCTTTTCAAAGCACTAATTAAAATTATCAACAAATTTTCTTCAATTCTTTCATTAATTCATTTGATAACTTTTAGAATGAGAGACTAATTCCTACATATGGATCAATTTATAAACCACTACAATTAATATTGTACTCTTGCAATCGTACACTTGCAATCAAAATTCACATCAAGTTTTTGGCGTTATTGTTGGGAAGGCACAGTATTTTCTTGCTCTATGTTTATTCTTTAAGTTGATTGTGTATTGAATTATGTAGATTAATATTCAATGAGATCCAAATGTGAAGAAAATTTATTAGTGACAATAAAAGCATATAGCGGAAAGTTGAGAATCAAAATCTCATAGTTGATCACTAAGTAGTACCCTTAGTGAGTGATTTACTTTCGAAAATTTTCTAGTTTCTTTTTCCATCTTGATTTTATAGAATGTTTGTTCAAACTTAGAGTCTATTTAAAATTGCATTATATTTACTTTCTTTTATTTGTGATTGTTGGAGTCAAGTACATGTGCATTCATCTTCATCGTTATATTTGATTTATATCATAACTTGAAATTAACCTATGAATACAGTCCATAATTAAGATTATGCGGGATTCTCATTACCCTTCCTTGGGTCACCAATCATAGTCGTTCATCAATATATGTGCTAACTTAATTTAAAAATAATTAGACGGTGGTCCTAATACCGCATTTAGTGTGTTTAGGTACCTTTTGGTGTACAAGGTTGAGTGTTCTTGCTTATATTCGAGTCATTTTTGTTAATCATATTTCTTTCATTCTTTTTATTTTCTCCTTATCTTTCCTTCCATCTGATTTTCCTCACTTAGGTTGTGTCTCTAAGATTTCCACCATTTTTCTGATCATCTAAACTATTGTATACTAGTGCGGTTTTATGAGTCACCTCGTGAGTTTCATTTCCCCTAATTAGTCATGGATGACAAGTCAACTGATTCTCCTCTAATATTGAACCTTAAGGATTAATGTTATGAATGCGAACTTCTCTCCCATTATGTATTAAGCTACCTATATGCATGCAACAATTATGAGCTCAAACGACAATACATAGGCATGCTTCCTAACTTTACTGAACTCAATTCAGAGAATGCTTACATGTTCATCAATGAATTCAAAGAAGTATGTGTCAGGATCAAATTAAAAATTTATGGAAGTTTTGATTAATGTAAATCCTGTTTTCCAATTATTTTTGCAAATGGAGTATGGTACCGATGGACATACACTATGTCTAAATTGGCTGATCTAATAATTTTAACTAGCCACACAGGTATAGGATCTCAAAGGTTAGGTACCACTATCATTTAAAATAATGTTCAACATGTCCATGATAGAAAGTACTTACACACACATACACACATAAGTCAAGAATATAGTATGTCACACTGCTTCGAGTAATCATAATAAAAATATAAAAGATTGAGACAATCCCAATGAAATAGATATCACATCTAGGTATAATAGATCACCAGAAGAGGGACCTTATGAGTCACTACTGCTTGCCTACTCGATGATCTATGGGTTATCAGTGGTGGGAGCTCCGCCTTCTCGTCTCTAAGAACTTAGTTCTGCAACCTAGTGGATTACAATTGACAATTAGAACGTAAGGAAACAAAAAAGAAGAAGAAGAAAACATACAACAATAGTACACGGAAGTAATTATTTGATTAATGTATGTCAATATCTGGTTATGATCGCATAACTCGTGTAATAGTTCAGGTAAACATATAAACATTAAATAAATATGTAAGTGTCATATACAAGTAAGCATATAAATGTCAGGTCTAGGTCATTGTCCCAAACTAGCCATTGAAAGTAGATAGATGGATAAGATGTGCATATGAGTGCTCATGCATATTTAAAACCTACCCATAAGACACAATGATGCTAAACTATGTTGTGCTACTAAGTGCATTAGGACAAGGCTCTATACTGTAATACTAATGGTTGCCCCCATCAAGAGAACTAAGATAAAAGATAGTAATTAAGTACTACTCAAGCACCTTTGTAGTAAAAAAAATCGGCCCTAACAATTACAATTAACCATGAAGCCTCATAAGATTAAATTATTATCTATCCATTACTTTATATTTAAATACATGATATGCATGAGCTAAGTTCGCAATATCATGGCACAACTAGGTAAGACTGTATACATGTCTGCCATCAAGAAATACATAAATAAGGTAACATGTCAGGTTATGATCATATATACAAGTATCTATAGGATAATCCATAACAATTTTCTTGTCATCATGCTCCAGTTATAATCATGCTACAAGAAAAAGAGGTATTTTGCAATGCTTATTAGGCAACAATTTTAAAACCATTATAAAATTACATGTTTAGGAACACTTAAATTTACTATTACATTAGATTTTCTTTTCGCAATGGTTAACCTACAATTGTTCTAAAATCATTGCAATAAAATTATATTTTACAATATTTTAAAAAACTGTTGCAGTAGATTTGCAACAAGTAATTTGTTATCACCAAAATAATTGTTTTATAACAATTTACATAATTTTTACAAATATATAATTTGTTTAATTACGGTTATACTGCAACAATTTAGGAGTCGCTTTTAAATAATAATTGTTAATGATAGTTAGTGTAACCCTTACAATAAAGTCATTTATTTAAAACGGCTTGCATACAATTGTTTATGAAACTATGGCTAAAAAGTATACTGGGCAACAATTTGATCATCCATTGTAAATAAATTATTTATTAACTAAGCATATATAAAATTTTTGTATTAGTACAACTTTAATTTAGAATCATATATATAACAAAAGAATATATAGCAATGTTTATATTAAGTTTTGCAAGTACGTATAAATAAACCATTGCCTAAAGCCTAACATCATGGTAATGATAGTAAACTTAATTATATATAATGTGTTTGAATATATAATTGGTCTATTTGTTTAAAAGTACTGTCAAACAGTTTTATCTAAAATTTTAATAATTTCACGTGAAACTTCTAAAAAAATATTATACATCATATGTTGGCGTAAATATATAGTATTTCTATTTTTCATATCTATTATTTCATTATTTAGGCCATAGTTTATCCAAAACTATCATGTTTAACATGATATTTGAAATGAAAGCTAGCATATGAGGGGTTCATGATGCAGGGGTGCAAATAGAGTCAACATACTGATTGCATTAACAATTTTCTATTTTTATTGTTTACCCATATTAATAAAGCTATTTTCGTCAATCTCTTAAATATATTTGTATAATTGGTCAATATTGTAAATATTGTTGATCAACAAGAAGAATTTAATTTTTTGCAAAAATGTGTAATTTTGGAAATTTTGATAATTTATTCGAATAGTACAAATTATGACCTAGATTACATAGATATTTCATTTCAAGCCAAGAAGGATGCTATGGTTTAAATTCTATTTATTACTAACAAATTTTTTTATGCAATTTTACAAGGGATGCAGCTATTTAAATATATAAAAAATCATATTATTTTATGATTAAGAAATATGTTAAAGAAATTTTATTTCAATCTTTCGATTTATTGGAGCTATTATTATTCTTTGTTTCGTTTTTTTAAAAGAGAAAAATTAAGATATCGATATTATGTAATTTATCGAAAGTATATATATATATATATATATATATATATATATATATATATATATATATATATATATATATACAGAGTAAACACATACAGAGTAAACGAGAAATTCGCCGGTAGTGAAGGGAGTTCCTTCACCGTCGCTTAGGTGGCCCAATAAAATTATTACATGTGGCACTACTCACAGGGCGGTTAAGAGAATTTATTTATTTGTTATCTTGAATGACGTCACCAACAAAAGAAGTATATAAATAAGCTTATGTGTTGATTTCACCCTATTAGTTTTAAAACGATAAATGGTACTTACAGGTACAAAGTGACAGTTCGCAACAAATGCCATGGTGACCTCCTTGTGATGAATATTAGCGACAGGAGGGGAGATCTGAGTGGCAAAAAAGCAAGGCATTGTGCTTTGGAAATAAAAAAAGCACTATATTGAATCGTGAAGCAACCAAATGTCTCATGTCCGGCATTGTCATCTAATGGTTGACTTTTGAAAATTCCCTGAAAAAATTAAGTGCTTTCCAGAACTCAACAATCCGATCAATACTCCCAAAAACTGGAATGTAGGAGACGTAATTTGTGTTAAGTTCAAGCAACAAATCTCGTCTAATTTGCATCCACTGATCCTCCCCCATACCAAGGCTGTGTGCGATTACCCATAATCCGCAATTTCCGTCGAACTTGACATCACCAACATCAACTATATATGGCCGCATAAAACCAGGCGATGAGTTTTCATACTTAATTTTTGGCCTAGTAACAAGTATTGACTCCGGTTCTGATTGGAGCAGTCCTGCAAGGTCCGAACAAAGTTGATGCGACTGTGCAGGTTTCGGGTCTGCTAAGCATTGAAGCGGTTATGCAAAATCAGGTTCTGCTTGGAGTGTTTCCGCATGTCTGCAGGCAGCTCAGGGGAGACCTTCTTAGCAACCGATTTAGAGTACCTATAGACAAAAGTTTATAATTAACATAATATAATGTGAAATATAGAAGAATATAAGTTTATATAGTAACAAACCTTCCAAACAGGAGGCCTTCTTGGCATTAACTTATACGATTCGCGTTCACTGCGGAGAATCAGTGCCTTCATTTTTTGGGAAGCATGTCAAAGCTTGAGGCAAGTAGCTCAAACGCACACGGATCCCTTCGGGTCGAAATATCAAGTTTCTTTTTGCGTCCAGCTATATGTTCGATCACCTTGGGCACAGGATCCGCCAGTGAAGAACTAACTGGATTTGATATCTCCTGTAATTTCTTCAACCTTCGAGTCCGTTCTTCAGTATCACATTTAATAAAGTTAAGAATAAAAATCTCCACATCTTTCTGGTACCACACACTTTGAACTACCAGTGCTTTACTCGGTGCCATATCAAGTTTTCGCCAATGTTGGTCATTGCAATCCAAGGGAATTTGTCGGTTGTCTCTTTTACATATTGCAATCTCATGGGCACATGGCAAGTTGTGAGTTTGTCGAATGATGCAACCATATTCAACAGGATTAACGCCTACAGAGTCAATTCTTTTTAATTGGGCTAAATCAAATTCAATGTATGAATTGATACTGTGCCCCGTAATTCCTTAAATTCTGGCAGTATAAAACATCGTTCCACGATGGTCAAATTTTTTTGAAAAGATGCCTTAATCTCAGTATGTAAAAGTTCAAGCAATGTATGCATATTGTTCCAACACTTCTCAAAATCGCTTTGACTAGTTCGCAGTTGGCTCTTCAATTTTGCGTGGGCACTTTTTGCCCGGTTGCTAGTCACGTTATCCCGATGTTGGCACATATTTGTCCAATAAGCAACAAATTTCTCCTTGTGTGGATTTAACCACGTTTTTATAATGTAGTCAACTGCTTCAGGCTTTACTCGGAATTCGTTTGTTAGGATGCTCAGATTTGCATTGTACTCCTATAGAGTATCAGATAGTATAATCAACTTCCACATTAAAAAGAATTTCTCCCACTCAGTTTGTTATTCTAGTAATTTCTTGTAGTTAGTCAACACATTCTTATTGATATGCCATCTACAAAGAAGATACCGGCTCGCCGGAAATATGAGCTTAACTGCATTAACAAGCGATAGGTCTCTATCTGTAACTATCACACTTGGATACACATCGTTCACAAACAGTCCACGCAACTTGTCAAGTGCCCAGGCATAATTAGTTTCCTGCTCTTTTTCAAGAAAGGCAAAAGCACCGCAAAATAACATATTCGTTGAGGTTACTCCAATCATCTTCAGTAATGGAAATTTGTACATTTTCGTTTTATAGGTACAATCCATGATAATAATACCGAGAAACGCTCGAAGAAGATTAACGCCAACAGGATGAGCCCAGAAGAGATCTGTTACTGATTCCGTTTGATTATTGCTTCGATGCCATTCGATATACTTGAATTCAGAAATTTTTAATAACAACTGTTGAATCTGCGTTTGCCCGCCTTATTCATTGACTCTGAACTTATGTCGTGCATTGTATATTGTTGTTATTGTCGAAGCATTCTTTGAATTCTTTTGCTTCAATGATGTTAGTATATCTTTCGGCTTTACATGACACTTCGACATTTCGATCACAACATTAGTCTCGCTTTCAGATAATCTTCCCGCGTACGAGTATCCTTCGAAATAATCTGCTGTAGGATTATTATGTTCACTAGACAAAACCGTTAGTTTATATTCGGGTCCCCAGTTGATATCCCCAGTTGATATCTGTTGACCTTTAAATCGAAAGGGACATCCACATTTTTTACTACCCCTGTGGCCCTCATCATTCTTTAATTTCTTGAATCTTGGTTATCCACCCCATTCACATCCAAACCATATTCTCCCCTTCTTAAATTGACCTCCAGTATCAGATTTTGAAACCATGATGACAAATCTTGATTTCTTTCCCATATCGCGCATCCACTGGCAAAGTTCGTCTCGATTTGTAAAAACCTATAGTCAGAATAGAGAAGATATGTTTTTAGTGGAAATATTTTGATTTCAATATGAATAGCTTTTCTAAATGTTATCATACTTGATTTGTTGTGAAGTCCAAACCATAATCAACAACTAATTCATTCTTGACTCGGCTACTTTGCTTCGAAACATCACCCTGTGTGCCAATACTTTAACAATATTAATACTTATTAATTGATAAGAAACAACTGAAAAAAACCTTCTATCCGGACTGTACGTCCGGACATAGTGCCTTTGTCCAGACTGAAAGTCCGGACAAAAATGTTCTGTCCGGACTTTCAGTCCGGACAAATATTTTTTGTCTAGACTTACAGTCCGGACAAAGCAGTCCAGACTGTTAGTCCGGACCGAAAACTTATGTCCGAACTTCCAGTCCGGACAGCGACGTTCTCCCATGGGTTTTTGCACCGGATCAAACTGCAAACTCAACTAAAAAATCCTAATCTTATTCTACTCAATTTAAATCAAAATTCTAAGTTATATTTGGAATAATTTATACAGGGATGATGGAATCATACATAAAGAGTATTTTGAACGTCGAATGGAACCAACGGTATGGTTGTATTCTCCATTTATGTCTCGTTCAATACAACTCAAATTTTTTTTTTTATTTGGATTTCTAATTAAAAAAAAACAGAAATAAAGAAATGATTCGGCTTTAAAATAGCAAATGATCTAAAGAAAGTATAAATCAAATCAAATGAAATGAATTTTTGGCTTAAAAAAAAATTAAAAAAACTCGTGCGGGAGAACGAGAGGAGTCGTGACTCGTGAGGTTGAAGAAGAGCAAAAACGTACATTTTTATTTTTTTTAAGAGTAAAGCTGATATATAGGAGGAGTTTTTAAGTGGACTCACTGGGGAAAAAAAAAAAGTGTGCCCCTTTGGAAGTTCCCCAAAAGAACCGAGAGCTCCTGTCTCTTGTTCTCGGAACGGAGAAGGAAAGAAAACTTGCGATAACGACGAAACCCTCCCTCTCGGGTCGGTCGTCTCTCCTCCTTCCCTCTCAATGCTGGATTGAGAAATAGCCAACCATCAAGGAACTAATCCCTCAAAAATCCAAGGTATCTTCTTCTTCTCCCAAAATTTTTTTATCATCCCAAAAACATAATTTATTTTCTCTTTTCCTCCTTCTCTCACTTGTAACTTGTGGCTGGAATCACGATTTGGGGTCGTTGAACAGTCCAACCAGCAGCTGCACGAGTGACGAAGGCACGTTTGAGTTGAGGCAGCAAGGTTTAATTCAAGAATAAAATTTGGGCTAAATAGAAGGTAAATTTTGTATGATAACAATAAAATTTTTGTTCTAATTAAATTTCAGAATCTATTTTAATTTTATCTCTTTAATGTCTAAAAATTTAAGGTATTAAGTGGTTGAAAGGAGGGTTGGATAGGAATACCGAAATCGAAACTGAAATAGGTTTGGTATTGTGAAGAGTGAGTAAAATCTGCCATTGAATTTCTTTCGTTGAATTTCCTTTAAATTCTTGAATTTCCCCTCTCCAATTTATATGAAATCATGTGATTTTCTCTAAATTTCTTGATTATGTGCATTGATCCTTTTATAACTCGAGAATAAAAATTTTTAATTATAAGCAGACATTTTATACTGGAAACTTACTATGGAAAATTTTAGGAACTAAGTTGCTAATATACTAATTTGATTGTCAAGATAATGTATGAGAATAGATTCAAGAAATTAGCCCTGAAATTTTTTTGTAAGGATATATGTAAATACGAAATTCATATGGGAAATTTAGACATAACACATTGATAATATTGATAAATTTAATGTTTAAGGTCTCAATAATTAATTGTTAATTTCGAAATAGAATATATTCCGGAACAAGATACGTGGAAAATAGAACATATGCCTTGTGTACAAATATTGGCTATATGTGGGTAACATGATATACCTTACGTGTCTCAATACAATAGGGTGAGTGGTATCATATGAGACTAATGTGTACCAAGATGATTGATGAAGGTGCATGATACTTATGCATGTACCATAGTGAGACATATGCATATGATTGTATCTATTAAAACTAAGCATGCCTCGAAAAAGAATATGACATTGGATACACAAGCTACTTGATAGAATAAGTCAAAAATTTGGAAGTGTAATGAGTGGTATATTTGATTGATCTTTATGAATTGTGCATGCTTCGCAAATGTCATATTCATGCATCACATGCATATATCATGGAGGAAGGTGTTGGATGGGGGAAGCAGGGGTAATAAAGTGTGTGTGTATTGGAGGAAGGCTAAGGCCGTAATGACCAATTGGCTGAGTGCTTCAGTCACAGAGGGCGGGGGAGTAGGGGAATAGTGCCTGTAATGGCCAGAGTGCCAGGCACGGTATATAAATATGAAAAATAAAAATAATTAATTATAGGGTGAAGGAAGGCTGCACCCCTAATGGCATATGCAACCAAATATGTCAGGTGCGGAAGGATGGGGGAGGCAAGAATATTATTGTAACGACCACTTTTTTATTATTGCATTTAATTCACTTCTAAAAAAAAACAATAAAATAAATTAAAATATGGAAAATAAATAAATAAATAAATAAATAAAGGGGGGTTTGTTTTTCTATTATGATGAGATCTAGAAGTGGTTGAGATCAAAACAAATTCATAGATTACCCTTATCCAAAAATTTATTATTTAAATCTTCAACTAACAAGATTATATCTCAACCAACAATATTATATCTCAACCTTCTAACGTCCTAAAAATTAAATAAGAATAAAATAAAATCCCTTTCTCTTCTCTGGAGCACAGAAAACTTCAGAACATACGGGAAGGAAAGAGAAAAGAAGTAAGGAAAGAAACATGAGGAAAGAAGAGATTCGGCTAAGGTGAGTTCTTTTAACTCACATAAACATGCTACGTTTATTTTTATACTTTCTGTTTTTATTTAATTAAAGTTATGCATTTGAATAGAAACCCAAATAGAGTTGAATTTATCTAGCCATTAACTACTATCTTTTGGTGAGAAATACAAGTAAAATATAAGAATTGCCATGATGATTGCTATTAAGGATTTAACCGTAGACTATACACATGAAAATACTAAGAAATTCATCAAGTATTCCCTTTCTCTTTTTGTGCCCTTCCTAATTTTAGATAATTTATGCTGAACTTCCTTTTGATTAAATTCTTATATCTTGATGTTATGAAATTATTTGTCGGGTGGAATCTATGAAATTTAGTTGAATCTTGTAATCAAATAAATTTCCTACTTTCTTTTTTGGCACAGATTCATACTCAATCTGAATATTTTCTGCTCTGTTTCTTTTGCCCAACCTATTTGCTATGTCTTTTCGCTCTCAATTTCCAAATTAAAGTTTTTTTTTTTTGGTGTTTGATTTCGTTGCTTTCTTCCACTTTGGGATATTTACTGCAATCGTAAAGGCGTCGCAATTTGTTGGCATTTGTAGTCATTGGATCAAATTCGGCCTTTGGGAGTAATTATGTAAGGGTTAGGCCCATTTTGCCATTAAGTGTAGAATCTGGAAGTATGGGAAACTTTGTCTAAATTCTGGTGAAAAGTATGTTTGGCAGAGGATAAATTTTAATATACCTTGAATAACCACCATTGTCAACTTGCTTGATTAGTCAAATAAGTTTTGGGTAAATTTCACTAGTGTCCGTGAGGCTTATAGATTGGAGTAGAGTTGGTTAAGGCAGCAATTGAAGGTTACTTGGCTTAGAAAAAAAAAAAGAGAGACAAGAATACAATGTATATATATTTTTTCATTTTGTAACCAATGGATGCCAGAGGAAGAACTTGATTAGGTGATTCATGAGGATTTAGGCAGGAGAGGGGCAGCATAACAACTTTGGAGGTCAGTAATTCTCTGCAGGTAGCCATTATAGCCATTATCAAGTCCCCTAATTTAATGGCCTGTTTGGCTTTGAAATTTTGTTTAGCTTTGAAATTTTCTTAACTGTAGTTTATTTTGAATTGTCATCAAAGGATTGCAGCCTTTAACTTGACCGCATTGCAAGACCTAAATATTTGATAAATCCCACTGTTTAACTCTTTTTATCCAAAAAAAAAGGGGCCTGAAATGGTTAATTGAGATGCACCTTAATCAGCGATCTAAAATTAGCTATGAATATACTAATATCATATGCATACATGTAAAAAAAAAAAAAAGAGTATTTCAAATTACAAATAAAAGATGAATCAAGGTGGAGGCTCCACCGATCTCTGCTGCTGTCCTCGTTGGTCGAGGCTTTGGGTTAGGGTCGGCGAGGCGATCCAGCCGAAACCAACGCTGTTGGCCGTCGACAATCTCGGCTCTATCGATATCTGCCACTGCCTCGTCGGATTGAAAAATCCTCCTCTTTTCTTTTTTTTTTTTTGGTGGTTGATTTCTTCTTCTTTTTCCTGCTTCTTTTTCTTCTCCTTTTTGGCTTCTGCTTTTGCTGCTGCTTCTGCTTCTCGTTCTCCTTTCTCTGTTGGTTGCAACGACAAGAAAACTTTAGGAAATTCTAACTGTGCACATATTTCACTAGTGAGCACCATTTCTCCTAGGTTGCAAATCACTTTACTATATAGTATGTGGTGCGCATTTAGAACTACCTGCAACTTTGCAGGAAACTTTGGGAAATTCTAAATGCGCACATATTTCACTAGTGAGCACCATTTCTCCTATGTTGTAAATCACTTTACTATATAGTATGTGGTGCGCATGTAGAACTACCTGCATCTTTGGAGATAACTTTGGGAAAATTCTAAATGTGCACATATTTTACTAGTGAGCACCATTTCCCATATGTTGTAAATCACTTTACTGTATAGTATGTGGTGCGCATTCAGAATTATCCCTAACTTGGAGGCCTATGATGCCTGGTTTGGGGGAAATTCTATTTGCACATGCCAATGTACACTTGAGGCGAACGTTTGAAACTGTAACGACCATTTTTTTTTCAAAATTTTGAAATGAAAAAAAAAATCTGAAAATAATAATAATAATAAATATAAATATATATTGGGATTTGTTTGGATATAAATCTGAATAGTTGAGAAAAAATCGGATAGAAATCTAAATAGTTGAAAGGAAATCAAATCTTAACAAAAAAAAGATATTTTTATTGGATCTCAACTAAGTAGGCTATATTTTAATCCAAAACCTCATTCTTATCTCTCTTCTGGAACGCTGAGAAATTGGAACGCTTGCAGGACGTACGGGAAGAAAAAGAGCGGATGCAAGGAAGGGGAACGACTCAGCCAAATGTGAGTTCTTTTGACTCACTCTAACATGCTATTTTCTTTTATGCTTATTTTTTTCTTATACTTCCTATTTTAATTTAAAAAGATGATGCCGATTTGCCTTTTTCGTTGGAATTAATTATTTTTGTGTTAGTTTAGCCAGAATCAATTGTTTTGGTTGTAGCTTGTTCAAACTACTTGCGTCCAATCACGTTTAACTATGGAGTTCTTATGGGATCCGGTGCGTTAGTGTTGGTATAGTCGCACCCATGTGTAGGCACTTTCGATATTTTTTTAAGATCTCTCACTTTTGGATCGTTAATTTGATATTAGCTCCTCGAATCTTCCATGTCATCTGTACATTGAGATTATCATAATTTGAAATCCTTATTTAGATTAATTGATTTTGGTGTTAATGTGGACAAGATCATTTTTATGGATACCTGCAGCTCCTTACAGATGGCGAGGCAATTTTGCAGCCATTTTGAGTTTGGTTTTACAAGTTTAAAGGAAATTCAGAAACTATGAAGATAAAAAGAAACTCCCATGTTTTAAATTAATTCCTTGGCTCCCATGTCTCGTTAGACCCTACCTCTAGTTTATATGGTGGTGAGGTAGTACATTGCTGCAACCACGCATTAAAATGAGATTGTACCAAAGCACATTGTCAGAGTAATTGCTCTTCATTTCTACTTTTAGTATTTCCTTGATTGAGGATTTGTTTTCTGAAAGAGACAATTTGTGATTATTTGATTGGTGGGAAAACAACTTTGGATGTCTGCTTCTTTTGCAGGCAGCCATTACAGTCACCATGAAAGTCTACTCTACCTTCCCCCCTAACTTTGTCTTGACGATGGCTGTGTGTTAAATACAGAATTAGCACTTTTAAAACACATCCCAAATCCCAGTTGGTTCATACATTTTTATGTGGTGGTGGCAGTGAAGGTGATTTGCTAAATATGCTCATCCAAATTATTCTGCTACTGCTTCTTCTTCTTCTCCTTCTTCTTCTTTTCTAATTCTGCGTCTGCTACTTCTTCTGCTTCTTCTCTTTCTGCTTCTGCACCTGCTGTTGCTTCTTCTTCCTCCTCTTCTTCTTCTCTTTCTGCTTCTGCATCTGTTGCTGCTTCTTTTTCTTCTCCTTCTTCTTTTTCTGCTTCTGCATCTGCCGCGGCTTCTTTTCTTTTCTGCTTTTACTGTTGCTGCTTCTTTTTCTCCTTTCTCTGTTTGGTTATAGTGCTGGAACCTTTAGTGAGTTCTAAATGCGCACGTATTTCACTAGTGAGCACCATTTTCCCCTATGTTGTAATTCACCTTAACTATATAGTATTGGGTGCGCATCTAGAACTACCTCAACATTTCAGGAACTTTATGAAATTCTAAATACGCATGTATTTCACTAGTGAGCACCCTCTTTCCCCATATTGTAACCACTACTACCCATCATGTGGTGCGCAGTTAGCAATACCCTCAATCCAAGGTGCTTGTGTTGGCTGGTTTTGGGACCTCTAAATGCACACATCACTATCCGTGAGCACCTTCTTCCCTTATGTTGTAAATCACTTTATTATTGATAATAGGGTGTACGCTTAGAACCACACCCAAGTCATGATACTGCATTGGCTGGAATTGAGGAACTTTCTTTGTGCGCACACATTTTCCAATGAGCACCATTCCCCCCCTATGTTGTAAATCACTTCCTGTACGACATATGATGCACGTTTAGAGATATCCAAATCTTATGCATATAACTGCTATTGCTATCCGAATTCGCGGACATATAGAAAAAAAAAGGGGGTGATTAAACAAAAGCGACATGTTTCTATATTTCATAAATATGCATAAACTCCAACATGCTATTTTTATAAGTTTTAATTCCAGTTGTTTGTTATATATTGAAAAGAAAGGAAAAATAATACTAATACAAGGTATGATATGACACCGTGTAAATGCAAATTGTTACTGTATAAGATTGATGATAGATAATTAAATTACCGCAACGTTATATTGTCACTGATATTGTTACTGTTCACTGAACTCTAATTATCATCACCAATCTACATACTGAACTGAAATTTACTGAAATCATAAATTTATATTGAAATTGATAATTAACACTGAACTTGATATACACTGGGAATTTGGGGGAAAATTTAGATTTGTATGAATTAGATGGCTGAACGTAACTGTACTGTGCCACTGTTTCCCATTATGAGAGGATCGGGATAGGTTCCGATCAACTTACTGTGCCACTGTTTCCCATTTTTGGGAGGATCGGGATAGGCTCCGATCAACTTACTGTTCCGTTTTCCCGGGGGTAGACGGGGATGCGTTCATACCAGCTATATTCATATTTCCTGAATTTTCAAATACCATAATTAAAAGACATTAACTGAAATAATAAAAATAAACACAATAATGATTACCACGTAGAGCTTTCCATTTTTTTTATTTGCATAACTGTTTATGACATTGAGTTATCATTGCTATCCTTTCATGTTTTATATGAGATCGCTTTACTGACGATCCTGGTTATGCATGACCAGATGCAGACCTTTATGAAGAAGTAGATCCTCCAGATACAGGACATGATATGGCATATTTTAAAGAACAAGCGGATCTGCAGAAGTGATTACTTCCTTTGATTAACTGCTTTCTTTTAAAAAAAAAAGTAATAAGTGCTGATGACACTTTATTTAAGTTTATGCGAGACAGTCCTTTTCTTTTATTTTGAAATAATTTAACTGTGGTGACATTTGTTAATTTTACTTTGAGGGAAATATTTTTCGCTTTGTTTTGATAAAGAAAAATTCGATTTAGTTTCTGCATGTTATTCTTATTAAATTACAAATGGTGACTGTAATATTTTGTTTGAGGCTCGTCGAGTTATCATTCGACGCCGAACATTCCAGCTTTCCACACTACTGGAAGTGGGGCGTTACATAAACTTTGCTAAGTGAGCCCTTTTGAAATGGAATAATCTTTTAAGCCACCTAAGACTCGGGTCTCTCTGACTGAAATCTTATGATCGAACTAGGCCCTATTCTTAGTAAGCAGCCGTTGCACCTATTCACAAGCATTTGAACTAATTCTACATTTGAAAATGATTACGGACGATTTTAAAATTTTATTTTTTATAGTGACCTACTTCTAAATTGAATGTTTCATGTCCTAACAAAAGAAAGAGGAAAATGAATATTGAAAATAAAATATGAAAAGACACCGAAAATTATGGGATTGGTGATAAATCATTAACTATTGCATTGTATATTATTCTTTATTATTACTATTGTTGCCACCGAATATTGAAACTTAATGATGATCACCAATCCATTAAACTAAACTGAATAACTTACACTTGAATCGTCATACATTGGGATTGGAGAAAATAAAGGTTCATATGAATTGGATGGCTGGATGTAACTGTACCACCGTTTTCCATTTTGGGAGGATCGGAATAGGCTCCGATCATTACTGCGCCACTGTTTCCCATTTTGGGATGATCGAGATAGGCTCCGATCAAAATTACTGTTCCGTTTTTCCGGAGATAGGCAGGGATGCGTTCAGACCAGCTATATTCATATTTTTTCTTTATTTTCAAATATCATAATTAAAAGACATCAACTAAATATAATAATAATAATTTCTACCTTTTATTTGCATGACTGTCTATGATATTGAGTTGTTATTGTTATTTTTTTTGTGGTTTATTATTTAATATTAGATTGCTTTACTGACGATCCTAGTTATGCATGACCACATACAGACATTTATCAAGAAGTAGATCCATTAGAAACAGAAGAAAATGTGGCATATTTTAAGGAACAGGCAAATATACAGGAGTGATGAAATTTTTAGTTAATTACTTTTATTTTAGAAGACTGTAATAAGTGCATATGACACTTCATTTAGTTTTATGTGAGACAATCCTTTTATTCAGAAATAATTCATTTGTAGTGACATTTTGTTGATTTTATTTAGAAAAAGCTTGTTATCACTTTGATTTAAAAATAAAAAAATTATCATTTATTTTTGTATGTTATTCATATTAAATTGCATTGCAACTATAATATTTTGTTTTGAGGCTTGTCGAGTTGTCATTCGACGCTAAACATTTCAGCTTTCCACACTACGGAAAGTGGGGCGTTGCAGGTGGTATCAGAGCCCAGGCTTCTTTAAGTCTGTTCAAGTGATTTGAACAAACTTGAATATCATTACAGTCAACAATTTGCTACACTATTTAAGGTTCAATATGACTATATATATATTCATAAATATGATTTTTCTAGATATATCTATTTGCTTAAGTGATACTTACATTATTCCGTTTCCTCGGAAGGATGGCTCGTCAGACTAATAGGAATGGAGCAAATTCCAGCTCGACCTCGAACACTACTGAAACCAATGAAATGTTAGGACTGCTTAGTAAGATGGTCGGCGCGCAACAACAACAGACCGAAGCCTTTCGGGCAGGAGTGATGGCGGCCTTAGATCGTGTGGTAGAACCGAGGGACCAGCATCCTGGAGGGATATCTGATTTCAAACGCCTTCATCCATCTACCTTCTCGGGGACAGTAGCAGTGGCTCTTTTAGATGGAAGTCTTATTAAGAGCTGCTAGGATTTCATATACTGACAAAGTAAGTGTCGTCAAAATTCAATTGACGAATATAGCAAGGACTTGGTGGCAATCAGAGGAGAACAGACTATCCCAAGCAATCTCGTGGGATGCTTTCACAACGAGTTTCCTTGCAAGGTTCTTTCCTAGAGCAGCCAGGAGGGAAATGGAGCACCAATTTATTAACTTGAGGCAGACCGGAATGACAGTAGAAGAGTATGCATCAGAGTTTGTTCGCCTGAGTCGATTTGCGCCATACATGGTATCAGATGAGTCGATTTGGGACACATTGTTTCTCAGAATGGAATCTCAGTCGATCCTGGCAAGGTCTCAACAGTGAAGGATTGGCCGATCCTGAAAAATATTTCAGAGGTGAGGAGCTTTCTGGGATTAGCAGGTTATTATCGGAAGTTCGTCCAAGACTTTTCTAAGATTGCAGGACCTCTCACCAAACTCCTAAGGAAAGGAGAGAGGTACGACTAGACAGTTGAATGTGATGCAGTTTTCAATGAGTCGAAAAAGAGGCTCACAATAGCACCAGTATTAGCCGTACCGGAAGGAACCGAAGAAGTGGTTGTATACAGTGATGCGTCCGGCAGGGGGCTAGGTTGTGTGTTGATGCAACGAGGATGAGTAATAGTTTATACTTCTAGACAATTAAGACCGCATGAGAGGAACTATCCCACACATGATTTGGAGCTTGCAACTGTGATTTTTGCATTAAAAATTTGGAGGCATTATTTGTTGGGTGGCAAAATGGAGGTTTATACAGACCATAAGAGTTTTAAGTATATCTTCACACAGAAAGAACTTAATATGAGACAAAGAAGGTGGCTTAAATTGATGGCAGATTATGACATCAATTTGCAATACCATCCTGGTAAGATCAATGTGGTACCTGATGCCTTGAGCAGAAAGCCTATGGTAATGGTTCTAACTCAGCAGAAGAAGCTACTTGAAGAAATCATACAGTTAGAATTAGAAATTATCTTACCCTGTGCCGAGGCACGAGTGCTGGCTTTACAACTCCAACCGCCATTGGTAGAAAAGATTAAAGAAGCGCAGAAAGATGATCCTCAGTTGCAAAGATTCCGAAGACAAGTAGAAGAAGGACAGATGACAGATTTATGTATCCACGCAGATGGGTCTCTTCGATTGGGCAATAGGTTGTGCGTGCCCAAAGGAGAAATTCGGCAGAAAGTATTATCAGAGGCTCATAGTTCAGTTCATTCTATCCATCCCGGAGGAACAAAGATATATCAAGACCTGAAGCAATATTTTTGGTGGCATTGAATGAAGCGTGAAATTGCCAAGTTTGTATCCAAGTGCTTAACTTGTCAACAAATTAAAGCAGAGCACCGGGACTTTTTCAACCTTTAACCATACCCGAGTGGAAATGGAAAAAAGTTACTATGGATTTTGTTACCGCATTACCACGCAGTCCCAAGGGTAATAATGCAATTTGGGTAATTGTGGACCGCCTCATTGAAGTGGCGTATTTCATACCATTTCGTGTAGGACAGTCTATCGAAATTTTGGCAGAAAAGTATATGCGTGAAGTGGTAAAATTACATGGTGTGCCGGTTAGTATTGTATCAGATCGAGATGTCCGTTTTACATCTCAATTTTGGAAGAAACTTCAAGATAGTCTAGGATCAAAACTAGAGTTCAGTACAGCATATCATCCAGAAACAGATGGCCAGTCAGAAAGAACTATCCAGACATTGGAGGATATGTTGAGAGCTTGTATGCTTGATTTCAGAGGATCATGGGAGGATTTCCTACATCTGGTGGAATTCGTCTATAATAATAGCTACCAAGCAAGTATCAAGATGACACCATTCGAGACTCTGTATGGAAGAAAATGTAGATCACCGTTATATTGGGATGATATTGGAGAAAAAAACTACTTGGGTCAGAAATGATTACCCAGGCAGTGGACAAAATTAACTTAATACGGCAACATCTGAGAGCAGTTCAAGATCGACAGAAGAGCTGGACAGACCACCGACTGTAGTTTCTGGAATTTTAAGTAGGAGATTCAGTTTTCTTGAAGGTTTCGCCCACACGTGGAGTCATTCGTTTTGGCAACCGTGGGAAGTTAAGCCCGAGATTCATCGGCCCCTTCGAGATCTTGGAACGAATAGGCAAGGTCTCGTATCGTCTAGTATTACCGCTTACATTGGATCAAGTACATAACGTTTTCCATGTCTCACAATTAAAATGATATGTACATGATGAGAGGTATATCGTGGACTATTCAGGACTGGAGATCAGACCAGACCTCTCCTATCCAGAAGAACCGGTCGCCATACTTGACCGTATAGAGAAGACTTTGAAGAACAAAGTAAATTCACTTGTGTTGGTTTCTTGGAATCGACATTCTAACCGGGAGGCAACCTGAGAGCGAGAGGAAGACATTCGAGAGTGTTTTCCCCACTTATTTGAGTAAAGGTATAACTCCTCTACATCATTTGAGTTTAATTAAATTTCGAGGACGAAATTTTTCTTTAGGGGGGTAGAATGTAACGACCACTTTTCTATTATTGCATTTAATTCACTTCTAAAAAAAATAATAAAATAAATTAAAATCTTGAAAATAAATAAATAAATAAAGGGGGTTTGTTTTTCTATTATGATGAGGATGTAGAAGTGGTCCAGATCAAAATAAATTCATAGATTACCCTTATCCAAAAAATTGTTATTTAAATCTTCAACCAACAAGATTATATCTCAACCAACAAGATTATATCTCAACCTTCCAACGTCCTAAAAATTAAATAAGAATAAAATAAAATCCCTTTCTCTTCTCTTGAGCGCAGGAAATTTCAGAACATACGGGAAGGAAAGAGAAAGGAAGCAAGGAAAGAAACATGAGGAAAGAAGAGATTCAGTTAAGGCTAGTTCTTTTAGCTCACATAAACATGCTACGTTTATTTTTATACTTTCTGTTTTTATTTAATTAAAGTTATGCATTTGAATAGAAACCCAAATAGAGTTGAATTTATCTGACCATTAACTACTATCTTTTGGTGAGAAATACAAGTAAAATATAATAATTGCTATGATGATTGCTATTTAGGATTTAACAGTAGACTATACACATGAAAATACTAAGAAATTCATCGCTTACTCTTTTTGTGCCCTTCCTAATTTTAGATAATTTACGCTGAACTTCCTTTTAATTAACATCTTATATCTTGATGTCATGAAATTATTTATCGGATGGAATCTATGAAATTTTAAATCTTGTAATTAAATAAATTTCCTACTTCCTTTTTTTTTGGCACAGATTCATACTCAATCTGAATATTTTCTGCTCTGTTTCTTTTGCCCAACCTATTTGCTATGTCTTTTCGCTCTCAATTTCCAAATTAAAGTTTTTTTTTGGTGTTTGATTTCGTTGCTTTCTTCCACTTTGGGATATTTACTGCAATCGTAAAGGCGTGGCAATTTGTTGGCATTTGTAGGCATTGGATCAAATTTGGCCTTTGGGAGTAATTATGTAAGGGTTAGGCCCATTTTGCCATTAAGTGTAGAATCTGGAAGTATGGGAAAATTTGTCTAAATTCTGGTGAAAAGTATGTTTGGCAGAGGATAAATTTTAGTATACCTTGAATTACCACCGTTGTCAACTTGCTTGATTAGTCAAATAAGTTTTGGGTAAATTTCACTAGTGTCCGTGAGGCTTATAGATTGGAGTAGAGTTGGCTAAGGCAGCAATTGAAGGTTACTTGGCTTAGAAAATAAAAAAAAAGAGAGACAAGAATACAATATATATATATATATATTTTCATTTTGTAACCAATGGATGCCAGAGGAAGAACTTGATTAGGTGATTCATGAGGATTTAGGCAGGAGAGGGGCAGCATAACAACTTTGGAGGTCAGTAATTCTCTGCAGGTAGCCATTATAGCGATTATCAAGTCCCCTAATTTAATGGCCTGTTTGGTTTTGAAATTTTGTTTAGCTTTGAAATTTTCTTAACTGTAGTTTATTTTGAATTGTCATCAAAGGATTGCAACCTTTAACTTGACTGCATTGCAAGACGTCCTAAATATTTGATAAATCCCACTGTTTAACTCTTTTTATCCAAAAAAAAAGGGGCCTGAAATGGTTAATTGAGATGCACCTTAATCAGCGATCTAAAATTAGCTAAGAATATATTAATATCATATGCATACATGTAAAAAAAAAAAAAGAGTATTTCAAATTACAAATAAAAGATGAATCAAGGTGGAGCTCCACCGATCTTTGCTGCTGTCCTCGTTGGTCGAGGCTTTGGGTTAGGGTCGGTGAGGCTATCCGGCCCACACCAGTGCCGGTGGCCGTCGACAATCTCGGCTCTATCGATATCTGTCACTGCCTCGTCGGATTGAAGAATCCTTCTCTTTTCTTTTTTTTTGGGTGGTTGATTTCTTCTTCTTTTTCCTGTTTCTTTTTCTTCTCCTTTTTGGCTTTTGCTTTTGCTGCTGCTTCTGGTTCTCCTTTCTCTGTTGGTTGCAATGACAAGAAAACTTTAGGAAATTCTAACTGCGCACATATTTCACTAGTGAGCACCATTTCTCCTAGGTTGCAAATCACTTTACTATATAGTATGTGGTGTGCATTTAGCACTACCTGCAACTTTGCAGGAAACTTTGGGAAATTCTAAATACGCACATATTTCACTAGTGAGCACCATTTCTCCTATGTTGTAAATCACTCTACTATATAGTATGTGGTGCGAATGTAGAACTACCTGCAACTTTGGAGATAACTTTGGAAAAATTCTAAATGCGCACATATTTTACTAGTGAGCACCATTTCCCATATGTTGTAAATCACTTTACTGTATAGTATGTGGTGCACATTCAGAATTACCCGTAACTTGGAGGTCTATGATGCCTGGTTTGGGGGAAATTCTATTTGCACATGCCAATGTACGCTTGAGGCGAACGTTTGAAACTTTGCTAAGTGAGCTCTTTTGAAATGGAATAATCTTTTTAAGCTACCTAAGACTCGGGTCTCTCTGACTGAAACCTTATGACCGAACTAGGCCCTATTCTTAGTAAGCAGTCGTTGCACCTATTCACAAGCATTTGAACTAATTCTACATTTGAAAATGATTTCGGACGATTTTAAAATTTTATTTTTCATAGTGACCTACTTCTAAATTGAATTTTCATGTCCTAATAAAAGAAAGAGGAAAATGAATATTGAAAATAAAATATGAAAAGACACCGAAAATTATGGGATTGGTGATAGATCATTAACTATTGCATTGTATATTATTCTTTATTGTTACTATTGTTGCCACCGGATATTGAAACTTAATGATGATCACCAATCCATTAAACTAAACTGAATAACTTACACTGGAATCGTCATACATTGGGATTGAAGAAAATTAAGGTTCATATGAATTGGATGGCTGGACGTAACTGTGCCACTGTTTTCCATTTTGGGAGGATCGGAATAGGCTTCGATCATTACTGCGCCACTGTTTTCCGTTTTGGGAGGATTGGGATAGGCTCCGATCAAAATTACTGTTCCGTTTTCCTGGGGGTAAATAGGGATGCGTTCAGACCAGTTATATTCATATTTTTTCTGAATTTTCAAACACCATAATTAAAAAACATCAACTAAAAATAATAATAATAATAATTTCTACCTTTTATTTGCATGACTGTCCATGATATTGAGTTGTTATTGTTATTTTTTTGTGGTTTATTATTTAATATTAGATCGTTTTACTGACGATCCTGGTTATGCATGACCAGATGCAGATATTTATCAAGAAGTAGATCCACCAGAAACAGAAGAAGATGTGGCATATTTTAAGGAACAGGCAAATCTATAGGAGTGAAGAAATTTTTTAATTACTTTTATTTTAGAAAACTGTAATAAGTGTATATGACACTTCATTTAGTTTTATGTGAGACAGTCCTTTTATTCAAAATTGTAGTGACATCTTGTTGATATTAGTTAGAGAAAGCTTGTTATCACTTTGATTTAATAATAAAAAAAATTATCATTTATTTTTGTATATTATTAATATTAAATTGCATTGCAACTGTAATGTTTTGTTTCGAGACTTGTCGAGTTGTCATTCAACGCCAAACGTTTCACCTTTCCACACTACGGAAAGTGGGGCGTTGCAGGTGGTATCAGAGCCCAGGCTTCTTTAAGTCTGTTCAAGTGATTTGAACATACTTGAATATCATTATAGTCAACAATTTGCTAAACTATTTAATGTTCAATACGACTATATATATATACATAAATATGATTTTTCCAGATATATCTATTTGCTTAAGTAATACTTACATTATTCCGTTTCCTCAGAAGGATGGCTCGTCAGACTAGTAGGAATGGAGCAAATTCCAGCTCGACCTCGAACACCACTGAAACCAATGAAATGTTAGGACTGCTTAGTAAGATGGTTGGCGCGCAACAACAACAGGCCGAAGCCTTTCGAGCAGGAGTGATGGCGTCCTTAGATCGTGTGGCAGAACCGAGGGACCAGCATCCTGGAGAGATATCTGATTTCAAACGCCTTTATCCATCTACCTTCTCGGGGACAGTAAGAGCCTTGGAAGTTGAACTGTGGCTCTTGCAGATGGAAGACTTATTAAGAGCTGCTAGGATTTCAGATACTGACAAAGTAAGTGTCATCAAAATTCAATTGACGAATATAGCAAGGACTTGGTGGCAATAAGAGGAGAACAGACTATCCCAACCAATTTCGTGGGATGCTTTCATAACGAGTTTCCTTGCAAGGTTCTTTCCTAGAGCAGTCAGGAGGGAAATGGAGCACCAATTCATTAACTTGAGACATGCCGGAATGACAGTAGAAGAGTATACATCAGAGTTTGTTCGCCTGAGTCGATTTGCGCCATACATGGTATCAGATGAGGCAGATCGTGCTTATCGCTTCCAGCAGGGATTGAGAATAGATACCAGAAGTATTTAGTAACCTCCATAATGGAGACCTATACTGAAGTTATTGATGCAGCTTAGATATAGAGCAAGTGATAAATAAGGAAAGGAGGGTTCAGTCTTCTGCACTTAAGAGGTCGGCCAGTCAAATGTTGGAAGGAACTTCATCTAGGAATACTGAGAAGTGTCTGGCCATTTCTTCGCAACAGAAGATTACTTGCACACATTGTCAGAAACCATGACACACTATTAAGGAGTGTTGGTATGCTAACAACTTATGCCTAGCATGTGGATCAAGTGAACATAGGATCGGGGATTGTCCACAAAGGAGAAACCTGGGGCCAACGCCTCGCCTTCCAGTATCTCAACAACAACAACAGTCACAAAAGGATCAGAATGGCAATCAGAATAGGCGACCACTTCCACCTCAGAATAGAGCTTATGAGCAGGCTGAGAAGAATAAGGCAGTGGACATGGGACGTAGACAGGCATATAACCTAACCACAGAGCAAGCAGAGAAGTCAGATGACGTGGTAGCAGATATGATACTAGTTAATCATATACCCGCATCAGTTTTATTTGACTCAGGAGCATCACATTGCTTTATTTCCTCTAAATTTGTGACACTACATGCCATACCTTATGAGAACCTGAACATTAGATGGAAAATAAGTACGGGTAACGGGAGTATTGTTTCTACTCAAATATGTAGATTGTGTCCTGTAGTAATTTGTAGAAGGGAATTTTATGCTAATTTCCTAATTATCGATACTCATGGATTTGACGTGATATTGGGAATGGATTGGTTAAGTACTTTTCATGCAATTATTGACTGTCGGAAGAGAAGTGTTGTCTTCAGGATACCAAATCACCTAGAGTTTGAGTTCATTGGCGGCAGCAACACCAAGGAACTTGCAGAATTTAGAGCTCGACTTACGGAGGGAGTAGTAGTCCAAATGGATGCCATACCAGCTGATATCCCAGTGGTGTCGGAGTTTTTGGACATCTTCGAGAATTTCTCAGGATTACGACCAACATGGCAGTGGAGTTTGCTATTGAGCTTCTTCCTGGCACTACACCAATCTCTCTAGCACCATATCGAATGGGTCCAGCAGAGCTAAAAGAAGTGAAGATGCAATTAGACGAGTTGGAAACTAAAGGTTTTATTAGACCAAGTACTTCCCCTTGGGGTGCACCAATACTTTTGACTGAGAAGAAAGATGGAGGAAAAAAGATTATGTATTGATTACAGGGGATTAAATAGGGTCACCATAAAAAATCGTTACCCACTACCGAGAATTGATGACTTGTTTGATCAGCTTGGTGGTGCTAGGGTATTTTTCAAGTTGGACTTTAAGTCTGAGTATTACCAAGTAAAAGTGAAGGAGTCGGATATTCCTAAAACAACATTTCGGACTCGATATGGGCATTTTGAATTCTTATTGATGCCATTCGGAGTGACGAATACACCTTCAATTTTTATGAACTTAATGAATCGAATTTTTCTTCCATATTTAGATAAATTTGTTGTGGTGTTCATAAATGACATACTGGTGTATTTAAGGACCGAAGAGGATCACATTAAGCATTTAAAGATAGTTTTGGAGACACTAAGGAAGGAGGAACTATATGAGAAGCTCAGCAAATATGAATTTTGGCTGAAGAGTGTTTCATTCTTGGGACACATTGTTTCTCAAGATGGAATCTCAGTCGATCCTGGCAAGGTCTCAACAGTGAAGGATTGGCCGATCCCGAAAAATATTTCACAGGTGAGGAGATTTCTGGAATTAGCAGGTTATTATCGGAAGTTCGTCCAAGTCTTTTTTAAGATTGCAGGACCTCTGACAAAGCTCCTGAGGAAAGAAGAGAGGTACGACTGGACAGTTGAATGTGATGTAGTTTTCAATGACTCGAAAAATAGGCTCACAATAGCACCAATATTAGCCGTACTGGAAGGAACTGAAGAAGTGGTTGTATACAGTGATGCGTTCGGCAGGGGGCTAGGTTGTATGTTGATGCAACGAGGACAAGTAATAGCTTATGCTTCTAGACAATTAAGACCGCATGAGAGGAACTATCCCACACATGATTTGGAGCTTGCAGCTGTGATTTTTGCATTAAAAATTTGGAGGCATTATTTGTTGGGTGGCAAAGTGGAGGTTTATACAGACCATAAGAGTTTTAAGTATATCTTCACACAGAAAGAACTTAATATGAGACAAAAAAGGTGGCTCGAATTGATGACAGATTATGACATCAATTTACAATACCATCCTGGTAAGATCAATGTGGTATCTAATGCCTTGAGTAGAAAACCTATGGTAATGGTTCTAACTCAGCAGAAGAAGCTACTTGAAGAAATCATACTGTTAGAATTAAAAATTATCTTATCCGGTGTCGAGGCACGAGTGCTGGCTTTACAACTCCAACCGCCATTGGTAGAAAAGATTAAAGAAGCGCAGAAAGATGATCCTCAGTTGCAAAGATTCCGAAGACAAGTAGAAAAAGGACAGATGACAGATTTATGTATCCACGCAGATGGGTCTCTTCGATTGGGCAATAGGTTGTGCGTGTCCAAAGGAGAAATTCGGCAGGAAGTATTATCATAGGCTCATAGTTCAGTTTATTCTATCCATCCCGGAGGAACAAAGATGTATCAAGACCTGAAGCAACATTTTTGGTGGCATTGAATGATGCGTGAAATTGCTAAGTTTGTATCCAAGTGCTTAACTTGTCAGTAAATTAAAGCAGAGCATCAAAGAATGCCGGGACTTTTTCAACCTTTACCCATATCCGAGTGGAAATAGAAAAAGGTTACTATAGATTTTGTTACCGCATTACCACGCAGTCCCAAGGGTAGTAATGTAATTTGGGTAATTGTGGACCGCCTCACTAAAGTGGTGCATTTCATACCATTTCGTGTAGGACAGTCTACCGAAATTTTGGCAGAAAAGTATATGCGTGAAGTGGTAAAATTATATGATGTGCCGGTTAGTATTGTATCAGATCGAGATATCCATTTTACCTCTCAATTTTGGAAGAAACTGTAAGATAGTCTGGGATCAAAACTAGAGTTCAGTATAACATATCACCCAGAAACAGATGGCCAGTCAGAAAGAACTATCCAGACATTGGAGGATATGTTGAAAGCTTGTATGCTTGATTTCGGAGGATCATGGGAGGATTTCCTACATCTGGTGGAATTCGCCTACGATAATAGCTACCAAGCAAGTATCAAGATGGCACCATTCGAGGCTCTGTATGGAAGAAAATATAGATCACCGTTATATTGGGATGACATTGGAGAAAGAAAACTACTTGGGTCAGAAATGATTACCCAGGCAGTGGACAAAATTAACTTAATACGGCAACATCTGAGAGCAGCCCAAGATCGACAGAAGAGCTGGACAGACCACCGACGGCAGTTTCTGGAATTTCAAGTGGGAGATTCAGTTTTTTTGAAAGTTTCGCCCACACGTGGAGTCATTCGTTTTGGCAACCGTGGGAAGTTAAGCCCGAGATTCATCGGCTCCTTCGAGATCTTGGAATGAATAGGCAAGGTCTCGTATCGCCTAGTATTACTGCTTACATTGGAACAAGTACATAACGTTTCCATGTCTCACAATTAAAACGATATGTACATGATGAGAGGCATATCGTGAACTATTCAGGACTGGAGATCGGACCAGACCTCTCTTATCCAGAAGAACCGGTCGCCATACTTGACCGTATAGAGAAGACTTTGAAGAACAAAGTAAATCCACTTGTGTTGGTTTCTTGGAATCGACATTTTAATCGGGAGGCAACCTGAGAGCGAGAGTAAGACATTCGAGAGCGTTTTCCCTACTTATTTGAGTAAACGTATAACTCCTCTACATCATTTGAGTTTAAAAAAATTTCGAGGACGAAATTTTTCTTTAGGGGGTAGAATGTAACGACCACTTTTCTATTATTGCATTTAATTCACTTCTAAAAAAATAATAATAAAATAAATTAAAATCTTGAAAATAAATAAATAAATAAGGGGGGTTTGTTTTTCTATTATGATGAGGATCTAGAAGTGGTTGAGATCAAAACAAATTCATAGATTACCCTTATCCAAAAATTTGTTATTTAAATTTTCAACCAACAAGATTATATCTCAACCAATAAGATTATATCTCAACCTTCCAACGTCCTAAAAATTAAATAAGAATAAAATAAAATCCCTTTCTCTTCTCCGGAGCGCAGAAAATTTCAGAACGTACGGGAAGGAAAGAGAAAGAAAGTAAGGAAAGAAACATGAGGAAAGAAGAGATTTGGCTAGGGTGAGTTCTTTTAACTCACATAAACATGCTACGTTTATTTTTATACTTTCTGTTTTTATTTAATTAAAATTATGCATTTGAATAGAAACCCAAATAAAGTTGAATTTATCTGGCCATTAACTACTATCTTTTGGTGAGAAATACAAGTAAAATATAATAATTGCCATGATGATTGCTATTAAGGATTTAATAGTAGACTATACACATGAAAATACTAAGAAATTCATCAAGTATTCCCTTACTCTTTTTATACCCTTCCTAATTTTAGATAATTTGCGCTGAACTTCCTTTTGATTAAATTCTTATATCTTGATGTTATGAAATTATTTGTCAGGTGGAATCTATGAAATTTAGTTTAATCTTGTAATTAAATAAATTTCCTACTTTCTTTTTTGGCACAGATTCATACTCAATCTGAATATTTTCTGCTCTGTTTCTTTTGCCCAACCTATTTGCTATGTCTTTTCGCTCTCAATTTCCAAATTAAAGTTTTTTTTTTTGGTGTTTGATTTCGTTGCTTTCTTCCACTTTGGGATATTTACTGCAATCGTAAAGGCGTGGCAATTTGTTGGCATTTGTAGGCATTGGATCAAATTCGGCCTTTGGGAGTAATTATGTAAGGGTTAGGCCCATTTTGCCATTAAGTGTAGAATCTGGAAGTATGGGAAACTTTGTCTAAATTCTGGTGAAAAGTATGTTTGACAGAGGATAAATTTTAATATACCTTGAATTACCACCATTGTCAACTTGCTTGATTAGTCAAATAAGTTTTGGGTAAATTTCACTAGTGTCCGTGAGGCTTATAGATTGGAGTAGAGTTGGCTAAGGCAGCAATTGAAGGTTACTTGGCTTAGAAAAAAAAAAAAAAAGAGAGACAAGAATACAATATATATATACATATTTTTTCATTTTGTAACCAATGGATGCCAGAAGAAGAACTTGATTAGGTGATTCATGAGGATTTAGGCAGGAGAGGGGCAGCATAACAACTTTGGAGGTCAGTAATTCTCTGCAGTTAGCCATTATAGCCATTATCAAGTCCCCTAATTTAATGGCCTGTTTGGCTTTGAAATTTTGTTTAGCTTTGAAATTTTCCTAACTGTAGTTTATTTTGAATTGTCATCAAAGGATTGTAGCCTTTAACTTGACTGCATTGCAAGACCTCCTAAATATTTGATAAATCCCACTGTTTAACTCTTTTTATCCAAAAAAAAAAGGGGCCTGAAATGGTTAATTGAGATGCACCTTAATCAGCGATTTAAAATTAGCTAAGAATATATTAATATCATATGCATACATGTTAAAAAAAAAAAAGAGTATTTCAAATTACAAATAAAAGATGAATCAAGGTGGAGGCTCCACCGATCTCTGCTGCTGTCCTCGTTGGTCGAGGCTTTGGGTTAGGGTCGGCGAGGCGATCCGGCCGAGACCAGCACCGGTGGCCGTCGACAATCTCGGCTCTATCGATATCTGTCACTGCCTCGTCGGATTGAAAAATCCTTCTCTTTTCTTTTTTTTGGGTGGTTGATTTCTTCTTCTTTTTCCTGCTTCTTTTTCTTCTCCTTTTTGGCTTTTGCTTTTGATGTTGCTTCTGCTTCTGGTTCTCCTTTCTCTGTTGGTTGCAATGACAAGAAAACTTTAGGTAATTCTAACTGCGCACATATTTCACTAGTGAGCACCATTTCTCCTAGGTTGCAAATCACTTTACTATATAGTATGTGGTGCGCATTTAGAACTACCTGCAACTTTGCAGGAAACTTTGGGAAATTCTAAATGCGCACATATTTCACTAGTGAGCTCCATTTCTCCTATGTTGTAAATCACTCTACTATATAGTATGTGGTGCGCATGTAGAACTATCTGCAACTTTAGAGATAACTTTGGGAAAATTCTAAATGCGCACATATTTTACTAGTGAGCACCATTTCCCATATGTTGTAAATCACTTTACTGTATAGTATGTGGTGCACATTCAGAATTACCCGTAACTTGGAGGTCTATGATGCCTGGTTTGGGGGAAATTCTATTTGCACATGCCAATGTACGCTTGAGGCGAACGTTTGAAACTTTGCTAAGTGAGCTCTTTTGAAATGGAATAATCTTTTTAAGCTACCTAAGACTCGGGTCTCTCTGACTGAAACCTTATGACCGAACTAGGCCCTATTCTTAGTTAGCAGCCGTTGCACCTATTCACAAGCATTTGAACTACTTCTACATTTGAAAATGATTATTATTTTTTTTGTGGTTTACTATTTAATATTAGATCGCTTTACTGACGATCCTGGTTATGCATGACCAGATGCAGACATTTATTAAGAAGTAGATCCATCAGAAACAGAAGAAGATGTGACATATTTTAAGGAACATGCAAATTTACAAGAGTGATGAAATTTTTAGTTAATTACTTTTATTTTAGTAAACTGTAATAAGTGCATATGACACTTCATTTAGTTTTATGTGAGACAATCTTTTTATTCAGAAATAATTTATTTGTAGTGACATTTTGTTGATTTTATTTAGAGAAAGCTTGTTATCACTTTGATTTAAAAATAAAAAAAAATTATCATTTATTTCTGTATGTTATTCATATTAAATTGCATTGCAACTGTAATGTTTTGTTTTGAGGCTTGTCGAGTTATCATTCGACGCCGAACGTTTCAGCTTTCCACACTACGGAAAGTGGGGCGTTACAATTATCTAGTTATATTTTAGAATTTAATTGTGGAAAAAGGTTATGGCGGGAGGACTTAAACTTCATTCATGCACACGTGCGATGCATATTGTATTAGTGGCATGTTAAACAAATATATGAAATCAAAGCAATGTGTATAAGAGCTAGAGGATACTGTAAAACAAATAATCCTATCCTTTGACTTTGATTTTATTATTATAACTTCGTATTTTTCTTGGCTTGTTACAACCCCATTATTGTACTCCAAATCTTCTTTTGAGTATCTATCGCATGTTTATCACTTCATTTGTATATCCTATATGTCGTTTATTGGATTCTTTATTACTTTACTCACTAGGTTGTGAGCTCACTGTATTCTAATATATTTCAGGTGTTGACAATAACAAAGGAAAAGGGCTGGCTCAGGCCCGGTGATTTTTGCTGGCAAGTGTGGTAGAAATCTACTTCATTGCTTTTTGCTTAAAAATGGTAGCGACATGTACTTAAAACCAAGATACAAATATGTATATAACATTTGTGTGGTTAGCTAAGCCTGGACTGGAATAATAGGTAATGTCGAAACTATTTAAGGTTATGCTACTATAATATTTTTGTGTGCTTGATGAATTCTTGATGATATTATCTATTTGGGGATTGAATGGAAAGGTTACTATTGTTGGTATAATTATAAGTAAGCCAGTTGTAGCTGAAATTATTCCTAATGTACATGTAACGCCCCACTTCCAGTAATGTTGAAAAGCTGGAACGTTCGGCGTCGAATGATAACTCGACGAGCCTCAAACAAAATATTACAGTCACCATTTGCAATTTAATATGAATAACATGCAGAAACTAAATGAAATTTTGTTTTTTCTTTATCAAAACAAAGCAATAATAAATTCCCTAAAAATAAAATTAACAAATGTCACCACAGATAAATTCTTTCTGAAAAGAAAGGGACTGTCTCAAATGAAACTAAATATAGTGCCGTGTGGACTTATTACATTTCTCTAAATAGAAAGCAGTTAACAAAATGAAGTAATCAATCCTGCAGATCTGCTTGTTCCTGGAAGTACAACATATCCTGTCCTGCCACTGGTGGATCTACCTCTTGATAGAGGTCTGCATCTGGTCATGCATAACCAGGATCGTCAGCAAAGCGATCCAATATTAAATAATAAAGAACAATAAAAAAATAATGAATAATAATATCTCAATGTCAGGAACAATCATGCAAATGAAGGACAGAAGGTTTTACGTATTTATGCTTATCATTACTATTATTTTAATCGATATCTTTTAAATTTTTACAGTAATGTCTTTTAGTTATGGTATTTGAAAATTCAGGAAATATGAATATAGCTGGTCTGAACGCATCCCCGTCTACCCCCGGGAAAACGGAACAGTAAGTTGATCGGAGCCTATCCCGATCCTCCCAAAAATGGGAAACAGTGGCGCAGTAAGTTGATCGGAGCCTATCCCGATCCTCCCAACAATGGGAAACAGTGGCACAGTACAGTTACGTTCAGCCATCTAATTCATACAAACCTAAATTTTCCCCCAAGTCCCCAGTGTATATCAAGTTCGGTGTTAATTATCAATTTCAATATAATTTATGATTTCAGTAAATTTTAGTTCAGTATGTAGATCGGTGATAATAATTAGAGTTCAGTGAACAGTAACAATATCAGTAACAATATAACGTTGCGGTAATTTATTTATCTATCACCAATCTTATACAATAACAATTTGCATTTATACGGTGTCTTTTCGGGCTTTATTTCCAATATGATGTATAACAAAGTGATTTACAATATAGGAAAAATGGGGCTCCCTACTAAATATGTGTGCATTTAGAATTTCCTAAAGTTGACTTATCATTGCAAGGAGAAAGAGAAGCAGCAGTAGCCGAAACAGGCAAAAAAAGAAGAAAAAGTAGAATTACTAAATGCGCACCCCATTCTATATAGTAGAGTAAATTACAGTATAGAGAAAGTAGTGTTCACTAGTAAAATATGTGTGCATTTAGAATTCTCTAAAGTTTTCCTGCAATATTGAGGTAGTTCTAGATACGCACCCAATACTATATAATTAAGGGGAATTACAACATAGGAAAATGATGCTCACTAGCGAAATGGGTGCTCACTTAGAATTTCCTAAAAGTTGTTGCAGGTAGTCTAAATGCGCACCACATACTAAATAATAAACTGGTTTACAACATAGGGGAAATAGTGCTCACTAGTGAAATAGGTGCTCACTTAGAATTTCCTAAAAGTTGCTGCAATTACTGCAGGTAGACTAAATGCGCACCATATACTAGAAAGTAAAGTGGTTTACTACATAAGGAAAATGGTGCTCACTAGTGAAATGGTGCGCACTTAGAATTTCCCAAAAGTTGCTGCAATTACTGCAGGTAGACTAAATGCGCACCATATACTAGAAAGTAAAGTGGTTTACTACATAGGGAAAATGGTGCTCACTAGTGAAATGGTGCGCACTTAGAATTTCCCAAAAGTTGCCTGCAAGGTTGCAGGTAGTCTAAATGCGCACCACATACTAGATAGTAAAGTGGTTTACAACATAGGGAAAGTGGTGCTCACTAGTGAAATAGGTGTGCACTCAGAATTTCCTAAAAGTTGATTGCAGGTAGTCTAAATGCGCACCACATACTAGATAATAAAGTGGTTTACAACATAGGGGAAATGGTGCTCACTAGTGAAATAGGTGCGCACTTAGAATTTCCTAAAGCTTCATTAATATTGCAACCCAACAGGGAGAGGAAGGAGAGATGCAGCAGCAGACGCCGAAGCAAAAAGGAGAAGGAGAAGAAGCAAGGAAAAGAAGAAAAATTCAATCACCCAAAGAAAAAGAGAAAGAAAAAAGGAAAAAAAAAAGAGGAGTCTTCAATCCAACAAGGCGGTGGCAGAGATTGATAAAGCCGAGATCGTCGACGGTCACCTGCGCTCGTCTCGGCCGAATCGCCTCGCCGACTCTAACCCAAAGCTTCGACCGACGAGGGCAGCAGCAGAGATCAATGGAGTCGAGATCGTCGGCGGCCACCGGCGCTGGCCTCGACTGAATCGCCTCGCCGACTCGACCAACGAGAGCAGTAGCAGAAGCAAAGAAAGAAGAAGAAGCAGAAGAAGAAGCAGCCACCATGAAGACCTACTCTGCCTTGCCCCCGAAGTTCTCTATGACCACGGTTGTATATCACGTTCATAATCGTGACTTAAAAATTAAAATTCTGATTCCCAAAGGTTCATTAACATTTGATGAGGCAGTACAGAGGGATTTTTGCTAAATATCTTTATCCTCCATATTACTGGGTGGTGAGATAGTAACTAGCTGCAGCCACTAGCTATGGGAAAAATTCCTTCCTGTTGCTGTGGCTTTTGTTGTTGCTATGCATCAAATTTTTGTAATGGCCTGCTGTAATTTTGTGGGCAACTAATGTAGCTATTTGTTAATATGGCAGAGGAGGGGGAAAACGAAGACTTAACTTACCTAAATGAGAGGCGATGAATCTAAATGACGTTATAATTCAGCTAAATCTAAAATATTTAGCCATTATATATCTGTTTGCTAACCCTCTAAATAGATGCCCAACTCCAAGCCAAGGAAATTAAGGAGAAAAGGCTGAGAGTCCATTTTATGAAGCCGATATGTTGGTAAGCAATGCTATCATTGGTTAGCAGAATTTAACGGAACGATTATATAGACCAGAACTAATTGGTTGAACTGCTAACGCCTATTTCATATTTGTATTACTGTAGACATAAGAGAAAATGAAAAACAGTAAAATTGACAATGCTAGCATCTTCTCAATATCACCTTACAGTAAGAAAAATCACATGTTTGGTCAAACTGAGTTCAATATTGGGTATAAAATATATATAACACAACTCCTATTTTTAAATATCATAAGGTAAACTAAGCTACTGTACACTGCAATTCGTTGTGTATAAAACATTGGTGCTAAGGGTTTTCTATCCAAGATTAAACCTATAATTAAATAAAACAGAAGGTATATAAAAAAATAGATGTAGCATGTTAAAGTGAGTAAAAGAACTCACCTTTAATTGAGTCGCCTCCCCCTTTCCTTTTCTTTTCTGACCTGCGTTCCTCTTCTTCTTCCCGTACGTCCTGAGATTTCCAGCGTTCCAGAAGAGAAGAGAGGTGAGAACAGATTTTTAGATCCTTATTTATCTTTAGGTTAGGATATAATCTATTTGGTTGAGATCCAACAAACGAATCTTTTTCGGATGAGATTGATATCCCTCCGACTCTTTAGATTTCCCTCCAACAACCCCATTATATTTTTTTATATTTTAATTATTATTATTTTTTTTTTCAGATTTTTAATTTAATTCAGTTTAATTAATTAATTAATTTATTTATTTTGAAGTGAAATAACACAATGAAAAGTGGCCGTTACATTTTACCCCCCTTAAGAAAAATTTCGTCCTCGAAATTTCTTTAAACTTAAATGATGTAGAGAGGTTATACCTTTATTCAAATAGGTGTGGAAAACGCTCCTGAATGTCTTCCTCTCGCTCCCATGTTGCCTCCCGATTAGAATGTCGATTCCAAGAAATCAACACAAGTGGAATTACTTTGTTCTTCAAAGTCTTCTCCATTCGGTCAAGTATGGAGACTGGTTCTTCTGGATAGGAGAGGTCTGGTCCAATCTCCAGTTCTGAATAGTCCACGATATGCTTTTCATCATGAACATATCGTTTTAACTGCGAGACGTGGAAAACGTTATGTACTTGCTCCAGTGTAGACGGTAGTGCCAGACGATAGGAGACTTTGCCTATCCGTTCCAAGATTTGGAAGGGTCCGATAAACCTTGGGCTTAACTTTCCACGATTGCCAAAGCGAATGACTCCACGCGTGGGCGATACCTTCAAGAAGACTGAGTCCCCAACTTGAAATTCCAGAAACCGCCGTCGTTGGTCTGCCCAGTTCTTTTGTCGATCTTGGGCTGCTCTCAGGTGTTGCCGTATTAAGTTAATTTTATCTACTGCCTGGGTAATTATCTCTGGTCCAAGCAATTTTCTTTCTCCAATATCATCCCAATATAACGGAGATCTGCATTTCCTTCCATACAGAGCCTCGAAAGGTGCCATCTTGATACTTGCTTGGTAGCTATTATTGTAGGCGAATTCCACTAGATGCAGGTAATCCTCCCATGAGCCCCCGAAGTCAAGCATACAGGATCTCAACATATCCTCCAATGTCTGGATAGTCCTTTCTGATTGGCCATCTGTTTCTGGATGATATGCTGTGCTGAACTCTAATTTTGACCCCAGACTATCTTGCAATTTCTTCCAAAACTGAGAAGTGAACCGAGCATCTCGATCCGATACAATACTGACTGGCACACCATGTAATTTTACCACTTCACGCATATACTTCTCTGCCAATATTTCGGTAGACTGTCCTACACGAAATGGTATGAAATGCGCTACTTTGGTAAGGCGGTCCACAATCACCCAGATTGCATTATTACCCTTGGGACTACGTGGCAATGCGGTAACAAAATCCATAGTAACTCTCTCCCATTTCCATTCAGGTATGGGTAGAGGTTGAAGGAGTCCCGGCATTCTTTGATGCTCTGCTTTAACTTGTTGACAAGTCAAGCATTTGGATACAAACTTGGCGATTTCACGCTTCATTCCATGCCACCAAAAATATTGCTTCATGTCTTGATACATCTTTGTTCCTCCGGGATGGATTGAATAGACTGAACTATGAGCCTCTGATAATACTTCCTGCCGAATTTCTCCTTTGGGCACACACAACCTGTTGCCAAATCGAAGAGACCCATCAGCGTGAATACATAAATCTGTTCTCCGTCCTTCTTCTACTTGTCTTCGAAATCTTTGAAACTTAGGATCATCTTTCTGAGCTTCTTTAATTTTCTCTACCAATGAAGGTTGAAGTTGCAAAACCAGCATTTGAGCCTTAGCATCGGGTAAGAAAATTTCTAATTCTAACTTTATAATCTCTTCAAGTAGCTCTTTTTGCTGAGTTAGAACCATTGCCATTGGCTTCCTGCTTAAAGCATCTGGTACCACATTGACCTTACCCGGATGGTACTGCAAGTTGATGTCATAATCTGCCATCAATTCAAGCCACCTTCTCTGTCTCATATTAAGTTCTTTCTGTGTGAAGATATACTTAAGACTCTTATGGTCTGTATAAATCTCTACTCTACTTCCCAATAAGTAGTGTCTCCAAATTTTCAATGCAAAAATCACAGCTGCAAGCTCCAAATCATGTGTGGGATAGTTTTTCTCATGTGGCCTCAATTGTCTAGAAGCATAAGCTATGACCCGGCCCCGTTGCATCAACACACAACCTAGCCCTTTGCCGGACGCATCACTGTACACAACCATTCCTTCGGTCCCTTCCGGAACGGCTAATACTGGTGTTGTTGTGAGCCTCCTTTTCAACTCATTGAAAGCTGCATCACATTCCACTGTCCAATCGTACTTCTCTCCTTTCCTCAGGAGTTTGGTCAGAGGCCCTGCAATCTTAGAAAAGTCCTGAACGAACTTTCGATAATAACCTGCCAATCCCAGAAAGCTCCTCACTTCTGAAACATTTTTCGGAATCGGCCAATCCTTCACTGCTGAAACCTTGCCAGGATCAACAGAGATTCCTTCTTGAGAAATAATGTGTCCCAAAAATGAAACACTCTTCAGCCAAAATTCACATTTGCTGAGCTTCCCATACAATTTCTCTTTCCTTAGCGTCTCCAAGACTATCCTTAAATGCTTAGTGTGATCCTCTTGGGTCTTAGAATACACCAATATGTCATCTATGAACACCACAACGAATTTATCCAAATATGGGAGAAAAATTCGATTCATTAAGTTCATAAAAATTGCAGGTGCATTTGTTACTCCGAATGGCATCACTAAGAATTCAAAATGCCCATATCGAGTTCGGAATGCTGTTTTAGGAATGTCTGACTCCTTCACTTTCACTTGGTGATATCCAGACTTAAGGTCCAACTTGGAAAATACCTTAGCACCGCCGAGTTGATCAAACAAATCATCAATTCTCGGTAGTGGATACCGATTCTTGATAGTGACCCTATTCAATCCTCTATAATCAATGCATAATCTTTTGCCTCCATCTTTCTTCCCAGTCAAAAGTACTGGTGCACCCCAAGGGGAAGTACTTGGTCTGATAAAACCTTTAGCTTCCAACTCATCTAATTGTACCTTAACTTCCTTTAGCTCTGCTGGACCCATTCGATATGGTGCTTGAGAGATTGGTGTGGTGCCAGGAAGAAGCTCGATGGCGAACTCCACTGTCCTGTCTGGTGGTAGTCCTGAGAAATCCTCGAAGATATCTAAGAACTCCGACACCACTAGGATGTCCGCCGGTATGGCATCCATTTGGATTATTACTCCTTCCCTAGGTTGAGCTCTAAATTCTGCTGCCTCCTTGGTACTGCTACCCCCGATGAATTCGAACTCCAGGTGATTCGGTATCTTGAAGACAACGCTCCTCCTCCGACAATCAATAATTGCATGGAAGGTACTCAACCAATCCATTCCCAGTATCACATCAAATCCGTGGGTATCGATAACTAGGAAATTAGCATAAAATTCCCTTTTACAAATCACTACGGGGCACATTCTACACACTTGAGTAGAATCAATACCCCCATTACCCGTACTAATTCTCCATCTAATGTTTAGGTTTTCATAAGGTATGGCATGTCGTGTCACAAATGCAGAAGAAATAAAGCAGTGTGATGCTCCCGAGTCAAATAAAACGGATGCAGGTACATGATATACTAGAATCATACCTGTCACCACATCATCTGACTTCTCCGCTTGCTCCGCAGTTAGATTATATGCTTGTCCACGTCCTTTATCCACTGTCATATTCTTCTTGGCCTGCTCATAAACTTTATTTTGAGGTGGAAGTGGTCGCCTATTCTGACTGCTGATTTGATCCTTGGGTGGTTGTTGTTGTTGGGATGCTGGAAGACGAGGCATTGGCCCCCTGTTGCTCCTTCGTGGGCAATCTCCGATCCTGTGTTCACTTGATCCACATGCTAGACATAAGTTGTTGGCATACCGACACTCCTTGATAGTGTGTCCTGGCTTCTGGCAATGTGTGCAAGTGACCTTCTGTTGCGAAGACGTAACCAGCCGTTTCTCCGCATTCCTAGCTGAAGTTCCACCCAACATTTGACTGGCCGACCTCTTGGGCGCAGAAGATTGAATCCTCCTCTCCTTATTTATTACTTGCTCTACATCCTGAGCTGCATCAATAACCTCCGCATAGGTCTCTATTCTGGAGGTTACTAAATATTTCTGGATATCTATCCTCAATCCCTGTTGGAAGCGATGAGCACGATCTGCCTCATTTGATACCATGTACGGCGCAAATCGACTCAGACGGACAAACTCTGATGCATATTCCTCTACCGTCATCCCGGCCTGCCTCAAGTTGATGAATTGGTGCTCCATTTCCCTCCTGGCTGTTCTCGGAAAGAACCTCGCAAGGAAGCTTGTTGTGAAAGTTTCCCACGAGATCGGTTGGGATAGCCTGCTCTCCTCTGTTTGCCACCAAGCCCTTGCAATATTCGTTAATTGGATTTTGACGACATTCACTTTGTCGGTTTCAGGAATCCGAGCGGCCCTTAATAAGTCTTCCATCTGCATGAGCCACTGTTCAGCCTCCAAGGCTCCTACTGTTCCTGAGAAAGTAGCTGGATGAAGACGTCTGAAATCCGATATCCCTCCTGGACGCTGGTCCCTCGGTTCCGCCACACGATCTAGGGTTGCCATCACTCCCGCTCGAAAGGCTTCGGCCTGCTGTTGTTGCGCGTCGACCATCTTGCTAAGCAGTCCCAACATTTCATTAGCATCAACGGAGTTTGAGGTCGAACCGAAATTTCCCCCATTCCTATTAGTCTGACGGGCCATCCCTCTGAGGAACAATATAACGTAAGCATCACTTAAATAAACATAATAAAAGTAAATAGATATACGTAGAAAATCATATTTATGCATATATGTGTATAGTCGTATCAAACCTTAAATAGTTTAGTAAATTTAAACTATTATACTTATTTATTTATTTGCCGATTGTAATGATATTCAAGTTTGTTCAAATCACTTGAACAGACTTAAAGAAGCCTGGGCTCTGATACCACCTGTAACGCCCCACTTCCAGTAATGTTGAAAAGCTGGAACGTTCGGCGTCGAATGATAACTCGACGAGCCTCAAACAAAATATTACAGTCACCATTTGCAATTTAATATGAATAACATGCAGAAACTAAATGAAATTTTGTTTTTTCTTTATCAAAACAAAGCAATAATAAATTCCCTAAAAATAAAATTAACAAATGTCACCACAGATAAATTCTTTCTGAAAAGAAAGGGACTGTCTCAAATGAAACTAAATATAGTGCCGTGTGGACTTATTACATTTCTCTAAATAGAAAGCAGTTAACAAAATGAAGTAATCAATCCTGCAGATCTGCTTGTTCCTGGAAGTACAACATATCCTGTCCTGCCACTGGTGGATCTACCTCTTGATAGAGGTCTGCATCTGGTCATGCATAACCAGGATCGTCAGCAAAGCGATCCAATATTAAATAATAAAGAACAATAAAAAAATAATGAATAATAATATCTCAATGTCAGGAACAATCATGCAAATGAAGGACAGAAGGTTTTACGTATTTATGCTTATCATTACTATTATTTTAATCGATATCTTTTAAATTTTTACAGTAATGTCTTTTAGTTATGGTATTTGAAAATTCAGGAAATATGAATATAGCTGGTCTGAACGCATCCCCGTCTACCCCCGGGAAAACGGAACAGTAAGTTGATCGGAGCCTATCCCGATCCTCCCAAAAATGGGAAACAGTGGCGCAGTAAGTTGATCGGAGCCTATCCCGATCCTCCCAACAATGGGAAACAGTGGCACAGTACAGTTACGTTCAGCCATCTAATTCATACAAACCTAAATTTTCCCCCAAGTCCCCAGTGTATATCAAGTTCGGTGTTAATTATCAATTTCAATATAATTTATGATTTCAGTAAATTTTAGTTCAGTATGTAGATCGGTGATAATAATTAGAGTTCAGTGAACAGTAACAATATCAGTAACAATATAACGTTGCGGTAATTTATTTATCTATCACCAATCTTATACAATAACAATTTGCATTTATACGGTGTCTTTTCGGGCTTTATTTCCAATATGATGTATAACAAAGTGATTTACAATATAGGAAAAATGGGGCTCCCTACTAAATATGTGTGCATTTAGAATTTCCTAAAGTTGACTTATCATTGCAAGGAGAAAGAGAAGCAGCAGTAGCCGAAACAGGCAAAAAAAGAAGAAAAAGTAGAATTACTAAATGCGCACCCCATTCTATATAGTAGAGTAAATTACAGTATAGAGAAAGTAGTGTTCACTAGTAAAATATGTGTGCATTTAGAATTCTCTAAAGTTTTCCTGCAATATTGAGGTAGTTCTAGATACGCACCCAATACTATATAATTAAGGGGAATTACAACATAGGAAAATGATGCTCACTAGCGAAATGGGTGCTCACTTAGAATTTCCTAAAAGTTGTTGCAGGTAGTCTAAATGCGCACCACATACTAAATAATAAACTGGTTTACAACATAGGGGAAATAGTGCTCACTAGTGAAATAGGTGCTCACTTAGAATTTCCTAAAAGTTGCTGCAATTACTGCAGGTAGACTAAATGCGCACCATATACTAGAAAGTAAAGTGGTTTACTACATAAGGAAAATGGTGCTCACTAGTGAAATGGTGCGCACTTAGAATTTCCCAAAAGTTGCTGCAATTACTGCAGGTAGACTAAATGCGCACCATATACTAGAAAGTAAAGTGGTTTACTACATAGGGAAAATGGTGCTCACTAGTGAAATGGTGCGCACTTAGAATTTCCCAAAAGTTGCCTGCAAGGTTGCAGGTAGTCTAAATGCGCACCACATACTAGATAGTAAAGTGGTTTACAACATAGGGAAAGTGGTGCTCACTAGTGAAATAGGTGTGCACTCAGAATTTCCTAAAAGTTGATTGCAGGTAGTCTAAATGCGCACCACATACTAGATAATAAAGTGGTTTACAACATAGGGGAAATGGTGCTCACTAGTGAAATAGGTGCGCACTTAGAATTTCCTAAAGCTTCATTAATATTGCAACCCAACAGGGAGAGGAAGGAGAGATGCAGCAGCAGACGCCGAAGCAAAAAGGAGAAGGAGAAGAAGCAAGGAAAAGAAGAAAAATTCAATCACCCAAAGAAAAAGAGAAAGAAAAAAGGAAAAAAAAAAGAGGAGTCTTCAATCCAACAAGGCGGTGGCAGAGATTGATAAAGCCGAGATCGTCGACGGTCACCTGCGCTCGTCTCGGCCGAATCGCCTCGCCGACTCTAACCCAAAGCTTCGACCGACGAGGGCAGCAGCAGAGATCAATGGAGTCGAGATCGTCGGCGGCCACCGGCGCTGGCCTCGACTGAATCGCCTCGCCGACTCGACCAACGAGAGCAGTAGCAGAAGCAAAGAAAGAAGAAGAAGCAGAAGAAGAAGCAGCCACCATGAAGACCTACTCTGCCTTGCCCCCGAAGTTCTCTATGACCACGGTTGTATATCACGTTCATAATCGTGACTTAAAAATTAAAATTCTGATTCCCAAAGGTTCATTAACATTTGATGAGGCAGTACAGAGGGATTTTTGCTAAATATCTTTATCCTCCATATTACTGGGTGGTGAGATAATAACTAGCTGCAGCCACTAGCTATGGGAAAAATTCCTTCCTGTTGCTGTGGCTTTTGTTGTTGCTATGCATCAAATTTTTGTAATGGCCTGCTGTAATTTTGTGGGCAACTAATGTAGCTATTTGTTAATATGGCAGAGGAGGGGGAAAACGAAGACTTAACTTACCTAAATGAGAGGCGATGAATCTAAATGACGTTATAATTCAGCTAAATCTAAAATATTTAGCCATTATATATCTGTTTGCTAACCCTCTAAATAGATGCCCAACTCCAAGCCAAGGAAATTAAGGAGAAAAGGCTGAGAGTCCATTTTATGAAGCCGATATGTTGGTAAGCAATGCTATCATTGGTTAGCAGAATTTAACGGAACGATTATATAGACCAGAACTAATTGGTTGAACTGCTAACGCCTATTTCATATTTGTATTACTGTAGACATAAGAGAAAATGAAAAACAGTAAAATTGACAATGCTAGCATCTTCTCAATATCACCTTACAGTAAGAAAAATCACATGTTTGGTCAAACTGAGTTCAATATTGGGTATAAAATATATATAACACAACTCCTATTTTTAAATATCATAAGGTAAACTAAGCTACTGTACACTGCAATTCGTTGTGTATAAAACATTGGTGCTAAGGGTTTTCTATCCAAGATTAAACCTATAATTAAATAAAACAGAAGGTATATAAAAAAATAGATGTAGCATGTTAAAGTGAGTAAAAGAACTCACCTTTAATTGAGTCGCCTCCCCCTTTCCTTTTCTTTTCTGACCTGCGTTCCTCTTCTTCTTCCCGTACGTCCTGAGATTTCCAGCGTTCCAGAAGAGAAGAGAGGTGAGAACAGATTTTTAGATCCTTATTTATCTTTAGGTTAGGATATAATCTATTTGGTTGAGATCCAACAAACGAATCTTTTTCGGATGAGATTGATATCCCTCCGACTGTTTAGATTTCCCTCCAACAACCCCATTATATTTTTTTATATTTTAATTATTATTATTTTTTTTTTCAGATTTTTAATTTAATTCAGTTTAATTAATTAATTAATTTATTTATTTTGAAGTGAAATAACACAATGAAAAGTGGCCGTTACATTTTACCCCCCTTAAGAAAAATTTCGTCCTCGAAATTTCTTTAAACTTAAATGATGTAGAGAGGTTATACCTTTATTCAAATAGGTGTGGAAAACGCTCCTGAATGTCTTCCTCTCGCTCCCATGTTGCCTCCCGATTAGAATGTCGATTCCAAGAAATCAACACAAGTGGAATTACTTTGTTCTTCAAAGTCTTCTCCATTCGGTCAAGTATGGAGACTGGTTCTTCTGGATAGGAGAGGTCTGGTCCAATCTCCAGTTCTGAATAGTCCACGATATGCTTTTCATCATGAACATATCGTTTTAACTGCGAGACGTGGAAAACGTTATGTACTTGCTCCAGTGTAGACGGTAGTGCCAGACGATAGGAGACTTTGCCTATCCGTTCCAAGATTTGGAAGGGTCCGATAAACCTTGGGCTTAACTTTCCACGATTGCCAAAGCGAATGACTCCACGCGTGGGCGATACCTTCAAGAAGACTGAGTCCCCAACTTGAAATTCCAGAAACCGCCGTCGTTGGTCTGCCCAGTTCTTTTGTCGATCTTGGGCTGCTCTCAGGTGTTGCCGTATTAAGTTAATTTTATCTACTGCCTGGGTAATTATCTCTGGTCCAAGCAATTTTCTTTCTCCAATATCATCCCAATATAACGGAGATCTGCATTTCCTTCCATACAGAGCCTCGAAAGGTGCCATCTTGATACTTGCTTGGTAGCTATTATTGTAGGCGAATTCCACTAGATGCAGGTAATCCTCCCATGAGCCCCCGAAGTCAAGCATACAGGATCTCAACATATCCTCCAATGTCTGGATAGTCCTTTCTGATTGGCCATCTGTTTCTGGATGATATGCTGTGCTGAACTCTAATTTTGACCCCAGACTATCTTGCAATTTCTTCCAAAACTGAGAAGTGAACCGAGCATCTCGATCCGATACAATACTGACTGGCACACCATGTAATTTTACCACTTCACGCATATACTTCTCTGCCAATATTTCGGTAGACTGTCCTACACGAAATGGTATGAAATGCGCTACTTTGGTAAGGCGGTCCACAATCACCCAGATTGCATTATTACCCTTGGGACTACGTGGCAATGCAGTAACAAAATCCATAGTAACTCTCTCCCATTTCCATTCAGGTATGGGTAGAGGTTGAAGGAGTCCCGGCATTCTTTGATGCTCTGCTTTAACTTGTTGACAAGTCAAGCATTTGGATACAAACTTGGCGATTTCACGCTTCATTCCATGCCACCAAAAATATTGCTTCATGTCTTGATACATCTTTGTTCCTCCGGGATGGATTGAATAGACTGAACTATGAGCCTCTGATAATACTTCCTGCCGAATTTCTCCTTTGGGCACACACAACCTGTTGCCAAATCGAAGAGACCCATCAGCGTGAATACATAAATCTGTTCTCCGTCCTTCTTCTACTTGTCTTCGAAATCTTTGAAACTTAGGATCATCTTTCTGAGCTTCTTTAATTTTCTCTACCAATGAAGGTTGAAGTTGCAAAACCAGCATTTGAGCCTTAGCATCGGGTAAGAAAATTTCTAATTCTAACTTTATAATCTCTTCAAGTAGCTCTTTTTGCTGAGTTAGAACCATTGCCATTGGCTTCCTGCTTAAAGCATCTGGTACCACATTGACCTTACCCGGATGGTACTGCAAGTTGATGTCATAATCTGCCATCAATTCAAGCCACCTTCTCTGTCTCATATTAAGTTCTTTCTGTGTGAAGATATACTTAAGACTCTTATGGTCTGTATAAATCTCTACTCTACTTCCCAATAAGTAGTGTCTCCAAATTTTCAATGCAAAAATCACAGCTGCAAGCTCCAAATCATGTGTGGGATAGTTTTTCTCATGTGGCCTCAATTGTCTAGAAGCATAAGCTATGACCCGGCCCCGTTGCATCAACACACAACCTAGCCCTTTGCCGGACGCATCACTGTACACAACCATTCCTTCGGTCCCTTCCGGAACGGCTAATACTGGTGTTGTTGTGAGCCTCCTTTTCAACTCATTGAAAGCTGCATCACATTCCACTGTCCAATCGTACTTCTCTCCTTTCCTCAGGAGTTTGGTCAGAGGCCCTGCAATCTTAGAAAAGTCCTGAACGAACTTTCGATAATAACCTGCCAATCCCAGAAAGCTCCTCACTTCTGAAACATTTTTCGGAATCGGCCAATCCTTCACTGCTGAAACCTTGCCAGGATCAACAGAGATTCCTTCTTGAGAAATAATGTGTCCCAAAAATGAAACACTCTTCAGCCAAAATTCACATTTGCTGAGCTTCCCATACAATTTCTCTTTCCTTAGCGTCTCCAAGACTATCCTTAAATGCTTAGTGTGATCCTCTTGGGTCTTAGAATACACCAATATGTCATCTATGAACACCACAACGAATTTATCCAAATATGGGAGAAAAATTCGATTCATTAAGTTCATAAAAATTGCAGGTGCATTTGTTACTCCGAATGGCATCACTAAGAATTCAAAATGCCCATATCGAGTTCGGAATGCTGTTTTAGGAATGTCTGACTCCTTCACTTTCACTTGGTGATATCCAGACTTAAGGTCCAACTTGGAAAATACCTTAGCACCGCCGAGTTGATCAAACAAATCATCAATTCTCGGTAGTGGATACCGATTCTTGATAGTGACCCTATTCAATCCTCTATAATCAATGCATAATCTTTTGCCTCCATCTTTCTTCCCAGTCAAAAGTACTGGTGCACCCCAAGGGGAAGTACTTGGTCTGATAAAACCTTTAGCTTCCAACTCATCTAATTGTACCTTAACTTCCTTTAGCTCTGCTGGACCCATTCGATATGGTGCTTGAGAGATTGGTGTGGTGCCAGGAAGAAGCTCGATGGCGAACTCCACTGTCCTGTCTGGTGGTAGTCCTGAGAAATCCTCGAAGATATCTAAGAACTCCGACACCACTAGGATGTCCGCCGGTATGGCATCCATTTGGATTATTACTCCTTCCCTAGGTTGAGCTCTAAATTCTGCTGCCTCCTTGGTACTGCTACCCCCGATGAATTCGAACTCCAGGTGATTCGGTATCTTGAAGACAACGCTCCTCCTCCGACAATCAATAATTGCATGGAAGGTACTCAACCAATCCATTCCCAGTATCACATCAAATCCGTGGGTATCGATAACTAGGAAATTAGCATAAAATTCCCTTTTACAAATCACTACGGGGCACATTCTACACACTTGAGTAGAATCAATACCCCCATTACCCGTACTAATTCTCCATCTAATGTTTAGGTTTTCATAAGGTATGGCATGTCGTGTCACAAATGCAGAAGAAATAAAGCAGTGTGATGCTCCCGAGTCAAATAAAACGGATGCAGGTACATGATATACTAGAATCATACCTGTCACCACATCATCTGACTTCTCCGCTTGCTCCGCAGTTAGATTATATGCTTGTCCACGTCCTTTATCCACTGTCATATTCTTCTTGGCCTGCTCATAAACTTTATTTTGAGGTGGAAGTGGTCGCCTATTCTGACTGCTGATTTGATCCTTGGGTGGTTGTTGTTGTTGGGATGCTGGAAGACGAGGCATTGGCCCCCTGTTGCTCCTTCGTGGGCAATCTCCGATCCTGTGTTCACTTGATCCACATGCTAGACATAAGTTGTTGGCATACCGACACTCCTTGATAGTGTGTCCTGGCTTCTGGCAATGTGTGCAAGTGACCTTCTGTTGCGAAGACGTAACCAGCCGTTTCTCCGCATTCCTAGCTGAAGTTCCACCCAACATTTGACTGGCCGACCTCTTGGGCGCAGAAGATTGAATCCTCCTCTCCTTATTTATTACTTGCTCTACATCCTGAGCTGCATCAATAACCTCCGCATAGGTCTCTATTCTGGAGGTTACTAAATATTTCTGGATATCTATCCTCAATCCCTGTTGGAAGCGATGAGCACGATCTGCCTCATTTGATACCATGTACGGCGCAAATCGACTCAGACGGACAAACTCTGATGCATATTCCTCTACCGTCATCCCGGCCTGCCTCAAGTTGATGAATTGGTGCTCCATTTCCCTCCTGGCTGTTCTCGGAAAGAACCTCGCAAGGAAGCTTGTTGTGAAAGTTTCCCACGAGATCGGTTGGGATAGCCTGCTCTCCTCTGTTTGCCACCAAGCCCTTGCAATATTCGTTAATTGGATTTTGACGACATTCACTTTGTCGGTTTCAGGAATCCGAGCGGCCCTTAATAAGTCTTCCATCTGCATGAGCCACTGTTCAGCCTCCAAGGCTCCTACTGTTCCTGAGAAAGTAGCTGGATGAAGACGTCTGAAATCCGATATCCCTCCTGGACGCTGGTCCCTCGGTTCCGCCACACGATCTAGGGTTGCCATCACTCCCGCTCGAAAGGCTTCGGCCTGCTGTTGTTGCGCGTCGACCATCTTGCTAAGCAGTCCCAACATTTCATTAGCATCAACGGAGTTTGAGGTCGAACCGAAATTTCCCCCATTCCTATTAGTCTGACGGGCCATCCCTCTGAGGAACAATATAACGTAAGCATCACTTAAATAAACATAATAAAAGTAAATAGATATACGTAGAAAATCATATTTATGCATATATGTGTATAGTCGTATCAAACCTTAAATAGTTTAGTAAATTTAAACTATTATACTTATTTATTTATTTGCCGATTGTAATGATATTCAAGTTTGTTCAAATCACTTGAACAGACTTAAAGAAGCCTGGGCTCTGATACCACCTGTAACGCCCCACTTCCAGTAATGTTGAAAAGCTGGAACGTTCGGCGTCGAATGATAACTCGACGAGCCTCAAACAAAATATTACAGTCACCATTTGCAATTTAATATGAATAACATGCAGAAACTAAATGAAATTTTGTTTTTTCTTTATCAAAACAAAGCAATAATAAATTCCCTAAAAATAAAATTAACAAATGTCACCACAGATAAATTCTTTCTGAAAAGAAAGGGACTGTCTCAAATGAAACTAAATATAGTGCCGTGTGGACTTATTACATTTCTCTAAATAGAAAGCAGTTAACAAAATGAAGTAATCAATCCTGCAGATCTGCTTGTTCCTGGAAGTACAACATATCCTGTCCTGCCACTGGTGGATCTACCTCTTGATAGAGGTCTGCATCTGGTCATGCATAACCAGGATCGTCAGCAAAGCGATCCAATATTAAATAATAAAGAACAATAAAAAAATAATGAATAATAATATCTCAATGTCAGGAACAATCATGCAAATGAAGGACAGAAGGTTTTACGTATTTATGCTTATCATTACTATTATTTTAATCGATATCTTTTAAATTTTTACAGTAATGTCTTTTAGTTATGGTATTTGAAAATTCAGGAAATATGAATATAGCTGGTCTGAACGCATCCCCGTCTACCCCCGGGAAAACGGAACAGTAAGTTGATCGGAGCCTATCCCGATCCTCCCAAAAATGGGAAACAGTGGCGCAGTAAGTTGATCGGAGCCTATCCCGATCCTCCCAACAATGGGAAACAGTGGCACAGTACAGTTACGTTCAGCCATCTAATTCATACAAACCTAAATTTTCCCCCAAGTCCCCAGTGTATATCAAGTTCGGTGTTAATTATCAATTTCAATATAATTTATGATTTCAGTAAATTTTAGTTCAGTATGTAGATCGGTGATAATAATTAGAGTTCAGTGAACAGTAACAATATCAGTAACAATATAACGTTGCGGTAATTTATTTATCTATCACCAATCTTATACAATAACAATTTGCATTTATACGGTGTCTTTTCGGGCTTTATTTCCAATATGATGTATAACAAAGTGATTTACAATATAGGAAAAATGGGGCTCCCTACTAAATATGTGTGCATTTAGAATTTCCTAAAGTTGACTTATCATTGCAAGGAGAAAGAGAAGCAGCAGTAGCCGAAACAGGCAAAAAAAGAAGAAAAAGTAGAATTACTAAATGCGCACCCCATTCTATATAGTAGAGTAAATTACAGTATAGAGAAAGTAGTGTTCACTAGTAAAATATGTGTGCATTTAGAATTCTCTAAAGTTTTCCTGCAATATTGAGGTAGTTCTAGATACGCACCCAATACTATATAATTAAGGGGAATTACAACATAGGAAAATGATGCTCACTAGCGAAATGGGTGCTCACTTAGAATTTCCTAAAAGTTGTTGCAGGTAGTCTAAATGCGCACCACATACTAAATAATAAACTGGTTTACAACATAGGGGAAATAGTGCTCACTAGTGAAATAGGTGCTCACTTAGAATTTCCTAAAAGTTGCTGCAATTACTGCAGGTAGACTAAATGCGCACCATATACTAGAAAGTAAAGTGGTTTACTACATAAGGAAAATGGTGCTCACTAGTGAAATGGTGCGCACTTAGAATTTCCCAAAAGTTGCTGCAATTACTGCAGGTAGACTAAATGCGCACCATATACTAGAAAGTAAAGTGGTTTACTACATAGGGAAAATGGTGCTCACTAGTGAAATGGTGCGCACTTAGAATTTCCCAAAAGTTGCCTGCAAGGTTGCAGGTAGTCTAAATGCGCACCACATACTAGATAGTAAAGTGGTTTACAACATAGGGAAAGTGGTGCTCACTAGTGAAATAGGTGTGCACTCAGAATTTCCTAAAAGTTGATTGCAGGTAGTCTAAATGCGCACCACATACTAGATAATAAAGTGGTTTACAACATAGGGGAAATGGTGCTCACTAGTGAAATAGGTGCGCACTTAGAATTTCCTAAAGCTTCATTAATATTGCAACCCAACAGGGAGAGGAAGGAGAGATGCAGCAGCAGACGCCGAAGCAAAAAGGAGAAGGAGAAGAAGCAAGGAAAAGAAGAAAAATTCAATCACCCAAAGAAAAAGAGAAAGAAAAAAGGAAAAAAAAAGAGGAGTCTTCAATCCAACAAGGCGGTGGCAGAGATTGATAAAGCCGAGATCGTCGACGGTCACCTGCGCTCGTCTCGGCCGAATCGCCTCGCCGACTCTAACCCAAAGCTTCGACCGACGAGGGCAGCAGCAGAGATCAATGGAGTCGAGATCGTCGGCGGCCACCGGCGCTGGCCTCGACTGAATCGCCTCGCCGACTCGACCAACGAGAGCAGTAGCAGAAGCAAAGAAAGAAGAAGAAGCAGAAGAAGAAGCAGCCACCATGAAGACCTACTCTGCCTTGCCCCCGAAGTTCTCTATGACCACGGTTGTATATCACGTTCATAATCGTGACTTAAAAATTAAAATTCTGATTCCCAAAGGTTCATTAACATTTGATGAGGCAGTACAGAGGGATTTTTGCTAAATATCTTTATCCTCCATATTACTGGGTGGTGAGATAGTAACTAGCTGCAGCCACTAGCTATGGGAAAAATTCCTTCCTGTTGCTGTGGCTTTTGTTGTTGCTATGCATCAAATTTTTGTAATGGCCTGCTGTAATTTTGTGGGCAACTAATGTAGCTATTTGTTAATATGGCAGAGGAGGGGGAAAACGAAGACTTAACTTACCTAAATGAGAGGCGATGAATCTAAATGACGTTATAATTCAGCTAAATCTAAAATATTTAGCCATTATATATCTGTTTGCTAACCCTCTAAATAGATGCCCAACTCCAAGCCAAGGAAATTAAGGAGAAAAGGCTGAGAGTCCATTTTATGAAGCCGATATGTTGGTAAGCAATGCTATCATTGGTTAGCAGAATTTAACGGAACGATTATATAGACCAGAACTAATTGGTTGAACTGCTAACGCCTATTTCATATTTGTATTACTGTAGACATAAGAGAAAATGAAAAACAGTAAAATTGACAATGCTAGCATCTTCTCAATATCACCTTACAGTAAGAAAAATCACATGTTTGGTCAAACTGAGTTCAATATTGGGTATAAAATATATATAACACAACTCCTATTTTTAAATATCATAAGGTAAACTAAGCTACTGCACACTGCAATTCGTTGTGTATAAAACATTGGTGCTAAGGGTTTTCTATCCAAGATTAAACCTATAATTAAATAAAACAGAAGGTATATAAAAAAATAGATGTAGCATGTTAAAGTGAGTAAAAGAACTCACCTTTAATTGAGTCGCCTCCCCCTTTCCTTTTCTTTTCTGACCTGCGTTCCTCTTCTTCTTCCCGTACGTCCTGAGATTTCCAGCGTTCCAGAAGAGAAGAGAGGTGAGAACAGATTTTTAGATCCTTATTTATCTTTAGGTTAGGATATAATCTATTTGGTTGAGATCCAACAAACGAATCTTTTTCGGATGAGATTGATATCCCTCCGACTGTTTAGATTTCCCTCCAACAACCCCATTATATTTTTTTATATTTTAATTATTATTATTTTTTTTTTTCAGATTTTTAATTTAATTCAGTTTAATTAATTAATTAATTTATTTATTTTGAAGTGAAATAACACAATGAAAAGTGGCCGTTACAGTACAGGGCAACCCATTAAGTACAAAGGAGATGTTGCCGAAATTTTTAAGAAATTCGAGGATAAATTGGAATTGGAATTATTAAAACTAGGACCGTTACAGTTGATATTAGAGCATGGTTCGGTTATAGAGTCCGGGCTTAGGTTAAAGAACTAGGTTAGAATGAATGCATTTGGCAGGAATAATTGATATGAATCTTGCATTAATATGCTTCGTGTGTTTGTATGTGCGTGTGTTATGGGTAGCTAGGTGGGTAAAGCATTCTTACGTGCATGAATAACTTGCAACATGTGATATTTGATCATTCCCTTAGAGGTGTGGGCCCCTAATAAGGACTGCCAGCAGTCTAAGACGCTGGAGTAAGGAGATGATTTAAATATCAAGTGAATTGAGTTCATTCGGAGCGTAAGGACATATGGAATTATAAGAGTCTATGATTGCAGGAAGACTAGCATGATTATGATTGCATATAATAACTGAAGCAATCATATTGTATAGTTAGAATGTAGAGTTGATATGATGTTTTCCTATCTTAGATGGAAGATTTGGAATCCTTCGAGATGTCATCGGATGAGTCAGAGCCGATGAGTTAGAGTTGGAAACCAAACTCCTATGATTGGAATTTTGAATCTGATGAAACAAATCCAGAGATAATCCTAGCAGCTCCCGTCCACATCAGGGTAGAAGAAGAAAATGACGTTGCTGACCCACAAGGCCAAGAAAATAACAATGTAAGCGATGCTGAAAGTGGCATTGCAGGTGGTCTTGATGAGGAGAATGAAGTTGATGTACCTATAATACCAGATGATGTAGAAGACTTTGCAAATAACGAACTGGAACTAGAAGAAGGGGACCCTGGGGATGAGGAAGTTGAGATGGAGGAACAACTAAATGAAGAACAAATAGTGCCAAAGGCTCTTATGGTTGACATTAATCAAGAGGGACCTGGAACTGAAGAATCCCTACAAAGTGGTTTTGGTTTGGCTGTGTGCATTGGCATGCCGATTGGATGGAAGACTGGGATCAATTCGATATGGAGTTGGATGACTGGGGTGTTGAACCTCCACCGGTCCAAGACCAGGAAGAGCATAATGCACTGTTCAATGAAGATGACCAGGAGGATGAAGATCCAGAAGAAAATCCTGGAAATCAGGGTTTTGACAATGACAGCATAGGCAACTTGATGGGATCGAGTTGTACTATTGATCCTTCGCAGTGAGCTAAAAAGGGTGTATGAATAGATAGGTTAACATGGGTATGACATAATGTAATATTTTGGATGAGTATGTATATAGTAACCTTAAGATGTAATATTTTGGATGCATGTATATAGTAACTTTTAGATATAAGTTGGTATAGACTCGACATAATATAATGTGGTGGATGTGTAAGTATATATACTATAACTGTTAAATGTAGACAAAGGATGTATAGGAAAATAACTAGATAAATAAATAATTAAATAAACCAGATAAATAAATAAATAAAAAGAGATGAAGAATAAGAAAGAAGCTCATGTATTAGAATTCTTAATGGGAGGTATTAAATGAAAGTTATGATTATAAGATGGCCTTTACGTAAACTAATGAGTTTCTTATTGTTGTTAAATAAGCAAAATGAGTAATTCAAAATTTTTATCCCTTAATACGATATTGTTTACTCTTAATATAGGAATAAATGGATTTGAACCAACCCCAGATGATTTCGACCTAGATGTTAGTGCTCTGATTCATAGTTCAGCCGGTAGCATTCCTGCCCAGCATGTCGAGCCTAATCCACTAGAGCAAATTGTGGAGGGCCAAGAGCCTCGATTGTTCCACCAGCATGGTTGACTCAGTTTCTAGTTAGAAAGCAAAATCCAAATCGTACTTTGGAACAGTGTCAGAAATTAAATCTACCTATTTTCGAAGGCAAAACAGATGTTCTGGTGGTAGAGAAATGGCGTCGTCAGATAAGTAAAATACTAAGTATAATGAAATGTACAGAGGAGCAAAAAGTATCCTTTGCTGCATTTATGTTTCAAGGGGAAGCAGAGCATTGGTGAGAAATCGTGAAAAATGGCGCTGAGGCCCTAGGTGAGGAAATTAATTGGAAATTTCTTGTTAACAAGTTTACTGAAAAATATATTTCTGAGATTGCCCGGGATAAATTAGCCATGGAATTTCAAGAGCTGAAGCAAGGTCCAATGACTATTGCACAATATGACGCCAAATTCACCCAGCTATCTAGATACGCTGGAGGGGAGATGAAACTGAGAGAACTAAGTGGTTTGTTAGAGGTCTCTGGCCAGGAATTTGGAGCAAATTGGTAATTTTGTAGCTCAGAGTATATGTTCAGGCTGTAGAAAAAGCCTATGAAATAGAGCGAGATATGCAAGAAAATCAAGAGCATCAGATAAGGGAACAACTGCCACTAAGTGCTCAAGATTTTTGGAGCCACCAAGAGCAGGAGCTTCAGGCTCCAATGCTAGGAATTTCATGGGATCAGGTGTGACCTGAATGCATAAGAATATTAGCATGGGTCAGAATGTGAGATCTCGGTCAGAAGGGTTTATCAGAAAAAGCAGGTGTAACCCGACTGCATAAGAATATTAGCATGGGCCAGGATGTGAGACCTCGATTGGAAGGGTTTATCAGAAACGCTCAATTAGCACCAACTTTATATCCACAACATTCAGGAAACTCCCGTATGGAGGGACGAATGCAGAATCAAACTTGTTTCACATGTGGTGGAAGGGGACACATAGAAGAGACTGCCTAACAAGAATATGGAGACCTGAGATGGGAAGAGTAGTCGGTCGATCAACATCAGGAACCCCATCACCTGCAGGATCAAGAGTTGAGCCAAAGCGATCAATTCATACCCCAAGACCAACAACTACGCAGTCTACAGTGCAACAACCATAAGCTCAAGGTCGAGTTATTCGCACTATCAGGACAAGAGGCCAAAGTGTCCAATGCTGTGGTGGAAGGTATGCTCAATTTGTCGGGACATACAGCTTGAGTTTTATTTGACTTTGGTGCTATGCATTCATTCGTACCTGATGCATTTGCATATAAGTTAAATAAGTCTTCTGAACTCCTAAATATGCAACTAGCAATATCAACACCATTAGGCACCGAAATATTAACAAATCTTATTTATAAAGAATGTGATGTGGAAATAGGGATGATTAAGACCAAGGCTGATTTGATCAAACTCGGGAAATTGGAGTATGATGCTATTTTGGGAATGGATTGGCTAGCTACTTATCATACCTCTGTAGATTATTTTGAAAAATGGGTTGCCTTCAAAATAGAAGGAACTCTATAATTCAGTTTTGAAGAAGTAAAAGATAATTATCATATGCCCCATTATTTTCGCCATGAAAGCTAATAGATTATTAAGGCAAGGATGTCAAGGATTTCTAGCAATAGTCGTGGATGAAAAGGAGTTAAAATAGAAATAGAAACTATACCTATACTAAAGGAATTTCCTGATGTATTTCCAAAAGATTTACCTAGTATACCTCCAGAAAGAGAAGTAGAGCTTGCCATTGACTTGTTAACAGGAATAACTCCCATATCCAAGACTCCATATAGAATGGCTTCAACAGAAATGAAAGAATTAAAAATCCAACTACTAGACTTGCTAGATAAAGGGTTTATTAAACCCAATGTTTCACCATTGGGGGCTCCCGTACTATTTGTGAAAATGAAAGATGGGAGAATGAGGCTTTGTATCGATTACAGAGAACTCAATAAAGTAATTGTTAAAAAACTTCGATGATTTGTTTGATCAGTTGCAAGGATCATATGTTTTTTTTTCCCCCTAAAATTGATCTTAGATCTGGGTATTACCAAGATTAAATCTAAGGGTGTAGCCAATACCGCCTTTCGGACCAGATATGGACACTTTGAATTTCTAGTTTTGCCCTTTGGGCTAACCAATGCCCCTGGCAGTATTCATGGATTTAATGAATAGAGTATTCTAGCCCTATCTAGACCAGTTTGTGATGGTTTTCATTAATGACATATTAATATATTCAAAAAGTAAAGAAGAACACGAACATCACTTAAGAATAATACTACAGATTTTGAGGGAAAAGCAGTTATATGCCAAACTTAAGAAATGTCAATTTTGGTGGGAGCAAGTTGCATTTGTAGGACACATCATATCTAAAGACGGAGTGTCTATGGACCCTACAAAAGTAGAAGCAATAAAGAATGTGTCTCAACCGACAAATGCAACTGAGGTTTGGAGTTTCTTGGGTCTTGCTGGATACTACAGAAGATTTGTAGAGGGATTTTCCGAAATTACAGTACCCTTAACCAAATTAACCCGAAAGAATACAAAATTTGTGTGGGGATAAGATCAAGAGAAAAGTTTCCAAATATTAAAAGATAAACTGACAACAACTCCAGTTCTAGCTTTACCATGTGGAACTGATGGTTTTGTGATATATAGTGATGCTTCAAAGTTGGGATTAGGGTGTGTTCTAATGCAACATGGGAGGGTGATTGCATATGCATCAAGACAATTAAGATCTCATAAGAGAAATTACCCAACCCATGATTTGGAATTAGCTGCTGTCATATTTGCATTAAAAATCTGGCGACACCAGTTGTGTGGAGTATCTTGTGAAATTTACACAGATCACAAGAGTTTAAAATACATATTCACCCAAAAGGAGCTGAATATGCGTCAAAGACGTTGGCTGGAATCAATGAAAGACTACAACTTAACCATCCATTATCATTTAGGAAAAGCTAACATTGTAGCTGATGCCTTAAGTCGAAAATTTGGCAGATCATTGGCAGCATTAATCACTAAACAATCTAAACTATTATGGGAATTGGAAGAAATGCAAGTCGAAGTTATAATCAGGAACCACACAAATTTACTTTGTCAACTAAATCAAGTTAGCGTCCACTTCAATTTATACACTAAGATCAAGGAGGCACAAAAAGAAGACCCCAAGCTGACGATAATCCGCGAAAATATCCAAGAAGAAGCGTATAAGGATTTTACTATGGAGGATGATATGTTAAAATTTCACCATCGTATTTGTGTTCCACAAGTAGTGGAACTTAAGGAAGAGATAATGAAAGAAGCACGCTGCATCCCTTATACGACACACCCTGGTAGCTAAAAAATGTATCAAGATTTGCGACAATTTTTGGTGAGATGGAATGAAGAAAGATAAAGCAGGATTCGTCCAGTAGTGTCTGATTTGTCAATAAGTAAAGCTGAACACCAAAAGCCATCGGGACTATTAGTACCATTACCGGTGCCTGAATGGAAATGGGATCATATAACTGTGGATTTCGTTTTTGGATTTCCTCGAGCTCCGCAAGGTTATGACACTTTTGGGTAGTGATGGATAGACTCACAAAATCTGCACATTTCTTACCCATCCGGATTAATTATTCAATGAACAAATTAGCTAAATTCTATCTCCAAGAAATAGTTTAACTGCATGGCGTTCAAGAAACAACCGTGTTCGACTGGGATCCTCGATTCAGATCTAGATTTTGGATAAGTTTATCTGAATAAATGGGCACTAAACTATAACCAAGTACGGTAGCACATCCTTAAACTGATGGACAATCTGAAAGGACAATTCAAATACTTGAAGACATGCTTCGAGCATGTGTGCTGAGTTTTGGTGGAAGCTAGGATAAATATTTACTCTTAATTGAATTTGCTTACAACAATAACTACCAGTCTACCATTGGAATGTCTCCATTTGAAGCTCTATATGGCCAGAAATGCAGGTCACCTATTTGCTGGCAAGAAATTGGTGATAAAAAATTTTGGGGTTCAGAGTTGGTACAAGATACTACAGAAATGATTAAACTCATATAAAAGAATATTAAGGCTACACAATCTCGACAAAAGGCACATGTTGATACTCGCCGCAAACAGTTGGAATTTCAAGGAGAGAGTGTTTTTGAGAATTTCACCCATAAAGAAGGGTATACAAGGTGAAGCAAAAAAATAAATTAGACCCCAGATATATGGGGCCTTTAAGAATTATAGAAAGAATTGGTGCGGTGGCCTATCGATTGGCGTTACCACTTGAATTAGACAAAATCCACGATGTCTTTCACGTGTCACAACTACGAAAATATATGTCAGACTCGAGCCATATGATCATATATCATCCTTTGCAAATTCAAGAAGACTTGACTTATCAAGAAAAGCAAGTGCAAATCTTGAACGAAAAAATTAAGCAATTACGGAAAAAGAATATACCTTTGGTAAAACTTCTATGTAGATGCAACAAGTGGAGGAAGAGGCTTGGGAACCAGAAGAAGAAAGCGTTATTCGTATCCTAATTTATTCTAAGGTATGTTTTAGTTGTATCCTAAATTATTCTAAGGTATGTTTTAGTTTTAAGGACGAAACTTTTTGAAGGGGGTAGAACTGTCACACTTATAAAAAAAGAGGAGAAAGAAAAATTATTAATAAAATAAATAAACATGTATTGTACATATAAAGTAATTCAAATAATGGGTGAATATATATATATATATAGAGAGAGAGAAAACGGGAAATACACCGACGGTGAAGGAAGTTTCCTTCACCGCTGTTTAGATGGCCCAATAAAATTATTACACGTGGTGTCATTTAAGAGAATTCATTTATTTGTTATCTTGAATGACGCCCCGTGTTATAATTTTATTGGGCCACCTAAGCGGCGGTGAAGGAACTCCCCTCACCGCCGGTATATTTCCCATTTCCTCATATATATATATATATAGTTAGGAGGGGTTTATGTGAAAAAATAATAAAAATAAAAAAATAGGAAGGGCGGTGGATCGGGAAACTTAAATACGACCCTCCCCCTTTCGTTCCCAAAAGAACTGAGAGCTCCTATCTCTTGTTCTCGGAACGGAAAAGGGAAAAAAAGAAAAGAAAATATAGATGACGACAAAACCCTCCCTCCCGAGTCCATTGTCTCTCTTCCGTCCCTCTCAACGTTGGATTGAGAAATAGCCAACCATCAAAGACTTAATCCCTCAAAATTCCAAGGTATCTTCTTCTCTCAAAAAAACTTCATCAACACAAAACCCGAATTTTATTTTCTCTTTTCCTCCTCTCACTTGTAACTTGTGGCTGGAGTCATGATTTGGGGTCGTTGGACAGTCCAACCAGCAGCTGTTGCACGGGCGATGAAGTTGGGTTTGGGTTGAGGGCAGCAAGGGTTAAATTCAAGAATAAAATTTGGGCTAAATAGAAGGTAAATTTTGTATGATAACATATTAAATTTTTGTTCTAATTAAATTTTAGAATCTACTATAATTTTATCTCTTTAATGTCTAAAAATTTAAGGTATCAAGTGGTTGAAAGGAGGGTTGGATAGGAATCCAAGACCAAAATCGAAAGTGAAATAACTTTGTTATTATGAAAAGTGAGTAAAATTTGCCGTTGAATTTCTTTCGTTGAATTTCCTTTAAATTCTTGAATTCCCCCTCTCCAATTTATATGAAATCATGTGATTTTCTCTAAATTTCTTGATTAGGTGCATTGATCCTTTTTTAACTCGAGAATATAAAATTCTAATTATAAGCAAACATTTTATACTGGAAACTAACTTACTATGGAAAATTTTAGGAACTAAGTTGCTAATATACTAATTTGATTATCAAGATAATGTATAAGAATTGATTCATGAAATTAGCCCTGAAATCTTTATGTAAGAATATATGTAAATACGAAATTCATATGGGAAATTTAGACATAACACACTGATAATATTGATAAATTTAATGTTTAAGGTCTCAATAATTAATTGTTAATTTTGAAATAGAATATATTCCAGAACAAGATACGTGGAAAATAGAACATATGCCTTGTGGACAAATATTGGCTATATGTGGGTGACATGACATACCTTACGTGTCTCAATACAATTGGGTGAGTGGTATCATATGAGACTAATATGTACCAAGATGATTGATGAAGGTGCATGATACTTGTGCCTGTACCATAGTGAGACATATGCATATGATTGTATCTATTAAAACTAAGCATGCCTCAAAAAAGAATATGACATTGGAATACACAAGCTACTTGATAGAATAAGTCAAAAATTTTGAATGTGTAATGAGTGGTATACTTGATTGATCTTTATGAACTGTGCATGCTTGGCAAATGTCATATTCATGCATCACATGCATAAATCATGGAGGAAGGTGTTGGGTGGGGGAAGTAGCGGGAATAAAGTGTGTGTGTGTTTGTGTTTGTGTATTGATTGTAGGAAGGCTGTGACCATAATGACCATTTGGCCAAGTGCGTCAGTGTAGAAGGCGGGGGAGTAGGGGAATAGTACTTGTAATGGCTAGAGTGTCAAGCACGATATATTAATATGAAAAGAAAAATTATTAACTATGGGGTTAAGGAAGGTTGCACCCGTAATGGTATATGCGGCCAAATATGTCAGGTACGGATGGATGGGGGAGGTGGGAATATTATCTAGTTACATTTTAGAATTTAATTATGGAGGAAGGTTATGGCGGGAGGAGTCAGGCTTGCATTAATGCACATGTGCGCTGCATATTGTATTATTGGCATGTTTAACTAATGTATGAAATCAAAGCAATGTGTATAAGAGCAAGAAGATCTAGAAAAATAATAATAATAATAATGATAATAAGATGGACAAGATGCTACCTTTGACTTTGATTTTATTATTAGACTTTGTATTCTTCTTGGCTTGTTACAACCCCATTATTATACTCCAAATCTTCTTTTGAGTATTTATCGCATTTTTATCACTTCATTTGCATATCCTATATGACGCTTATTGGATTCTTTAATTACTTTACTTACTGGGCTGTGAGCTCATTATATTCTGATAAATTTTAAGTATTAACAATAACAAAGGAAAAGAGCCGTCTTAGACTCAGTAGGAACTTTTGTTAGCAATAACAAAGGAAATGAGCCGTCTTAGACTCAGTAGGAACTTTTGTTAGCAACAACAACTAAGCCTTTTATTCCAAGTACTTGGGGTAGGCCAGATTGATCATGTTAATAATCCTTCTCCATTCATTCCTATCAAGTAATATCTCCTCATTTAAATTTCTAGAATCCATATCTTTTCGTATCACCTCTATCCATATTTTCTTGGGTTTTTCCTTCTTTTTTTAACTTATCCTATATTGATAAACTCTCATCGTCGAACTGGTGTATTTGTAGGTCTATGTTGCATATGATTAAACCATCGTAAATGATTTTCTCGCATCTTCTCATCGATGGGGGCTACACCTACATTAGCATGAATATTTTCATTTCTCACTTTATCTCTCCTAGCGTTGCCGCATATCCAGTGAAGCATACGCATTTCTATTACACTTATTTTTTGTATTTGACGTTTCTTTATAGCCCAACATTCCGTGCCATATAATAAAGTTGGCCTAATAGCAGTCCTATAAAATTTTTTTCTTCAACCTTAACAGGATGTTACGGTCGCATAAAACTCCCGTTGCACTCCTCCATTTCAACCAGGCAGCTTGTATCGTATGGTTGACATTATTATCGATCTCTTTATCATTTTGAATATTAGAACTCAAATATTTAAACTGACTGCTTATTTATATCTCTTGCCCATCCAGTGTTACAATACTATAGTCTAGAGTCCGTCGTTTATTAAATTTATACTTCATATACTCTGTTTTAGACCTACTTAATTTAAAATCTTTGAATTCTAATGTGTGCCTCAATAACTCTAAGTTGGCATTCATCCCTGCTCTTATGTCATCAAGTAAGACAATATTAGTGGTAAATAGTATACACTAAGGTATTTCATCCTTAATAACTCTAGTAAACTTATCCATCACTATAGCAAATAAGAACGGCTCAATGCAGATCCTTGATGCAATCCAATTGTGATAAAAAATCACTTGTTAGATCACCATATGTTCTGACATTGGTCACTACTCTATCATACATATTCTTAATTATGTCAATATACTTGATGGGAATTCTTTTTTTCATCAATGTCCACCAAAATATCTCCTATGGTACCTTATTTATATTTTTTTTAAAGTCAATAAATATCATATGCAAATCTCTATTTCTCTCTTGGAATAAGTGGACGAAGTTAATGAATAGTTTCTGTTGTCGATCGCCTCGACATGAATCCAAACTGGTTCTCCGATATTTTAACAGTCTGCCTCAATTTAAGTTCAATTACCCTCTTCCAAAGTTTCATAGTGTGACATATGAGTTTTATTTCATGATAGAACAAATCTGAATATCACCCTTATTTTTATACAAATGTAGTTGAATACTTTTCCTCCATTCTCATTTGGTATTTTTTTAATTTGTCAAATCTTGTTAAAAAGATCTGTCAGTCATGTCACATCCGTCCCTTCTAAGTATTTCTATACTTCTATAGGAATTTTATCTGGAACTTTTGTTGGCAAGTATGGTAAAAATCTACTTAGTTGCCTTTTGCTCAGAAATGGTAGCGGCATGTACTTAAAACCAAGATACAAATATGTATATAACATCTGTTTGGTTAGTTAATCCTGGACTTGAACAATAGGTAACATCGAAACTATTTAAAGTTATACTATTATAATATTTTGGTGTGCTTCATACCGAGAAATGAATTCTCAATGATAATATCTATTTGGGGATTGAATGGAAATGTTAGTATTGTTGGATATAATTGATAATTAAGCCGGTTGTGGCTGAAATTATTTCTAATGTACAGGGTAGCCCAATAAATACAAAGGAGATGTTGAAATTTTCAAGAAATTTGAGGATAAATTGGAATTGGAATTATTAAAACTGGGACCGTTACATTGCACGATCCAGCACCCCACCCTTTTACCTCTTAACCTCGGCGAACACACCCCATTCAACTTTCACAGAGAATCATTGCAAAGCACACAACCCTCATCAGTGCGATAAAGATGGTAATTTTCTTGCCATGAGTTGGTACAGGCTTCAAATGGAGTACAGGCAAGAGAACCAGCTCAAGATATTTTCCCACCTTTCATGTTTAGGAATTGTCACGGAGGAAAATCCTCTTGCTACTCTTGTCTAGTGCAGACTAATGGGCCGGGCTTGGCCCGGCCCGGCCCGGCCCGGCCCGGCGTGCCGGGCACGGCACGCCCCCTTCCACCGGCACGGCACGGTGGCCGTGGGGCCGGCCCGCCTCGACTCGCCGGCACGGCACGGCACGGCAGGCCCGTGCCGTGCCCGGGCCGAGGCGGGCCGGTCCGGATTTTTTTTAAAAAAAAAAAAAAAAAAAGGGGGGGGAAGGGAAAGTTATATCATATTATATGATAAAAACCTTTGTTATATTATATATAATCAAATTACATTTATGTAATTACTCTATAAATCTCTTTAGAAATTATAAAAGCCCGAAGAGAGGGGAGAGGACCCTAACCGTCACCCTCAACTTGTTCTTAATATATTTTCTAAGAGATTTATAAGTTAAAAAAAAAATTTGAAAATACATGAATATCCTTACAAATTTAAATACTTTTAATCAATCTTCATTTTCTACCGGTAAACCTAAGATCTCTAGTACATCTTCTTCATTAGTCAAGCCTTGTTCCCTGTCTTCTGCGTCGTACCAATCTTTCAAGCAGACACACATCTCCAATGTGTCCGACGCCATTGAGGTTCTCAAGTACGTGAGCACTCTACCACCTGCGCTAAAAGCAGACTCCGATGCTACAGTAGACACTGGAGGAGTTAGTAGATCACGGGCCATGTTGGAAAGTACGGGATATGTTTTTTCCTGTGATTTCCACCATGCCAAAATATCAAAGGATTCATACTTTTCAGGAGATGCGTTATCTTCATAGCTAGCTCTCTCTAAATAATAATGTAATTCATTAAAATATGTATTACTTTATCTTGGCTTTTTCTGTTAAATAGAGATGATATTATTGGATTGCGAATTTTCCTAGTAGATGGTTCTTTTGTAGTTTGTGTTGGCACACCATACATATCTTCATAAGTTTTATACATAATATCTAAACATGTTTTAATATCATTAAGTAAATCCCTCACATTATTTTCATAAGACATATTTGTATAAAATAAATCTATTAATATTTCAAGTCCATCTAACTTGCAACGGGAATCCATAACAGTTGCAAAATATATTAAGTATGGAAAATCTTTAAAATATTTATTAAATTTAATTTCCATAGGTCGAACAATACTTTCAAGTATAGAGTGGTTTCTACATTCATTAAAAACCGAAGTAATTTCGGTTAAATAATATAATGCAATGTGTGTAGTTGGGTAATAACTTCCTGACAGTACTCTAGATGCATCTTCAAATTTGCCTAAAAACTTAGAAATGCAATGCAACTGGTGCCATTCATTATTATCTAAACTATACATTGGTGTCTCCATTTCATTAAAAGCATTTATTACATTTTTATACTCAATAGCTATGTTTAATATTTTATATGTAGAATTCCATCTTGTTCTAACATCTATAGGTACAATTCTAGGTGATATTTTCATATTTTTACATATTTGTTTAAATATTTGTCTTCTTGGCCCACTATCTTTAATAAAAAGTAATGTATACCTAAGTTTCATTAGTGAATCATTTACTATTTTTAATCCATCTTGAACGCATAAGTTTAGTATGTGGCAAATACACCTAACGTGGAATAATTTTCCATCTAGAATTGGTTTTGTATAATTTTTAAGAATTCTAATTGCGGCCGTATTTTCAGAAGCATTATCCAAAGAAATGGTAAATATTTTATTGTCTATTCCAAAAGCTGAAAATACATTTAGCATGGTTTGTGATAAATTTTGTGCATTGTGAGGAAATTCGAATACCCTAAACCCTATTATTCTTTTCTGTATGCACCATTCTTGATCTATATAGTGTGCCGTCATGCATAAATAATGAGTCATATTTCTAGCTTCCCAACTATCTGCAGTTATTGCAACTCTAAAAATTAAAGAAGAAAAAATAGCTATTAAAGTGTCCCTCTGCTCTTTATATAGTTTGAACATATCAGATATACATGTTGAACGTGGGACTTTTTTAAATTCATCAGTAAATGTTGATTTACAAAATCTTTCAAATCTTGGATTTTCCGAAAAAGTAAATGGTTGTTCGTCATGTATTATAAATCTTGCTAAATTTTCTCTTGTTTTAATTGTATCATATTTACGTATACCTAATGATCCACCTAATGTGCTTATTTGTGTTTGATGTGGTACATTTGGTGGGTGATTTTTTTCTACGTGTCTTTTAAGATGACCCGTTCTGCTACCTATAGGAAACGAATAAATTTTATGATAGTGTTTACACTTAGCTTTCCTAATATTGTTTTCTGTTATTTTTTCAAAATGTTTTCATATGTCTGATCTAACAGCCCTAGTAGATGCGGTAGTTTGTATTTCGGGTATACTTGTATTAGTTGTTTCTTCCTGAGATACAAAAAATGGTACTTGAGGAGGTTGTTTTAAGGGTTGACATAAATTTTGGTATTCTTCATCAGTTAAAAAGGGAGTAAAAGAACCCGTGGCTTGAGAGCAAGAAGCGCCAGACGAGTGTGGATCCATTTTAATAAAATCCCAAAAAAACTATTAAAATTCTCAAAAAAACTTAAAATTATAAATACCTAGTTAGAGAGATGAAGTTGGAAACCGAAATAGCGAAAAAAACCTTGCTTCAATGAGAAAACTTGCTTGGATCTTGTTTGGGAGACTTGCTTGCTTGAGACTTCTTGATCACTTGATTGAAACTTGCTACTTCTTTTGCTTGAGACTTCTTGAGAAATAAAGATTTTAGGAGATTTTTTAGAATGAATTTAGTGTATAAGAATGATGAGTGGTAATAGAAGAGATATTGAGGTATTTATAGATGAAGAGAAAGGTTTAATTTGTAAAAAAATTTACAAAACACCCCCCCAACGGCTATTTTGACCGTTGGGGGAGAAATCTGCAATTTTTTTTTGCAAAAAACCCTCCAACGGCTATAAAAATAGCCGTTGGGGGGTTATTTGCAAAAAATAAATTGCAGATTCCCCCCCAAACGGTCAAAAACTCCCCAATGGTCAAAAAAAAAAAAAAAAAAAAAAAAGAAAAGGAGTGCCGGCCCGTGCCTGGCACGTGCCAGGCACGGCCCGGCACGCCGGGCCTTAACGTGCCGAAGGCACGCCCGGCCTCGGCGAGGCGGCGGGCCGTGCCCGGCACGGCACGTCTCCGCGTGCCGTGCCGGGCCGGGCGTGCCCGGCGGGCCGCCCGGCCCGTTAGTCACCCCTACTCTTGTCACCCTTCTAGCTAATTGAATGGTCGAAAATGTTTAGGGGAAGACGAATATAATGTTGTGGACACCTACCTTCAAAAAGAAAAGGAAATAGAAAAAAGAAGACATTTACTATGAGAAACATTTATGCAGTCGTATCTTGGGGTTCCCAGGAGCATTTCTGTATTCACTTTAGTATTATTATTGTTATTCTTGTTAGTTGTTATTTATTTTGAAAATTTCTAGCAACATTTATAGCAAACCCTTCTATTTGTGATTAATGCTTCAAAGATGTTAGCAGAAACAGCTTTCCCATCTAACTACTGCCTTGAATCTCTTTATGAAACATGGTTACTGGCCTTGGTGCTGAAGAACAATGATTGTCAACTGCATATTACAGTAGCGAAGTGGTGAAGGTTGTTTAAGAAGGATATGTTCTGAAGACAAGTGTACCTGCTGAAGGACCACAGAAGAGTAACATCTTAGCACATGAAAACTTCTTGAAAAAGTCATTCTATATCTTTTAATTTTTTGTAGATTTTTGTTTTTTTTAAAAAATTATTTAGTAAATTTTTGTAGGGGTAGTTATGATGTCCTTTTTATGGGTTGATAATGATAATTTCATAAGGTAACCATTAATATATTATGTGCTAGGATATATAAATTGATGATCTTAGGTTGAATCTATTCAATGTTGCTAAATGGTAGGAACCTTTTTTCGATTATCTATATATTTCCTTGAACATTAACTCTTTTGCAATTCTATCTATTTATTTCTGCTTGTTTCTTATTGCCAATATGTGCTACACTATTTAGGTTCATGATTTTGGTTTAGCATTAATTTCTGCATATATGAACCTATGCTGTAGTGTACAGGTAGTTGGGTTTTCTTAGAGAGGCACTAATTTCTGTATTTCATCTCTAGGGATCAGTTAAACCTAAAATGGAATGCAATAGGTAGTTGGTTGAGGAGAATATTATTATTAATTATTAGGACATATGATTTTGTTATTACCTTGTCCTATGTAATGACATCACTGATATATTTAATCTTTCATTTATTTTTATTTTGTAGATAATAGTCATATATAAATGGATAAAAGTTGGATCCATTGCGATAGAACCTTCTAAAAATATGTTATGAAGTTTTAGGATTTCTCAATTTTTTTTCTTAGTAATACTGCTAATGAAGGACACATTTTATGCCTTTGTATAGAATGTAACATCTGTGCATGGTAAAATAAAAAGGATGCGTATAGTCATTTAATTATTAAACATACTGACCTAACATACAAGAATTAGTATTTGTATGGGGAGGGTTTAGGATTTTCTAACACTGAATTTTTAGATGATAGAGAACATTATGCTGAACATAGATCCCACTAAATGTTGATATTGAGGAGATGCTGTATAATGCACATCCTTACATCTATGAACATCTTGATGGAGGCGAAGATTGAAACAATAATGATAACATTGATCTTGAGTTGGATATTTATTTTGAGAAGCTTTAGAACCTGTTAAAACTTACCTTCATTAACTAAACTTACCTTCATTGTTAGGATGTTCCTTATTAAGTGTTCACGGATGGTCAAATAGTCTTTTACTGCAATATTGGTGGTTCTAAATGAGCATTTCCAAATGTAAAAACAATTCCGAAAAGTTTAATTGGGACTCTAGCATAATGTGTGAGTGGGGGCTAGATTCCAAAGAAAAAAAAATTGATACTTGCAAGAATGATTGTATGTTATTCTGGAAAGAACTTGCAGACCTAAATTTCTATCATATTATGGTGCTTGTAGATGGGTTACAGATAATGATAAAAAAGATAATGATAAAATATAAAACAGATAATGCATCTGAGAAGTTTTCACTACTAAATGGTAAGAAAATTACAAATAAGATATTGTATCATTTTCCCATAAAAAGAAGGATTCAACAGTTGTTCATGTATTAAAAAACTACTGAGTTAATGAGATGACATGATGAGGAGCACATAAAGGATAGTAAACTAAGACATTCGACTGATACTGATACTTGACAAGTGTTAAACAGTGTCAATTACGATTTTGCATCTGTATCTCGCAAAGTACGTCTTGGTTTGACAAGTAATGTATTTAACCCATTCAGAACAATGATTGTTCAATATAGTATGTGGACTGTAATTTTGATGCCATATAATTTACCACCATCATTGTGCATGAAACAACCTAACTGTATAATGGCCCTTCTTATTTCCAGAAAATAATTGGTAGAAAATTATATTAATATCTATTTGCAATCCTTGATAGATGAACTGAAAGATTTATGGACCCTTGGCATTAAAACATATGACTCATCAAAAGGTGAATACTTTCTCATGCATGTTGCACTTTTATGGACAATAAATGACTTTTCCGCATATGTTATGCTATTTGGATGGCGCGCTAAAGGGAGATTAGCTTGTCCAGTGTGTTGTTACGACACAAAATCTATATTTATGAAAGTTGCAAGTTTCTAGGTAATGAGCATGAGCGGCGTTGACAAGGAGTCATTCTTTGAGGCAAAAGAATTAAATGATCGACTACCTTAGATATCATGTATAGATAGTTTGAAATATTTAAATGGTCTGGAGAATAATCTTAGAAAACTCAAAAGAAGAAAAAGGATGCAAGGATGGATCCATGGAAGAAAAGAAGTATTTTTTTTTATCTACCATACTGGGAATTTAATGTATTACGTCATAATATTAATGCCATGCACATCGAGAAAAAAAAATATCGAGAAAAAAATATGGTTGATAACATCATCTAAACACTTTGAAATATGATGGGAAAAACAAAAGATCACTTGAAAGGGCATTATGCCTTGGAAGAGATTGGTGTTAGATATGAAGTATGTCCATAAGAGGGATAATCTAGTAAAGCATATTTGCTACTAGCAACATTCTCTATGAGTTAAAGTGATAAAGATAAATTTTGTAAAGTACTAAAAGGAGTGAGATTTCCAAATGAATATGCATCTAACATATCATGACGATTGTAACCAAGGGGCATAAGATTATTGAACTGAAAAATCATGATTATCACTTTTTATTACATTATTCGCTTCAACTTGCCGTATGAAGAGAATTGCCTTTTAATGTTGCTCAACCATTAATTAAGATTGGAGATTTCTTTAGAAATCTTTGTTCTAAATTTATTAATTAGAAGAACTTGATAATTAGGAGGTTGATGTTGTGCACACACTTTGTAAATTTGAAATGATTTGTCCTCCATCCTTTTTTGATTTTATCTATCGCTTTATTTAGCACATGAAGTGAGACTTGGCGGACCCGTTCATTTTCAATGGATGCATCCTATTGAAAGGTACTATATAAACCTAATAATCTAATTTTTTGGTGCGGCAGATATTTAGAAGTTTTTAAATTTTATATTTGGAGTATAATACAACTAGAGAGATTTATTACTGAAACTTATATAGCTGAGGAGTGCTTAACATTTTGTTTAAGATATTTAGATGATGATATTGATACAAGCTTTACTAGATTGTTAAGAAATCTTATTAATGTTGATAGTGCACAACAAAATTCAGATACTAAATCTAGCATTGGTCGGCTTATAGGATCTTGTGAGATGTTTAACTTAAATGAGATCACCTGGAGGTAAGGACATTGCTGTATCTTGTTCAATTGCAATTCAATCAGCCCATACCTTGAGTAAGAACTTGTATAATACCAAAATAAATTTTGAATATTTTATGATTAGGACTTCAGTTAACTAATAAGTTTATCTCTGTGTAGAGAGCATTGAGAGATTATGACAAATCAAATAAATCGTGGCAGGTCAAGGTCATGGTCTTGAACACATAGACAAAGTTAAGAATTCTTGTAGTGGTTTGATGCATGTGTGAGAAATGAACAAGTTTCGAATGAGGTCAAATGGTTATCTTGTGGACCAAATTTCGTGGCAAAATAAATAAATATAAAAGCTGTGTTATTAATGGTTAAAGGTCTTGAACTTATAATCTTGATGATGGATAGAGATCCCAAACCTATGGGGTTTGTGTCACATCATCTACTCCACGCTTCGCAAGTATCAGGGCTGAAGACTCCATTATATCCATTATTGGTGATGTCACATATTATGGAGTAGTAAAAGAAATAATTGAGATGGATTACTATGGGTTCCATAAGTTCACTTTATTAAAATGCGATTGGTTTTACTAATGGTTAATTTTACAAAAGTAAGTTATGAAAATAATCCCTTTGTTTTTGTTGCTCAAGTGCATCATGTTTTCTATGTACGCGAGAACCAGTTGAGGAAGATTAGCATAGTCAAATTAAGGCAACACCAAGAGACTAAAATGATATGCAAGATGAGCTTACACAAATTGATATAGACATAGATCAACCACATTAAAATATTAGGTGACAATTGATTTTCATATAAGGTACTTTGTAGTGTGGAATGTTATTTTTTATTTATTTTTATCAAAACATGATGTTAAACACTATAATTGAATTTAATATTTGCTTTGATTTATTGTATCTAAGTCATTTGTTGATTATATTTTCATATATGTTTTTTATGCTGTTTTTTTATGATATACTTGATGTTGGTGATATTGCTATAAAAATTTAATAATAGGTAAGACCCTTTTTTCTTGTTATATTGTTATGGAAATTTTATTAATTTTAATTTATTATTTATCACTATATAATTAGCTTTATGGTGTTTTACTTATAGAAGTTTTTCATGGCAAGTAAGGGTAAGTAGAAAATATTGAATAATGATTCATCTGGGAGATATAAACAAAAATTTCAAGTACAATCTAGTACAAAATATGTAAGTGCATGAAAAAAGTTATGCTTTCAATTTGGTCTCAACTAATTACAAATTCTCAGCCTACTAATGATGTAGAATCAGAACCTTCAGATAATACTAAGTTATCAAGTTCTAGCATGATGACGAGAATATAGATAATAATCAACAATCTTATAGTGAGGATGAAGCTGAAGGTGAAGATCAATCTTCCAACCCGAACACTGAAAATAATGTATATACATCAACTTCCACATATATAAATACAGTAAGTAAAAGTAAAGCCAATGGTTTAAAATAATAATTTAATCTTTATTAATAGTATAAATTTTTGCATATTTTCTAACGTTTAGTTTTGTCTTTTGAAAAAGGTTCTTATAGAGAGGATTGTCATGAAGGAAATTAGATGCTTGATAATAGGCAGAAATATGAGTGCTCGATCAGTTATTATCTTAAACGAAAAGAACCAGCTTATTGGTCCAAGTAAGGATATCGCAAATTTAAGTTCGTACTTAGGGACGTTTGCTAGGAATGCAATGTTATTCCCTCTAAAATTGAGAGTTGGCATGTAATCTCCAAGGAAACAAAAAATAAATTGTGGAAAATGGTTATTGTAAGAAATCACTATATAACTCAGATATATGTCTAACTTAATACGTTTATGAATACAATTTCTTATGTTGCAGGAGAATTTCATTATTAATGGAGCTGCAAAAAAAAAAAAAAAAGGGTTTTCATTGCAATTAGAGTAGTGTGACAGTGTTGGAAAAGTCGAATGAAGAAAAAAAATATCTTAAGCTTCAAACATGGAGATTAACTGCAATTAAGGATCGACCCAATGCCATACCAATACAACAACGGAAGCAGCTGGTAAAGTATTGAAGTTAAGAGAATACAACAACGGAAGCAGCCGGTAAAGTATTGAAGTTAAGAGAAATCAAAGGTATGTTTTCTGAATTATACATTGTCGAAAGCATATAACCCTATTAAATTTAATACACATATATGCATATTATTTTTAATGTGATTATAGTCTAGAAGTGAGAAGAACAGTGAGAATAAAAATAAGGCTAAATATACTCATACAATGAGTTCAAAAAGTTTTGCTAGAGTGCCATAGGAAGAGGTAAATTTTTAAATTTTTTACTATACTCATGAAAATAATATTATGGAAAATTAATTTATTTTTGTTTAATATTTATTCAAAAAAGATAATGTCAAATGAGAAATCACCAGACAAAGTTGATATGCTTATCATGACTTACAAAAGAAATGATGGAATATTGAATTGATGATGAAACTAAGATATATATATATATATATATATATATATATATATATATATATATATATATATATATATATATATATATATATATATATATATATATATATATATATATATATATATATATATATATTTCAGAAATTAAATATATAAAATGTTAAATTTCTCATTGTAATATGATTTCTATATCTTTTTTTTTTAAAATTTGAGTTAGATCAGCACAAGTAACAGACACATGAAAACAGGATAGCAAGAGATAATTTTATAGAGAAAGTGTTCAAAAGTCATTTTAGGCGAGCGCTAGTTTATGGAAAGGGTGCTACACCTCATGGAAAGGGTGCTACACCATCAGATTTGAAAACCAACACCGAATTCTCTGTCTAATGATGCCATCAAAGAGCTAGTTGTTATAGAACAAATAATAGTTAAGATGGAGAAGAAGTATGAACTGATGATAAATGGACTGCAATATGTATTTGATTATGCTTGAAAAGTGTAATTATTTTCTTTATTTTATGCATGCGTAATCCAATTTTGGTGAATAATACAAGAAATTAATATAACATTATTTTTATTGATCAAATATTCTACTATGATGTTTTTTCTAGTCTTTTTGTAGAGTTATATATGCAAGAAAATCGAAAAATCGAAGCGTATCTCAAGTATCAGCTCAAAATTGTGATTTACAGGTCTGGATGTCGACAACTACTTGTTGGCTATCGACAACCATCAACTGTAATGCAAACCGAGAGCGGCTGTCGATGGAGTTTTGGAAAGCCACGTCCGCAGTTTGATTTTTTTGAGCTTTTTGAGCTTTTTGAGAGAAAATAGAGTTTTTTTTTTTAAATAAAATTCTTGTTAGGGTTTTGCAAGGCTATAAATATATAATGTAATTCATAATTATGTAATGCTTTGGAATGGTTAATGTTTAGAAAAATTTAGAGATTCAAGATTTTAGTTTTTGTACTATTTCATAGAAATCAATAAAGAATTCAATTTTCTTTATTTATGGCTATAATGGGTATGAGTGACCTAGTTATTACATTGGTTCAGATGAGATAATAAACTCTAGGTAATTTACTAGTATGTGATTTGTATGCTTATTATTTTTAATTGATTTATGAAAAGTTGACTTTTTTGATTCCCTATTATCTTATTAGGTTTTAAATATAATTTTGAGTCTTTGATGATTTATTCGTTGTTTAGTGATATACTGTAGATTTTTTAGGCACAACGTATACTTAGACTTTGAACGTTTATTTTTATTATTCATATCTCATGATTAGATAAACTCAAAATATATATAGATTTAATTGGGAAAAGTTATTCAAAGTATCAAGTTTGCAACTTTGCTAAATTTTAATGATATATTTTCCGATTGTAGGAAGACTGCGTGATCTATGCAATTGAGATAAAAAAGCATAAACACATTCATTAAATTATTCTACGTAGTTTTAATCTACCTGACCAATAATTTTATTCAAGTAAATTTAAACCCTTTGTAGTTTTAGTTTTAGTTAATAAAATTCAATCTTTATTTTTAGTTTTATAATTTATTCTTTTTAAGTGTCAACACAATAATCAAAATATTCATTGAGAGAACGATTTTGACTTACTATCCTTATACTACTTATTCGATCTCTTGCACCTGAGAGTCTACGATTTAGATCGCAGTCAGTATTAGCTCAAATAAAATAAGTCAATTCTAATATCTAATTACCTTTTATATTTTATAGTCCTTTACCTATTGCCCCGTGATGCAGAAAGTGCCTTCCAATTATTGAAACAATGTTCATTAACTGTTACATATAATTCTAAACAGGTTGGTTAATTCTGTGATACTTAGTTTCATTTTTAATAAATACAAGTTGTTTTAATTTAATTTATCATTGTTTATATCAATATTTGAAAATTTAGATAAATTGTTTTAGTTATATAAATTTTATTTAACTGCAAGTAAGTAGATTGCCTGAATTAACCAATGAAGAAATAGAATATACATGTTCTATTTTTTTAAGTGAATATATTCTGTGCTAATTACCTTAGAAGCACGGACATGCTATTGGGATCCATGTCTGTGTCACCTATGTGTCTGTATTCTTTATCTTGTTGAGGTAACTCTTATTTAGATTTTATGTTGGAAAAAAATATTTTTTTATTCACAATTTGCAATGATCTATTGCTTGTTAATATCTCCATCTTTTTTAGTTGTTTACTATAGACGATGAGAAAGAGAAAAAGAAGTACGGTTGATAATGAAACTTACACTTTGTAAATGAATGAAGAATCATGAAATGGATATTTTGATAAAATTATTATATTAATAATTGAAAAATATATACTTATAGTTATATATATATTTTTCCCATATCCTTATGTTTTGCAAGTGGCGTGTATTGTGTCCATATTTGAATCATGTCTAAATCTATAACCGTATCCGTCCTTTCTATCTAATTACAATATGTTACTCGGTATCTTATATATGCTTTTTATGTTTATAACTTATCATCATCTCATTTAAATATGTTCAATACATAATATTTAAATAATAATGTGACTGTAAGAAATCTAATTGCATAAATTAAAAAATCTTTTAAATACTCATACATAATAGCTGGAATTTAGTTGTTATTATATATTCATATGTTGCGCTTAAAAAGTCTCAAATTTTATTATTCTAATTGTGCTAATAAGTTAGTTTTGTAGGTGGGACAAGATGGTAATCCTGATACAGAAAGAGAGGAAAATATTAATGGCACGGAAATTGATGACACATGAAAATCCTATTCAATTTCTTTTTGTGAAATTATATTTTGTTTAGTATTTGTAAGAACATACGGAAATTATATTTTGTTAAGTATTTGTAAGAACATACATTGTTATAAGTTGCTTTTGCGGTTGATGTTATAGAACAATAGTATGTACTTATTTTGAACTTTATTATATATGTTAAACTTGATTACGTTATCTTAGTTTGTCCTTTTTATTATTTTAAATTTTTATTATGCATTGCATATGTGAATGTTTAGTCCAAGTACTTGGGACAAGAAAGAGCTCACACTGTTGTTATTGATGTATTTCATTGCAAATTTATTCATATGTAACAATTATAATAACTGTTGCAATAGTCAATCAAAATTGTTGCAAATATCTTCTGCAACGGTAGTAAGTACAACAGATGTCAAAACTGATATAAATAGATTTTGTAACGGTTTTGTTATCAAAATTAACACTTAACAACCATCACAAAAGACCTCTTTTTTCTTATAGTCACTTATTAAGTCCCAGGTGTCATGTGTTAAGCATAATTATCATGTATCAAGTAATATGCGTCATACTAAATCATATATCAAGTAAATCGCAGGTTATGTATCGAGTGTTTGATGTACGCGTATCATGTGCCTTTATGCACAAGCGTAAATAACGTGATCATGGAAACAAGAGTAGATAATAGAGTCTAACATAACTTGGTATGGGCCGTATGGCATGGTAGAGCGTAAGTTCAAGGCAGAATCCCACAATAAATAATCCATATTTAATCAAGTATTCAAGAAATCAGCCACAATCCTCAATTGATTTCCTAGTCCTTGAGCAACCAACAGTAAAATCCGTGTATGCAAAATTACGTACGGACAAAAATAACACAAGCCATTAGCCAAATATTCCACATGTTGACCAATGGGACCATTGGCTGTCGGTGCCTGCTGCCACTGTCTGGCGATCCACCTGGTCATGACCTCTCAGGAAATTTCTCGTAGTTACGAATAAAACTGGAGATCACAATCCACCATCAAAATTGATTCAAGTTACCCAGAACACAATAGCAACACGACCCTAATTTAGTGTAAATCGTGATATCGAAAACTAGGCCCTTCAACAACCGTCCCAAGATTAATCAACCTATAGGATAATTCAAGAAAATCTATCTAGACCAAAATACTCAAATCAAGAAATCAAGCTCATAGACCAAATCACATAATGATCTGGCTTGACTTGGTTAGACTGCTGCCTGGTGGTGTTAACTGCTACTTAGCTTTTTGGCTAAGCCAGTTCCATCTTAAATTTTGCTCATTGCACGAGTAATATACAAAGATTAATTTCTCAGTTTTCAACAGAACTCAAATATATACGGACCTATCTTAGAAACAACAAGCATAATCTGTGAAAGTCAGTATTTGAAAGGGAGTAATGTACTTGCCTTTTTTCTTCAAATGGAACTGATGTAACTACTACTTCTCTTTCTTCCTTTGTTGTTGTTGCTTTATAGAGAGAAATTTTGGATAGAGGAACTAGAATGAAAAATGAGAGAGAGAGAGAGAGAGAGAGAGGTGTAGATCTCAAAGGCTTATGTATACATGTACATTTTTCTCTCCTCTCTCCACCTCCTACTTTGCCTATTCCCATGCTTTGCCAAGTTAAGCTTGGATTCCCAGCTTGTCCCCAGCAACGAAAAATGAACGGTGTGGAATTAATGTGAGAAAGAAATTTAATTGAATTTAATATTAGGTTTTCGGACAAAGTTAGATAGTCACGGAAAAATCCCAAGTAGATACTAGAAGTAGTATGATATGAAACGATCAGATCAAGACGAATTTCACAAAATCAAAATCCTTTGCTGATTGAAAGATAATATTTTTTAAGGAAAGATCGATATCAATTGATATCGTAATTTTGGCTCGAAAATCAATTGTTTATGTAAATTCTCAAAAATTACGATATATCAAATAAATCAAGGCGATGAAGACTGCGAAATCGAAACTTAAATATGAGATATAGAATGCAAGATAAATCTATCTAAATATAAAATAGAACGTCAATCAGTCCTGAAATTTTAGCCTGGAGCAACCAAAATAAAAAAAATAATAACAAGCATCCAGGATTTTAGGGAATTGCAATTAAGCTCTGATTAATTAATTTTGATTTTTAAGATAATACCAAAAAGTAATTTAATTTTATATCTTGTCAACTGATTCGATCACAACTTGGAATGAATTAGTCACTGTATTTCTCAAGAGGTTACTTACTCAGAAGACGGCTAAGTCAGAAATGAAATTGATTAATTTTGTCAAGTGATGGGGTTCAGAGATCTTTTAGCTCAGTCTAAGTTACGGTTGTGCCAAATTGTGTGCAAAATTTTTGCTTACCCATCCAAAACTCTTCTCCAGACTATGTATTAAGAGGAGTTCAGGAAACGAACGAGGATGAAATATGAAAATTCCTCGAAGATCTCACTTGGAAAACCATGCAGTGGGATAAAACTGCTGAAAAGTCAAATGCATCAACTTTTATAAATAAGATCCTTCCATATCATGGCCATTTTTATAGTTTCCAAAGCCAAAATCTTAGCTTTTATGCAGAAAAACAAGGCATTGGAAGTTCAAGGGTCAACCCAAGTGAGTTAAGATAACTAGTTGTGTTGAGGATCGAATCCCCATCGAGATTATAGAGACGAAGGAAACAATATAATACAATAACACAAGAATTAATATGATTCGGCCGACCAAGTTCGATTTACGTCCACGGGAACAACGAGACATATTCATTATGAGAAAAATGTTATAAGAAAAAATCCAAGTATCTCTCTACCTTTTTCATCTCTCATAATAACAGAAGTATCTCTCTCATCTATTGTTCATCTCTCTCGCATCACATACAAGAGATATGTATAGTGTTTCTATCCTAATCCAGAATAGCACTATCACCATCAAATTTGTATTCCAATCCAATTAGAACTTTGGTTTTTTAACCCAAGTCCAACTTGATCACATCTGGATACTCAACGAATGCGAGACACAATTCCAACAATCTCCACCTTGGTTTGTATCCGATGAGCTATGCATATTGGAGAAACTCCGTTGTTCTCGCCATCCACTTCACAGACATCCACCGCACGATCATCATGCTCTACCGATCGGGAGCAATTTGTATAATCATCACTGTCTCTATACTTGAGCACTTATAATCACTAAACCATACTCTCCTTTGAGCACTTATGATCACTAAACCGTACTCTCTTGAACACTCACGATTACTACACCATACTTTTTACCAAACGCTCATAATCGCTACATTATGCTCCACCTCGGTCAAAACACCTAGATCACTTGAGTACTCGCAATTAGGGATGGTAATGGACGCACTCATGGGCCAAATTTTGGCCCATCTTATACAAAATTTTGAATTAAAAATAAAAATTTTATTTTTCTAATTCAATTTTTTGTATAGAGAGGGCCAAAATTTGGCTCGCGGACGTGTCCATTACCATATCTACTCACAATCACTTTCATGTTGTACACCATACAAAAGTGATCGATATATTGTACTCCACCTTGATCCAAAAATTATAACCAGCTTCAGAGACAAATATAGATGATTATACATTACCATGTGCTTTGTTATGTGATGAAGTAACTATATCCATCACCATAAAATACCATGCCGTACCTCATCATCGTGCAATCAACCAACCATCGACCATTGATCATCTCGGTCAATATCGATCCCTCGATCATCGCCTAACACTACTGGTCTGCATAAAATCTGCTCCAAACAGCAAAATCCACATCTACCATTACGTTCGGAATACTGAAAAATATACGATTCGATTCCTGAATCACCTTAATTGGACTCTGATTTCTCAATCCATGCTTCGATCAACCGCAACCGTCGATCTGCACGACAAATTCCCATCTATTTTCAACCATTCTATTTGGTGTTTGCTGTTCAAGAGCCAACAACAAATCATGCCTCATGTCAACACATGATTCCAAATTAGATCTTGTATTTTTTGTGTTTGGGCCAAACACCACTCTCAATTAGATCTTGTGTTTTTTGTGTTTGGGCCAAACACCAAATCTCAATTAGAAAAAAAATCCCAAAATTTCCCCCCTTTGTGTTTCCAGAACACCGCATGATCGTCCTCTGCCATGGACGGGCTGATCGCATGCCCTACCTGGTGCGTCGCTGGGCGGCGCCGCTCACGCGCCGACCGAGAGCCGCCACGCCTTGGCCTAGGCGCCATGAGGCACTGTAGGTGCACGCCCTACGCGCGTGGCTGCTGCAGGCAGTGCTCCGGCCAGGCGCCCACTGGCCGGGCATCCTCCGGCTAGTGGCCCGCCGGCCAGAGCCACCAACCTTGTTCGTTGGGGTGGCCACCAACCACTTTTTTTCCCTTCTTCTTTATTTCTTTTATTGTTTGATCTTGATGTATTCGTCGGCCACTTTTGCCAACTTGGTTCCACCATCTCGTGATCTTGATTCCAGATCCATAAACATAACTCTGATACCACTTGTTAGGGATCGAATCCCCCATTGAGATAATAGAGACGAAAGAAACAATACAATACAAGAACAACACAGGAATTAACATGGTTCGGCCGATCAAATTCTACCTATATTCACGGGAACAACGAGACATATTCATTATGAGAAAAATATTATAAGAAGAGATCCAAGTATCTCTCTATCTCTCTCGTATCTCATAATAACAGAAGTATCTCTCTCATCTATTGCTCACCTCTCTCATATCACATATTAGAGATATATATAGTGTTTCTATTCTAATCCTATTAGAATAGCACTATCACCATCTAATTGTTAATTCAATCCAATTAGAACTCTGGTCTTCTAAGCCAAGTCCAACGGGGACTCCTTGTGATACTTGATCACATCTAGATACTAAATGGATGCAAGATACAAACCCAACAAGTTGAACACTCTTGAATGCTTAATTGCGTGCTTTGATGGAGGAATGCTAGTTGTTGGGCAACTCCATGATTCAAATTCCTGAAAATTAAATTCCATGTATCATAGACCCATGATTGATCTATTTGCTCCCACATTTAATTATGGCTGGAGGAACCATTTAAACTTTTAATGGAGTCAAAGGTCATATTGATGAGTCCTAACTCTAATATGAATTCTCAATCTAGCCTTTAGTTCCCTATAATAAATGTGGGTGCATTCCAACATCCAAATTCAAACAATTTTAGGAACTTTCAAGTTAAACTCTCGTCCATCACTTTATTTCCATTTTTGGATTTTAACAATGACAGTGAGAAGTGATTGGTCTCACTTGCGAAAAACGTTGAGAATCTTCTCAATACTTGAATCTTTAGCATATAATTGACTATGATTTAATTCGTACAATTCCAAGTGCAAAAAATCGATGAATAGTATAAGGATAGTAAACCCAAGATTGTCCTCTTGAGGATCTTAAATTTATCGTGTACGACATTAAAAATATAGATTACGATAGAAAAGAGTTGAATTTAGAATTTATTAACTAAGATTGATTATTAATTAATTAATTAGGGAAGATTGTCGGTCAGATATGTTAAATCCCACATTGATTAGTTCACTAGATATGTTTATACTTGATTATCTTAGTTGCATATATCACGTGGTCTTATACAATCGGAAAATATATCATTGAAACACAAAAATAAATAAAGTTGAAAACTTGATATTTTGGCATTTTCCCCGATTAATTTTATATGTGTTTTGAGTTGATTTAAGCATAACATATAAATAATAAAAATAATTGTTTAAAATAATAAAGATAATCATTTAAAGTCTAAACATATACCATACCAGAAAAGTCCATGTCATATCAAACGCTAAGTATGAATATATCATAAAACTATATATCATCAAAGAATCAAAAATATATTTAACACCTAATAAGATATTAGAGAACCAAGAATATCAATTTTAAATAAAACAATTAAGTATAATAAACAATAAACACATACTAATAAATCATTTATGCTTTGTTATCTCATCTGAACCAATGCAAAAAATTAACCACTCATTCTGATCATAACCATAAATAATTAAATAAAAGTGAATCTTTTATTAATAACCACGAAAGAGTACAAAACTATTCTCCAAAATCTCTCTTTTAAAACTAAAAAACAAAAATTGCATATCAAGAGCTCTTTACATTCTTCTCAAACTCTCAATTACATCGAATATATATATCCTCTCAAACACCCTAACAAGAATTCTATTTAAAGTAAACTCTTAAATTAGAATTATTCAAATATTTCTTTAGTCGTCATGGCTGTCCAAAGCCACATCAACAGCTACTTCAATACTAACTCTTGGTTGAATACGATCTTCAAATTTTTTGGCCGGCAACGACCACCAGATGGCCGTCTATAGCAAACGCTGACGATTAGCAGATCGGGGCTGATACGCTTGGATACACTTCGTTCTTCTAATTTTATTCCATATAGAACCCGAAAAAAATGGCATAAAATATTAGAAAAATATTAAAGTGGAGGGTTTGATCAATAGAAATAATTTATAATTAATTTCTAGTATTAATAACCAAAATTTGATTATTAGTGCACAAAATAAACTAAAATTATTATACTTTTCACTTGTAATCACACCACCCGATTTAAATTTTACTAGTCCCTAGCAAGCTAAGTATGATGTAAATATCTTAATTCTAAAAGAAAAAAAATATAAAAACTTAACTCACTTTCGTACGAATCACGATTGTACTTAGTATGTGTAACAAGCTATTAAACTCCTAGGTTACTCTAGTGGACGTGTGTTGTTTTGTAAGAGTTTCTAGTAATGTTACCCTAGTTGACGTTGCTCGAGGCGGGTCTTGAGTGTCTTGATGACATTCAGCCTTGTGCTGAGGGTATCGGTCATATTTATGATCAACTCGTGAAGGCTTACGAGTGTAATTTTTGATGATTCGGCCGCCTGAGTTGCTGATTCTTCTCGATTATGATCCTGCCCTTCGTGACCAACTGGTGGGGCAACTTTTTCTGCTTGTTCTTGTTGTCCCTATTGCTCCTGTCGGTCTTATTAGGTGCTCAAGTTCCTCCTTAGTATAGTATCCATTAAAGGCTTCATATGACGGACGATTGTGCTGGTTGGCGATCAATCAATCCAGTTGTGGAAACAAATCTTCGTGATGAGAGACGGTAGGACTACATTGGCTTTGTTGCTTTTGAGTGTTGGAAAAATTCATGGGCTTGCACCATACATTAGATCACTGAGGAGTGCAAGATGGAGCCGACATCGATTAGATGCCTCTCCAAGATCATGTTTAACAGTACCACGCCCCTTAATATAATTCTATTGATATGATGGATGATGCGATGTCATATTTGATAAACAAACTCACCAATACGAATGGCTTCCTTAGGTAGCCAACTTTGAAAAAGCTTTGATTGAAATTGTGATCGCTGATATTGGAGCAAAACTCTTGAAATCTTGGGGAGTTGTTTGGTATTTCGTTGACTCTATCAGCAAATAATGGTTAGGGATGGGGATAGCCTTAAAATTTTGGCGCTTATGAATGACATCTTGTTACCCTTGACAATCGAGAATGCAGGCTAGTTTCCCATCGCTGGTTGAAGATGTGTGTAGAATTCTTGCATTATCTTGTTGCATGCTAACACATGCTCATACAATGTATACTCTTCCAAATCCGTATCGTGCATATAGAGCCTGAAAGCTGGGTTTTCATTTATTTTGTGGTAGTCAACTTGCCTTTCGGCCATAACCAGAATTCTTCATCCGCTTCCATTAACTTTTTATTCACTGGCATCATTTTTCTGTCTCTGAGGAGGTGATGAAATCGATGGTTCTCCTCGTGGCCTCTTAGAAACTGTTGCCTTTCTTGGTCCCATCCTGAAAATTATATCAAGATATAACTTTTAATTTTATCAAAGTTATAATCTTTTCTTTTAAAATTATGTTTAATTATTTTTAAAATTATTTCCAATTTATCATACAAATTACACCAATAATTTAAATTATCATTTTAATCTTATTTTTAGAACATGAATTTGATATATGGTGTGTATTCTAACAATCCATTAATTTCTATACTAGAAATTTATTCAGTTTTTACCCATAAACTAGTATATCTCATCAAATATTTAGAAAAATTTGTCCAAAATTCTTAAAAATTGCCAAACTATCCCCAATCTACTAAGAAGTTAATTTTCATCTTCGCATAATTTGTAGATCTTGGTTTTTGAGACAAAAATATACTTTTTATGAAATATATTCTATGAAAAATTAAACTCCGCCAGTGCCATGCACTGCCTATCCCAAACCAGGATAAAGGAGGAGGGTTGTGGTAGGCCAGTGACATCCAACGTAAAATATTGTCACATATTATGACATGAGCCAAAATATGAAATTCGTTGGGGTGTTCCCTAGTGAGCGACGCGCTACATTGGAGCCCGAGTGTAGTGAAAAATATGTGAGGGTTGCTAGGTTGTCGCCCAGAAGTGACGCATTACGTCGGCGCCCGGATGTGGTATCAAATATAAGAGGGTTCTCACATCTTAATGAGCGGGTGGGGTAAATAAGTTAGCTTATAATCATAAATTTCAGTTGGTATCATAAAATATAGGTTCCGTTATAGGTAGATTAGTATAGTTAGTTGATGCTATGATTAAAAGAAGGGTTAATATTTTGTGCGTGCAGGAGACTAAGTGGGTAGGTGAGAAAGCTAAAGTCATAGAGCCTTAAGGTTATAAACTTTGGTATACGGGTAGAGATAGAAATCGTAATGGGGTAGGTGTGATCATAGATAAACAATTACTTGGAGATGTAGTGGAGGTTAGGAGGAAGGGTGATAGAATTTTATTAGTTAAACTTATTTTAAATGAAGAGATTTTTAATATCATTAGCGCCTATGTACCACAAGTAGGACTTGATGAATCAGTAAATATCAATTTTAGGAGGATCTAGATGAGATAGTATAAGGAATACCCGCTAGAGAAAAGCTATTTATTGGTGGTGATCTCAATGGGCATATAGGAACTAGTCATAATGAGTTTGATAGTGTATTTGGAGAATTTGGTTTTGGAGAAAGAAATGAAGCAGGTAACTCAATTCTAGATTTTGCTTTATCTTATGATTTAATTTTAGCGAATACTGGATTTAAAAAGAGAGTTTTTCACTTAGTTACTTTTAAAAATGGATCAAATGCAAGCCAAATAGATTTTTTTTAAACTAGGAGGGTAGATAGAGATAGTTGTATCGATTGTAAGGTAGTACCAGATGAGAGTGTAGTTACCCAATGTAGACTTTTAGTTTTAGATATTCAGATTAGACAGAAACTTAGAAAAATTAAGTGTAAATTAGATCTTAAGATTAAGTGGTGGCGATTAGAAGGTAATCAAAAAATTTTTGTAGATAGAGTAGTATAAGAAGAAGATTGGAAGGACCATGATGATACTAATGTAACATGGAATAAAATGACTAGCTATATTAAAAGAATAGCTAAACATATATTTGGTGGGTCGAGAGACGGTGCTCCACCATGTAAAGATATATCATGGTGGAATGAAGAGGTAAAAAATGCTATCAAGATCAAGCGGGACTTTTATAGAGATTTGAAGAATAATAATAATAATGAAATAAGTTTTGAGAAGTATAAACTAGTAAAGAAGGAGGCTAAGAAAACTGTTCGGGATGCAAAAACTAAATTATATAAACAAGTGTACGAGAAGTTGATAATAAAGAGGCAGAAAAATATATATGAATTGCTCGAATAAGAGAGAAAAAGTCTAAAAACTTATGTACTGCAAAAGTGTATTAAAGATGACGATCAGACGATTCTAGTTCGAGACGAATATATTAAAGAAAGATGAAAAATTATTTTGATAGATTATATAATGGTAGTTTTACTCATGGGAGATCTTACTATTCAATGTGAGGATATGAATCATAGTTTTATGCGCAGAATCAAAGAGTCTGAAGTAAAAGAGGCTTTGAAGATGATGAAATTAAGAAAAACTGTTGGTCCAGATGAGATTCCAATAGAGGTATGGAGATACTTAGGAGGAATTGGTGTGAGGTGGCTAATAGATCTTTTTAACAAGATTTGGCAAACTAGGAAAATGCGAAATGAATGGAGGAAGAGTACCCTAGTACCTCTGTATAAGAACAAGGGCGACATTCAGAGTTGTTCTAAATATCGGAGAATAAAACTCATGTGTCACACTATGAAGCTTTGGGAAAGGGTAATTGAATATAAATTGCGATAAACTGTTAAAATATCGGAGAACTAGTTTGGATTTATGCGGGGACGATCGACGACAGAAGCTATTCATTTACTTCGTCAACTTATAGAGCGATTCTGAGAGAGAAATAGAGATTTGCATATAGTATTTATTGACTTAGAGAAAGCCTATGATAAAGTTCCATGAGAGATACTTTGGTGGACACTGATGAAGAAAAGAGGTCCCATCAAGTATATCGACATAATTAAGGACATGTATGATGGAGTAGTGGCCAATGTCAGAACATGTGGTGGTTTAATAAGTAATTTTTCTATCACAATTGGATTGCATCAAGAATCTGCATTGAGCCCATTCTTGAGCTACTAAAACCATTCAGGATGAGATACCTTGATGTATGTTATTTGCTGATGATATTGTCTTAGTTGATGAGACAAGAGCAGGGGTAAATACCAAGTTAGAGTTATAGAATAATACATTAGAATATAAAGATTTTAGATTGAGTAGGTCTAAAACAGAGTATATGAGTGTAAATTTAATAAACGACGGACCATAAACTATAATGCTGTAAAACTAGATAGGCAAGAGATACAAATGAGCAGTCAATTTAGATATTTGGGTTCTATTATTCAGAATGATGGAGAGATCGATAATGTTGTTAACTATATGATACAAGTTGGCTGGTTGAATTAACGGGAGTTTTATGCGACTGTAACATTCCGTTAAGATTGAAAGGAAAATTTTATAGGACTGTTATTAGGCAAACTTTATTATATGGTACGGATGTTGGGCTATAAAGAAACGTCATTCACAGAAGATAAGTGTAGCAGAGATGTGCATGCTCCGTTGGATGTGCGACAATATTAAAAGAGATAAAATGAGAAATGAAGATATTCGTGCTAAGATAGGTGTAACTCCCATCGTTGAAAAGATTGAGAAAATTGCTTACGATGGTTTGGTCATATGCAACGTAGGCGTACAAGTGCACCAGTTTGAGAAGAGAGTTTATCAATATAGGACAAATTAAATGAACGAAGGGAAGACCGAAAAAAATATGGATGGAGGTGATACGCAAAGATATGGAGTCTAGAGGTTTAAATAAGGAGATATTACTTGATAGAAATGAATGGAGAAGAAATATCAAAGTGATCGATCCGGCATGATTCTTTTTTTGGTTCATGTAGCCTACCCCAAATACTTGGGATAAAAGGCTTAGTTGTTGTTGTTGTTGTTGTTGAAAAATTAAAGAGAAAAAAACTTACTTACTTAGAAATTTGTAAGAATTTAAAAGAAATTGTGCGAGATTGAGATTTTGCTGTTGAAAGGGGATGAAATTTCCTTGGGCTGCTATAGAAAGTATGAGGTTAGGGTTTTGTTGTGAAAAAAAAACTCTAAGGGCTATTTATAACTGAAAGTGGCTGTCGACTGCTATCGACAGCGGATTCAACAACCACTGTCGGATAGGGTTAGTTTTGCCATACAAACGACGGCTATCGATAGCCACTTCGGCAACGACATAGATAGCCATTCTTTGCTAAGAGAACTGTCAAGCCAATTATTTTATTTGTTTTGTTTTCAGTAGTTATGTTAATTCGTAACACTAATGTTACTTGTAAAACTTATTTATTAGTCCTAAATTCGAAAGTTAGTAACCAAAACTAAGGTTAGTAATAATTTTTTTTGAAAAGTTATGAAAATTTTTGGAATTAAAACTGAAAAGAATTAGAAATTTAAAAAAATGAAAATATCACAGGTATTAAAACTAAATTTTATTTCATAAGTATCTCCTCAACTTAAAATACACATTGTGCTTAATAAATTGATATTTCTATTAAATCTATTTAGAACAAATAAAGATCAAGAGATAAAGTGCTTAGATATTAACTTGGTTCGCTACTCACGGTATCAACTACAAAACAGAAATTGTTTATACAATAATTACATAGTATACAATATGTCAACATTATGCTCGTATTATGGAGATGTTGGAGGATCCACTAAATTATGGGATTCCTCCGTGTGATCAGGGAATTCCAAATAGTGTTTCAAATGTCAATTGTACCATGAGAATATGGGTTTAATGATAAATGGTCCAGTACATCTTGAACATAACATTCCTGGAAATAGATGAAGTCGTGAATCATACAAAAATACTTTATCGGATGGATGAAAGCTACAACGTGAGATATGTCGATCGTGTCGTATTTTTATCTTTTCCTTAAAAATACATGAATTTTCATATGCATCATGTCTTAATTCTTCTAGTTCATTCATTTGTAATTTTTGTAATGGGCATGTAGAGTTTAAATCTAAACTAACCATTTTAATTGCCTTATACACTTTATGCTCAATTTTTATGGGTAGATGTTAAGATTTTCCATAAGCTATTTGATATGGAGACTGGCTAAGGGTGTCTTATATGCCGTAAAATAAGCCCACAAAGAATCAATGAGTTGAAATGACTAAACTTTGCCAGACAGATTAACCATTTTCTCTAAGATTTGTTTAAAATCCCTATTGGCTAATTTAAATTGTGGATGATATGGCGTGGAAATTTTATGTGTGATATGTTAATTTTTCATCAAATTCTCAAAGTTTTCATTACAGAAATGATAATCTCCATAGCTTATTATAGCTTTGGGAACTCCAAATAGACAATATATGTTCCTTGAGAAATTTTATTGCCATTTGTTGATCGTTATTTCCGCTTGCAGTGGCCTCCACTCACTTAAAAACATAATCAATTACGACGAAGATATAAGTATATCCATTAGAAATATAAAACGGCCCCATGAAGTCAATGGCCCAACAATCAAATACCTCAAATATAAGAATAGGTATCAAAGGCATATCATTCTTCTAGATTAATGTATCTAATTTTTGATATGATTGCAACATTTGCAATATTCCTACATATTTCTGAACATCGTGGGCTAGTGAAATCCATATTGGAGAATCTTATCACCAACTTTTTATACAAAAAATACCCACCACAAGATTCTATGTGACATAAAGCAATAATACTCTGGATCTCATCATCGAGCACATAATGCCTAATGATTTGATCCTAACAATACTTGAATTGGTGGAGATCATCATATTAGAAAAGATATTGCTCATGTCAAAATTGTCGCTTATCTTGTGCACTTCAATGAGTGGCATTTTACCTGCAACAAAAAAATTAGTATTATCAGCGTATTTGTCTTAATACAAAATAGCTGCTCATCAGAAAATGAATCCCTAATAGATAGCTTATAGTTGTCAAATGCTAGACGAGATAGATGATCAGGACCACATTCTCTATTCCTTTTTTATCTCAAATTTCGAGATCAAACTTTTGAAGTAGCATTATCCATTGGATAACATGTGGCTTTAAATCCTTCTTTGATAAGATATATTTAAGCCCCAAATGATCTGTAAAACAACCACGTGTAAGTCCAGATTATACAAACGCGATTTACCAAGAGCAAAGACTACAACTAGAACCTTCTCCTCTGTTGTCGTATAATTTGTATGCGCATCATTGAGAGTCTTATTCGTATAGTAAACTAATGTAGGGCTTCTTATCTCTTTATTACCTCAAAACTGTTCCAATTGCATAATCATTGGCATTACACATAATTTCGAATGGTAGTAACCAATCTGGAGGTTGCATTATTGGAGCCGTGATGAGCATCTCCTTAAGTATATCAAAAGCTATTTGACATGCCTATGTCCATTTAAACTGTACATCTTGTAAAAGAAGGTGAGAAAGGGGTCTAACAACTGTACTGTATAAGCTGTCTGTAGAAGCCTGCATGTTCTAAGAATGAATTTATATCTTTTACAGTCTTAGTAATCGTTATTTTAGAAATAGATTTGACTTTTGTCTTATCTTCTTCCATCCCTTTGTATGAAACAATGTGACCTAATACAATACATTTTCTAACCATAAAGTGGCATTTTTCCGAATTTAGGAGAAAATTCTTTTGTTTTTCATGTTCAATTACAACTCCTAGTTTGGTCAAAGATGATACAAAGCTACTTCTGAATACAGAGAAGTCAGCCATAAATACCTTTAAATAGTTTTCAACCATATCACTGAAAAAACTAATCATACATCTTAGAAATATTGCAGGTGCGTTACACAATCCAAATGACATCTTTCTAAATGCAAATGTGTTAAAGGGACAAAAAAAAGTGGTATTTTCTTGATCATATTAAGCAATTTCAATTTGATAGTAACTAAAATATTCATCAAGAAAGCAATAAAATTCGTGTCCTACAACTCTCTTGAGTGCTTAGTCGAGAAATGGTAGCGGAAGATGATTGTAACACCCCCATTTTTTAGCTGCTTTCTAAAATGGGAACGCTACTTACTTATTTATTCTTTACAACCCAACAGTCACAGGATTTTGGAATAACCGTAACTACTGCCATAATATATGAACAAATATCATGTTTAAAACTGAAGTAACATTCATAAACATAAGATTGATTATATAGAAGGGACACATTGTTCTACTTATATACAATAAAAGAATCAAAAGAAGGAACAATGTCCCGATAAAAAATGTACTCTACCCTTTATGATAACAAGTTGACTAACAAAATAAAGATGGCCCAGCGGATAAAGTGTAGAACCACATAATAGATATAGGGAGACGTCGTAAGCAAAAGAAGAACTTGAGTATTGTACCGAAACTACTGGTATCGTTGGTGGTAAACGATGGTAATAGGTGGCTTTCTGAGTTGACACTGATGTGAGCCCGACCCGGGCCTAGTGATAACGTAGCGTCTAGATCCACCAAGGACTAACGTCCAGGGTAAAGTTGGAATGAGGTGAACGGGGCTTCGATTGCGAATTATCTCCACTAACCTCCATATGTCTAGGTCGATATGATCAGACTCTATCTCCTAAGGCATATTGGGCTGGGTAATGACACAAATATCATGCTGACTAAAGGTGTGCCCGACCTGGCTGCATTCCTGACATAGAACCTTGCTACTCCATTATCGGACTCTGGACTAGATACCTGTGTCTGCATTTTACATCTACAACATAGAGTTTGAAACCTAGAGAATTAAACCCAGCAAGTAACATAAGAGAAAGAAACATGTGTACTATTATAGTACAAAATGATAAGAGTATACAAATAAAATGTTCGGTACTAGCATGTTATGAAATAAGGCAAGGCAATTTATGCAAATAACAGACACAAATCATGTAAAAATGACAAGTCTAGGTTAAGTCCCTGTTAGTATGTAGGCAAAGAGTATAAGTGTTAATTATGTTACACGTAACAAGAACTATATAATGTCATTTACAAGATTTATGTAAAATTTAACAAGCCTATATCATGTTAGTGTTGAAATTGAAACTCAATGATGGATAAGATAGCGCGTAGTTTTTCATATTATACAAGTACCCGTGTATACCCCGGGACCTGACCTCAAATCCATGGCGCTGAACCATGGCACACCGCTAGGTGCTTACAAGTCAATTCCCGTTCAAGAAAATAAGTAACGAGCATCACCCATATTATGACTCACGTATGAGATGGTGGCCTAGTACCACCTTGTGCTACTAGTAAAAGGCCCTCAACACCCAATCAAGAAGTTGGTCAACGAGTATCACCCAATATTGTACAAGGATCTTGTTGACCAACTTCTTGATTGGGCGCTGAACCATGACACACTGCTAGGTGCTTACAAGTCAATTCCCGTTCAAGAAAATAAGTAACGAGCATTACCTATATTGTGACTCATGTATGAGATGGTGGCCTAATACCACCCTGTGCTACTAGTAAAAGGCTCTCAGCACCCAATCAAGAAGTTGGTCAATAAGATCTTTGTACAATACGGTACTTATCCATCATGTAGTTTTTCAATTTTTTCCATGTTAATGATACATGATGCATATGATACACATGAATTAATAGAAACACATGGCTTGCCAAGTAAAATTGTGTACATGTCATTTTCACAAGAAACAAGATTCAGGAATCAAGATTAGGGTCATGTACACACATATCATAAGGATATTTTATGTCATGTAATCAAAATACAAGAAACTTGTTATCATATTCCCATGAATAATCATGCATTCATGCATCATGTTTGATATTCACTTGTCAAGTTATAATGAAATGAATATGTGTTATTAAAAAGGTGTCATTATGTTGTCACGCGATAAGTAATATTTAGAAAATTCATGACTTGTCAACATTAGCCTCTTTAGTGGAGGGTAATACCATGTAGAAACTTATATAATAGAAATTGAATGAACTAAAATATGCGCTTTTTGCCTCAGATCTGCGCTTTATGCATCAGATTTGCGATTTTCCATATTCGCGATTTTCCAGATTCGCGACTCTCCAGATCCGTGACTTTCTAGATCCACAATTTTCCTGATCCGCGTTAGATCCGTGTCTTCGCAGATCCGCAATTTCCCCTTTAAGGGATATTTTTCTCAGCCTTAAAAATTTGGCTAACACTTTAGCATTAATACTACATAATTCTTTAAAATGAATTTGTGGACCATGAAATTTTTATCTCATCAACTCCATAATCTCCAATCATCCATATAGATCAATAATTCTTGAAAGTTTGGTCTAACATGCCTCAATCTAATAGATCCAAAATGACCTAAAATTATTCATAGAAAGGAATCATGTACACACAATACAAATCAAATAAGAATTTCAAGATAGAATCAAAAAAATAAAGTGTTACTTGCACAAAATCCATAAAAGAAATATATTCTCACAATACAAATCGAATAAATCTTAAAAAAAAATATGCATTGTTACTTGCAATCAAATACGGTTCAAAGAAAGAGCAAAAATAAGGTGCTATTTGCTTCTAATCTCCTTTGATCTCCTTTGGTTTAGCAAAATCTCCATTCTCCTTCCTTTTTCTCAACGAACTAGAAGAACCAAGATTAAATGATAGTTTTTGTTTTGTTTCTTTACAAACTTCTTTTTGAGAGAATGAGGCTATAAATTGGCCTAAGGCCAATTTGGTATCTTTGTTCTTTAGCCTTATCCCTAGGCTCCTGCATGCATAACAAATGTCCAATTAGAGTATTACTTCTCACTCTCCTTTATGACAACTCATCTAAAGGTGTGACTTTAGAAACATAGTTAAGTTTGGAGGAGTATATAAAGAAATTTTTAATCTGGATAATTTATTATTTAATAATCATGGAAATTTGGGGTGTTACATCTTACCTACCTAACAAAAGAATTTTGTCCTCGAAATTCCAATTTAAACGTATGCCAGTATACACAAGTACTTATTGTTATGTAAAAATACATTCAAGTGACATGCTTGATCACGAAAATAGGTATGGGTATTTTATCCTAATGTCATCCTCAAGTTCTCGAAGTAGAGTCCAATAGTGATCGTGTATTCTATGAAACAAAACTAATGATATTACTTGATTCTTTAAGTCTTTCTCCTGTCTGTTAATAATTGTTACATGTCGCTTCTCACGTTTCAGGCCCGATCTTCAGTCTACTCTTGATAGTTCTTCTACTTTGTGATTTCACCTAAGTGTCTCCTTATCTATGATACGCGAAATACATTATGAACAATTTCTGTCTTTGGTAGGAATGATATTGGATAGATAAGATTTCCAATTTGTTCTCGAAGTTTTATTTGGGTGAAGGAACGCAAAAGCAGGATAATCTTTAATCAGGAATAGCTGCTACTAATTTAGGGTGCCACACCATCCTGATTAAGCGATGGGAAATATATAAGTGATAAAAATCTTTATAGAGTCAACTTTTATGGTCCTATTACCTAGTTGTAATAGACTCTAGAAGAGAAAATGAATCTCAATTATTACAATGTCAATATAATGGAGTTATGAATGATAAAGATACAAGATTGGAGATGAACTCATAGCTAGTTACAAAAATTTAATTACACAAGATTATCCTATCAAGTGACTACAATTACTGGCGTTAGAGAATAAATCTCTACAATTGCCTCGTCGCCTCGATAAAACTTGTGATATACAAAAGATTCAAAACATGAACCACACTAGAATAAAGTTCAGTCGGAAGATACATAATGTCAATGGGATTGATCAACAAAAGTAATAGAATAAAACAATCATTTTGAAAGATAATCTTAATTTAAGTAGGAAGATATAAGGTCATATTCTGACTTGATAAAATTTGTCTTCTTTAATTATAATTTATCATCAATTTCTTATTATCTACTTTCAATCGACTAAATCAACAAAATTCTCAGCCTTCTAAGATGTCTTTGTAACCTTACATTCACCTTTCCGTGAATTGTCCCTTATCTCCTAGTTCGTTTGCCTACTTAATCTCGTAAATTATACTTACTCTACCAAGTTTACCAACACTGATTATTGTAATTCATCAATATTTATGTCTTAATCCTTCTTTTTCCCTTCGGAACTGTGTACTCAGAGTCATATCTCCTACATTTAGTCTCTCTAATCTTCTAAAAGAAACACAAGTATTAACTCATTTTTTTCCTTTTCTCTGGAAACTTTAGGACAAGATCTAAATTTAATCACTTTTGCATATTGTATCAACATATATCATAATCCCTAGCTTGAGATATCACTATAAACCTTTATGTCTCCAGTATTGTCTGGAATTACTAGCATTGGCACTGTTATCAGCCTCCATCTTAATTCATCAAATACCTTATTACATTGCTCTGTTTTGACATATTCTACTCCTTTTCTAGTTTGTTTAGTCAAAGGAGATACAATTTTTGTAAAATTTTGTACAAACCATATGTAATACCCAGCCATCTCTTGAAATTTTTAAATTTCTAACACTGTTTTTTGATATAGACTAATTCATCATAGCCTCTATCTTTTTAGGATCAGCTGATATGCCATCTCCAGATATTATAGCCCAAGAAAGTAACCTTAATCAATCAAAATTTATATTTGCTCAGTTTTTCATATAGCTTTTGTTCCCTTAGAATTTATAAACTTATCCTTAAAGGTTTAATATGCTCTTCTTTACTTATGGAGTAGACCAATATATCATCAATAAATATCACCACAAATTTGTCTAAATGCTGAGTAAAAATATGGTTCATTAAGTTCATAAATACCGCTGAAGTATTAGTTATCAAATGGCATCACCAATTTGTTTTATACTGACCATGTCTAGTTGTAAATGTAGTTTTAGAAATATCTTCTATTCAGACTCTTACTTGATGAAATTCTGAACGAAGATCTATCCTTGAGAATACCTTTGCTCCTCCAAATTGATCAAACGAATCAGTTATTCTTGGCAATGGATATTTGTTCTTGATTGTTACTGCATTCAAATCTCTATAGTCCACACACAATCTTTTTCCCGTCCTTCCTTGCTAATAATACTGGAGCTCCCCAAGGTGAAACACTAGGTCTCACAAAACCGAATTTCGATAACTCGTCCACTTGCCTCTTATATAACTTCTTCTAATTCCACGATTTCCATTCAATAAGATGGCTTACAATCCGGTTCAGCTTCAGGGATAATATCAATAGTAAATTCTAGTATCTTTACTAGTAGTAGTCTAGGTATCTCTTTAGGAAATATATTTAAGAATTATGATACTACTCAGATTATTTCTTCTTCTACTTTCATTTTTTCTAAAACACATCTTTTTAGGAGTATCTTAGATTATGCTAGTTCTAGAGATTGGTTTCCACCAACAAATTCGAATTCTGGATGATCACTCATGAAATATTACTATAATCTATTACCGCATGGAAGATACTCAACAGATTCATACTTAAGATAGCATCATATTCTCCTCCACTTGTAACTAGCAAGTTGACATAAATTTCTCTATCATTAATTTCTAAGGGAATATACTAGCAGAAGATTGGTTTGATATCGTTACGGACCATATAGAAATAAATAATGGAATTCTGAAGATAGATATTTTAAACAAACATGGTATGGTAGGATAGGCACGATGCTAGATTTGATGGATATCGAAGGATAAGGGACAAGTATCAAGAGTGCATTACTGACATGTTCACATGTGGCAGTAGTCTATAGTCTTCCACCTAAACCTGGGCTCTAATACCAAACTGTAATGCCCCCGTTTTTCAGATACTTTCCAAAATGGGAATGCAACTTAATCATTTATTCTATACAATCCAACAGTCACAGGATCTTGTAATAACCGTAACTACTGCCACAATTGATGAACAAATATCATGTCTAAAACTGAAGTAACATTCATAAACATAAGGTTGATTATATAGAAGGGACACATTGTTCTACTTATATACAACAAAATAATTAAAAGAAGGAATAGTGTCCCAATAAAAGATGTACTCTACCGTTTACGATAACAAGCCGCCTAACAATAAAGATGGCCCGACGGATAAAGTGTAGAATAGATATAGGGAGATGTAATAAGTAAAAGAAGAACTTGAGTCTTGTACTGAAACTACTGATGCCGTTGGTGGTAAACGATGGTAATAGGTGGCTTTCTGAGTCGACACTGATGTGAGCCCGACCTGGGCCTAGTAATGACGTAACGCCTAGATCCAGTAAGGACTAACATCCAGGGTAAAGGTGGAATGAGGCGAATGGGGCTTCAGTTGCGAATTACCTCTACTAACCTCTGTATGTCTAGGTCGATATGGTCGGACTCTATCTCCTGAGGCATATTGGGCTGGGTAATGACATAAATATCATGCTGACTTAAGGTGTGCCCTTTAAGGGATATCTTTCTCCTGAGGTGATTTTCCTGATTCACGATCCTCTAGATTTGCGACTTTCCAGATCCGTGATTTTCCCCTTTAAGAGATATCTTTCTCAGCCTTAAAGTTTTGCCTAACACTTTAGCATTAATACTACATAATTCTTTAAAATCAATTTGTGGACCATGAAATTTTTATCTCATCAACACCAAAATCTCAAATCATCCATATAAATCAATAATTTTTGAAACTTTAGTCTAACATGCCTAAATCTAATAGATCCAAAATGATCTAGAATTATCCATAGAAAGGAATCATATACACATAATACAAATCAAATAAGCATTTAAAGAAAGAATCAAAGAAACAAAGTGTTACTTGCATAAAATCCATAAAAGAATTATATTCTCACAATACAAATCGAATAAATTTTAAAAAAAACATGCATGTTATTTGTACTCAAATATGGTTCAAAGAGAGAATAAGAATAAGGTGCTACTTGCCTCTAATCCTATTTGATCTCCTTTGGTTTAGCAAAATTTTCCTTCTCCTACCTTTTTTCAACGAACTAGAAGAACCAAGATTAAATGATAGTTTTTGTTTTGTTCCTTTACAAACCTCTCTTTGAGAGAATGAGGTTATAAATAGGCCTAAGGGCAATTTGGTATCTTTGTTCTTTAGCCATATCCCTAGGCTCTTGCATGTATGATAAATGTCCAACTAGAGTGCCATTTCTCACTCTCCTTTATGACAACTCATTTAAAGGTGTGCCTTTAGAAACTTAGTTAAGTTTGGAGGCGTATATAAAGAAATCTTTAATCTAGATAATTTATTATTTAATAAGCATGGAAATTTGGGGTGTTACAATAACCTTTTTGTGTCACTTGGTTTTGTTTCTATAATCAATGTATATATGCTAACTCGTAGCCGTAGGAGTGGGTACCATCTATCCATTCTCGTTTTTTACTACAATTATCCCACTTTTTTTGAAACAACTTGGCTGAACTTATCCAATTACTATCAGCTATTGGATAAATGATATCAGCATCAAGAAACTTCAATACTGTGGCTTTAACCACTACCCTCATTGTCGAGTTAAGCCTTCGTTACATTTGCCTTATTGGCTTGGCTCCATCTACCAAAATAATACGATTTTGCAAATAAGAGGTTGATGTTCGCCATATTCAATTCTAAAGCTCCTTTGTATTTTCGTAATATCGAGAGTAGAAATTTTTCCTAATTTTCATCAAGATGCACTGAGATGACCATATGGAATGTTTCCTTAGGGCTTGTATATTGGAAGGAATCAATTTTTTATACTTGGAGGTAATTCTTTGTATACTTTTATTTTAGGAATCTATCATGTATCCTGTGACAAGTGAACAATAAGCATCAATTAAGCATTTCATAATATTCATGGAATTTTCAGAATTGAGCTTTTCAAGAAAACCGTCATCCATTATCAATGCAAGCTCTAACACATCAGAGATGCATAATGATATGATGCCTCATTCTTCATAAATTTCTTCAATATAATTAATATTCTGCAATTCGTTAGTATCAATATTTGGTTGTTTGTAGACATTTAAAACATTAAGCTCAAGGGTCAAGTTACCAAACGATAATTTCACTATGCGACTTTTGTAACTGATAACGTCAGCAGTGGCTAAAAATGGACATCTGAGAATAACAAGAATCTGAAAATGTGCATTCTTTACAGGTATAGTATCGATGACTATAAAGCCCATAGGAAGGTAGAAATTTTCAATCTGTACTAGAATATCTTCAATGACACATTTAGGATACCTTTCTGACATTTCGACCAATTATAGTATGATAGATGCAGGTTTAAGTTCTTCTAAATCTGGTTGCTTGTAAATCAAGCATGGTAACATGTTTACACTAGCACCCAAATTCAATAAAGCCTTCTCAATATTACATTGACCTATCACACATAAAATAGTTGGATATCCAGGATCCTTATATTTGAGAGGCAACTCGGAGCAGAATAATGCACTTAACTACTACATGAGAAATGATTTCATTTTGACTTTATGGCGTCTTTTGATTGTGTACAAGTCCTTCAAGAATTTAGTATATGAGGGTACTTGCTTAATTGCTTCCAGCTAAGAGATATTGATTTAAGCTTATTTGAAAATTTCTAAAATATGATATTTTTATTTTTCAAATGTTGAGAAAATGGTACAGAGATAGCTTGTAAGTCAAAGAAGTTGTCTCTTTAGGATTATTAAATTGTTGTGCTGAATCATTGCTGTGTTTCTCTTCAATGTTTCTTTTTTAAACAGATTCATCAAGTAGTTTTCCACTTTGCAAACTAACTGCAACAGCTATCTAAGTGAAATCATTAGCAATGAAGAAGTAATAATATTTATACTTTTGATTTGACTTGAAGTACTGCCTCCGGTTGAGATAGTAGCTTACTTTTTTTCTTGAGTTCACAGAGTGGAACTAAAATGGCTTATTTGAGATCGTATAGCTTTGAAGGTCATCACATTTTGATTGCTGATGATTTGTTGTGATTGAATGAATTATTACTGTGTTTGAATCATTTCATCCATTCTCTACTGTATCTGTATAATATTATCTCAAGATTTCACTTCGGTGGTGGTTGGTACACTGGTTGATTAGAAGATTGGACATACTATTCTGGCGTTGGATTTGTGGGTTGCTTGTCTTGTTGATTATACTACTGTTGAGGATTCTACTTCCATTAAAAATCTGATGATTCCTCCTATCAGAATTATAAGTTTTTAATTACATTTTATTTTCTAGTTGAGCAACAGTATTTAAGGCATTAGCTTGTTCATTAAGTACTTTTTTAAAAGTAGGAAGAGTTGGACAAATGCAAGTTACATATCCTTATAATCCACAAATATTACTAACTTCTGGGAATTCATCTATCACCTTAATAGTTTTCGTTTTCTTAGTAATTAAATCTTCAAATTTCTTCGTGAGCATGATCAATCAAGTAGCAATATCTTCGGTTCCCCAATTTAATGAGTTCATCTCTATTTTGAGGCTCACTATCAATTGGTTTCTTTCCGAAATATCCTCCGTCTCTCAGGCTTGAAAATTTTCGGCAAGTGAATTAAGGTATTTCCATGCTTCATTTACATCCTTGCTAAAAAATTTACCATTACACATAGTTTCTATAAATTGCCTAGTTGCAGTATGTAGCCCTTGATGGAAGATACTTACTATCCTCTATATCTCAAAGTTATGATGTAGGCAGGAAAGTAGCAAATCTTTAAATCTATCCCAACACTTGAATAAATGTTTATTTTCCTTATGGTGAAAGTTGAGAATTTGCTTAGATGTGAAGGAAAGAATTTCTTTCAGATTTTTTTTATATCTCATCTCATTTTCCTATTGAATAGGGACGTAATGAATGAAGCCACATTTTTGCTTTCTCCTTACATATGAATAATAAAAATAATATTCTAAGTCTAAGTATGCACTGTGCTTAAAAAGTCTACTGTATATAAAAAACTAAGTAACAAATATATCATCAAAACTCAAAAACATATTTAACACCTAACAAGATATTAATGAACCAAAAATATTAATTTTATATAAAATAATTAAGCATAATAATCAATAAACAATAAACACATACTAGTAAATCATTTAGGGTTTGTTATCTCATCTAAATCAAAACATAAAATTAACCACTCGTACTCATCATAACTTTCAATAATTGAATAAGAGATTCTTTTATTAATAAACATAATAGAGTACAAAGCTATTCTCCAAAAATCTCTCTTTTAAAACTAAAAAACTAAAATTACATATCAAGAGCTCTCTACATCCCTCTCGAACTCTCAATTACATCGAATATATATAGCCTCTTAAAAGACTCTAATAAGAATTCTTTTTTGAAAGAAAACTCTTTTTAAATCAGAAATATTCAAATATTGCTTCATTCGCCACATCAACAACCACATTAATAGTAACTCTTAGTTGAATACAATCGTCAAATTTTTTGGCTTGCTGTCAATAACCACCAGATGGTTGTCGATAGTGAAACCTGTTAATTAGCAAGTCTGGATTGATATGCTTGGATACACTTCGTTTTTCCTATTTCCTTTCACATAGAACCCTAAAAAAATTACCATAAAATACTTGAAAAATATTAAAATGGAGAGTATGATTAATAGAATTTATTTATTATTAATTTCTTGTATTAATCACCAAACTTGGTTTACGAGTGCACAAAAAATACTAAAATTATTACACTTTTCACTCGTAATTACTAATCTCATTCCTGGCCTTGTAGTTTACTTACAACTCTCTATCCTTATTATTTAAAGAGACACCCTCTTTAAGTCGAGCATATCATGGAAAGATTTAAGCAAGTTAAGGTCAATATCACTCTTCTAGATGCAACCATAAGGGATTGTATATAAAATTCTTAAAAAATTTGTATACAAAGAAGAGCTCCACTGATGTTACATTCTAGCTGTGACAAATCTGGTATCCTCTCTAATTCTATGCCAGTTAAGTACAAAGATCCCAGAAGTTCCATTATTTCCTATACTATAAGGAAGACAATGATAAAAAGAGCAAACTTGCTTGCATATTCAGTATACCAATAGATATGATTGGGTGTGTTGAGATCAACTAAGATCACACTGTAGCTTGTTGATGAGCGAGATTGAGATGTCCTAATTAAGATCACGGAGTTAATCTATAGTGAATATGCATAACTACATTTAGGTTATCCTAGGTTGATCCTTCTGGCTACTTCAAATACATTAATTAATTATCAAAATGGGTAGATAGAATTATCTTCAAGAAAAATGATGATTGACCTAAACATATTCAATCTATGGCTGAATACAGTTATTCATTTGATGAGCCCTAGAAATTCATAGATTACTAAGTTAACACCTTGAGGATGAGTATTGGCATGTGTTTTTGTTACCATTTTACAATCGCGAGATTGAGAATTTCTTTGTTAACCCAATTATTTCTTCCATCTATATCTATCAATGATCGAAGTCCTATATGTGATTCTCTCATTGGCTTATCTCACTTAAAGGATTGGATATAAATAATTTTCCCTGCAATGACTAAAATTCCATAACTGCTCATAAATTTTACGTAATTTCTAGTGACCAAACTTTATATCATTGGATACATCCTCTTTCATCTTTCCAAGACATCTGAATTGTCAAAATCAAAGTTAAAATGAGAGAGATTATTTTTTTTTTTTTTAACGAAACAAGGTCTTCCAACATGTATTTCTGCAATGACTTAAAATTCGTCATAAATTCTATAATTTTTTTTTTAATAATCAATGTCTTATCATTGTATAGATCTCTCATTTATCTGACATATCTTGAATCATCAAATTTGGAGTTAAAAATGTGGGAGATATGAATTTTTTTTGAGATATATATTTTGTTGGACAATATTAAATCATGTTTGGACAACAATTATGTCCATTCAATTTGATCCAGCTGAGTTCAGTATGACAATAATTCTTATCATGGACAAATGTAATTCTTCTTGAGATTTAGAGAGATTAGATTAGATTTGAAGAAGATATAATTTCAATCCAAACTTCTTGCTAGCTTATCCGTACACATTGCTTAATTGAATCTTAACAGATCCAATTTCTTACGTCTTTATCTCAAAACAAAGATTAGATTTTTCGAGATATGGATCAAACACTTAGATCAATGAGAGGGTGAGAATTCAATCTCTAAAAATTTTTGGTCAAATCCTCAAATAAATCTTGGCTTTATCAAATTTTATAATTGAATCTACTCTGCAATAGTTTTCAGTACAATAAGCTAAAAGAAAATTTTGAAAAAAGTAGTAGAAGAATCCAATAAATCTAAAGAAAACTCATTTGGAAACTGTGAGAATTTGGAGTAAGGCTATAAACAATCAGAGAGAAATTCAATATAAAACCTATTAAGAAATTTTTTTTTAAGACAATTTGCGTGCACGCGAGCAATCGGAGAGCCCAATCTTTTCGTCTTCAGCCTCCCAATCTGCATCCATCCATCCATTATAGCAATCTTCAACTATGAAGCATTTTTGAACTCATTTACATATGACTTAATTTAATGCATTCGATTTGTTCGATCAACAATAATCTTTTTTTTTTTCTCGATTTTATCATTTTCTCCTATAAAAGGAATCCTTTTCAAATACTTAATCATGTGAAAAAGGTTCTGGCCTTTAAAGGAATCATCCCTATATATATGAATTCTTTTCATCGCAAGATTTCTTGTTTGATATATTTATGTTTTAACCCTTTTTCAAACAATTTATTTTGTAGGTTTAGAACTGTCAAGCGTTTGATTTGCAAGACAAATCATTAGTTTAATATATTTTTTGAAAGCAAAATTGTTTGTGACTTATGAATTTTGGAAAATAAAAATCCAAAACATTACTTTTGCATATCTCTAAGTTTTTTTTGTCAAATAAAAAAAAAAATATAAGAACTTAGTTGTCCAAATAGTCAGTAGGACAAAGTGGCTGGATAACGGGACTTTAGGCTGATTTCACCTAAGCCTTAGCTCGTACGATGATTTAGCCGGTGCTTGGTCACTTGTCACATAATTGTTGAGTCAAATTTGAGTTATTTTTTTTCTTTTGTTAAAACTATGGTGGCCATGATGGATGGTGAAGTAGAGGACATTATGGGTGGACTTCCCCTAGATGGTGAAGGAAGCATCCGCAGAAGAAGGGTAAACAAGAACATCATGCATCATCATCATTTAAATCTCGTTACAATAAGAACATCTTGCGACCTATCTTGAACCCCAAGATGTTGTCTTTTATTGATTCCTTAAGTTTACCCTCGAACAAAGAGAAGAGATAAGAGAAATAGTTAATGAAAGCTTTGTCAAAACGAAAAATCATTATGCGATCTGAAACGTGCACTCCCAAGTATAGGAGATCAACAAGTGATACTCAGATAGTAAATATAAGATCGTTCTCTTGAGAATATAATACTTTCTGATTTTAATATGACACTTAAAATTATAGGTTACGAAAAAGAAGAAGAAAAAGTATGGATTGGTTTGAAATTGGTTGGTTGGAAATTGGTATTAAAATAAACTAGAGAATTAAGCTAGTTTAAATGCGTTAACGCCTCCAAGATTGAGTCACTGAATAAGTTAATATTTATTTTATCTCAGTTTTATTGATCACGTTGGCTCATATAACTGAAAAATAAATCATTATAAGCACAAAATTAAAGAAAGTTATAATATTGATAATTAGTTAATTCTCTCAGTTAATTCCTTTATGAATTCTTGAGATAATTCTAAACATAATTTATGAATAACAGAAAAACCATTTAAATTCTAAGTATACACCATGCCTAAAAGGTTTAGGTATATCAAAAACTAAGTGAGAGTTATACTGTCAAGCTATAAACCGTTACGAGTGCACAAAATAACTACAAAATATATTTTCTCTTATAATCATACCACCAACTTAAATTTTGCTAGTCGTTAACAGACTAAGTTAAGATAAAAATAATCCTAAAAATTAAAAATAAAAATTCTAACTAACTTTTATAGGAATCACGATTGCACTTAGTATATACAACAAGTTTTTAAATCTCTAGGTTATCCTAATAGATGAGTGTTGTCTAGTGAAGGTTTCCAGCGATGTTATCCACAAAAATCAAGAAAATGTATGTGTAAGGAAAAAAAAATAAAATAAAAATAAGGATATGTTAAAGAGATCTAAAAAAACAACTAATCTAAGAAAATGTTTTGCTTTCTTTTCTTTCTGTATCAAGCTTAATTAAAAACATGCATATGGATACTTATAAAATTTTCAATCTTAAAATCTCACTCTTAATTCAGTACTCTTCTTATGCTATCATGATTATTTAAATCTTATCGTAGATGCACCTTACTTTTGATTATCGACTCCTATCCATCATTATGAGCGTTTAAATGAGCCAGTTAAGTTTCAAACTCCAATCAGACTCATATGAACCTTTTCATCTTCTTTTTTGTTTGTTTTTTTACTAACAGATTCTCACCATTTATGTGAACACTTATACTTTCCCCGACACAAATTCCCAATTACCAAATTTATGTTTGTGATAAAAGTCTATAAGTATTGTTTGTATAAATTTGCATGCTTTCCAAGGTGCACAAATCCAACTACTTAACACTTACTTCCTTGAATTTATTTCTTCTTTTTTTTTTGTAGGAGATCCTTGTTTTAATATCAGGCTCACTCCAAATTTTTTTTTTTTAAAGATGATAGGCTTTTCTTTTAAGTTCTCTTTTTATTATCAACTTTTCATGACTCATTATTTAAGTGTGTAGAGTATATATTCGTTTCTAATTTTAAGCATTACCATATGTTATTTTCATATTTAAGCTTCAATAAAAATAGCTAAGAAATACTATTATGTGAATATCAACTTTTAGACATCAAACTATAAATATCTAATGTAAAATGATTTAATCTTGTCTGTTATACTTTAAGAGAAGAAATTTTTTGAATTTTGATTTTTTATGAAATTTTGTTTTAAATTAATTTTTTTACAATGAATTTTTTAAAAGTATTTCTATCTCACTGCTCAACTTAAATTATGCAGTGTTCTCAGTGTATATAATATAATCTTGAAAGCAATATACTAAGACATAATAATAAAAAGTTATGGTTAGAAAACACTTGGTGTTTCCGGTCCACTGTCTCAATGGCATTGATGCCTATGTCCTCCTTTGTACATGGCTGCTGCATCTTTGACCTAGGGGGACCTTTTGCTTCTGCCTAGTGCTCTGGATCTTCCTCCTCGTTAATGATGATGGCATCCTCTCTAGCTATATGTTGATACATTCCGATTAGGAGTCGGGGGTTGTGTTCTTGACACTGCTTGAGGTGCGTCTGTTGGGTTTCAATGTTGGTTAGCCTAGTATCGAAGGCTATTGACATGTCTGTAATTGACTCGTTTAAACTCTCGAGTGCCACCTTAGATGGTCGAGCTGCCTGAGATGAAGATACTTCACTTCCTTCATCTTGCCTTCCATGCCGAGTTCTCTATATTGATGTTATCACTCCTTAGGTTAGGCAGAAAATTGTTCTTGAGAGTCGGGCGATGGCAGCCGCTCACTCATGCTCCTCCTCGTGTTTATGTCAGTGAAGGCCTACATGCAATGGATTTTAGTGTCAGTTGATGACCAATCAATTCCATGGTTTAGGCAAATCAGGATGATGGGGGACAACATAATTAACACCAGCTTAGCCGTCCTTGGATGTTGAATACACTCTCTTACCTATACCATGCACCAGAGTATGGAGGTGTACATGATTGAGGCATATCGAATGAGCACCTCCGCAAAATCAAGTTCATTAGCATTGCATCCCTTTAAATAACTATGTTGTGATGGATGACAACGCGATGCTGAATTTGGTAAAAAGAAATACTAGCACAAATTCCTTCCTTAACAAACGAGATCTCATATAGCCAGTGTTGAAGGTGTGATCACTAAGTTGTGATCACTGAGCTTTCTGAAGGCTAGAGACCCTCTGGGCATATTGTTGACTCTGTCAAAGAATGAAGACTCCTCTTTGGATATATCTTCAATCATGATTGCATTCAAGATCTCTTACCTTGTAAATCACACCACCTGCCCCCGTAGTATCGAGTATACTAGCTGCCGCTCCATCGGTGGTTCTATATGCATGTAAAATTCCTAAACTATTTTGTTATATGCCAGTTGGTACTTGTGCCTTGCATAATTTTCCAATCCCACCTCCTGCATTGCTCGAAAAGATAGATTTTCAAATAATCCAGTTCTCTTTTAGGGCATAGTTTGAATTACTCAAATTTCTCGTACATCTTTTTGTTGGCTGGTCCAGGATTCTGCAGTTGCTCTCTCCCCTGGACAGAGACAGAGACGGAAGCTTCTCCTCTAGCCCTCTGGGATGAAACTATTCATGGATCCATCATGAAAATCAAGAAGAAATATAAATATATTCATCTTTTTTAATTAACTTTTTAAACGATTTTAAGGACATCATTAGTACAAATTAGAGACACAAATTAGTGTAACAGATAAACCCTAGTTTACCAATAAGTTAGTTCCATGCTCAATCTATCCTAATTACTTCATAAAATTCGTTGATCTAAGTTTTTGAGGCAAAAAATCTACTTTTTATGAAAAATAACTCAAGAAAGTACAGAAGAGAGGGACTTACTTGCCTGGAAAATGTTAAAAATCAAAGAAATTTGCACGGGCTTTGTTTTGGCATCGAAAGGGGAAGAAATTCTCGGAAGGTTGCTGTGGAATTAGGGAGAATAGGGTTGGTTTGGAAAAATTAATATTTGAGCTCCTTTATAACTCTTGGCTACTGTTGTCCGATGTCGACCTCCGCTTCGAAAATGGCCTCTCTGCTTCAGTTTTTCTAGCTGTACAAGATTGGGCTATCGATAGCGGTTTCGATAGTCATTCTATGTTGAGAAGACTGTTAGCCTAATCATTTTTTTAGTTAGTTCCTAAAATTAACTTAGCTCCTAAGTTATAGTTAATCTAAAAATCTATTAGTAGTTTCTAATTCTAAAATTAATTACTAAAACTAAAGTGACTAAAATTTTTGAAAAGTTTTGAAAAAAATGAAAAATAGAAATAAATTTTGAAATTTTTTGAGAAAAATCATAAATATAAAAAAAATTGAAACTTCATGCACATAAAACTCCTAAGTTAGTTTCATAATATCCCCCAACTTAACTTAAAACATACATTGTCCGCGGTGAATCAATGTATCCATTAAGTCCGTTAAGGTCAAGTGAAAATATAAAGGGGAGTTAAGATATTAACTCTGTTTCTGATCCATGATGTATCAAACTACAAAAATGAAGAAATATTAGCACAATAATATACATAATATATAATATACAATGTCATCTTTATATGCTTTTTAAGGTGACGGTGGAGGATTCACCATGTTGTGGAACTCTTTCATGTACATTGGGACTCCAAGAAATATTTAAATCACTTTCCATTTACTTTGAATACAGTACCTTTTTTTTCCTGATTTTTTTTTTTTTTAATTTCAATTGCTCCATAGGGATAGAGGGTTCTTATAAATGAATGGTCCTATTCATTTTGAATACAATTTTTTGGGGAATAAGTAGAGTAACGAATCATACAAGAACACTCTACCGCATTGATTAAACACATGATGCAAAATATGTCGATCCTGTGATGTTTTCATTTTTTTTCCCTCAAAAATGCATGTATTTTCATTTACATCACATCTCAACTCTTCCAATTCGTTAAGTTGAATTTTCGTAGAGGACCTACTAAGTTTAAGTCCAAATTAATTGCTTTTAGTGCCCAATGCACTTTTTGTTCTATTCTAGGTGATGAAGGCTTTTCCATAAACTATCATGTATGGAGACATGTCTAAGGGTGTTTTAAGCCCATAGAGTATCGACGAGTCGATATGACCAATATTTGTGAGATAGATTTATCATTTTCTCTAAGATTTGCTTGATTATGCAAGCTCTCCTTGTTCATTCGATTGTAGGTGATATACTGTGAAGATTTTATATGTGATGTGGTACTTTTTCATTAAATTCTTAAAGGCTCGGTTGCAAAAATGGGAACCCCATCGCTTATGATGATATTGGAAACTCAAATCTAGATAGTATGTATTCCTTGAAAAACTTTATCACATTTGTTGAGTATTACTCCTACATGCTGCAACTTTCACTCATTTAGAAACATAATTGACTTCTACGAGATATAAATATATTCTTTAGAAATATGAAACGGGTGAAGTCAATGCCCCAATAATCAAATACCTCGATTATAAGAATTGATGTTAGAGGCATATCACTTCTTTGGGTCAATGCATCTAATTACTTACATGACTCGCAATGTTTCAATTTTCATGTGTCTCTAAACATTGCCAGTGAAATCTATATTGGAGTATTTTGACTGCCATCTTTGTAGACGAAAAATACCCACTGCAAGTTTTTGTATGTCAGAAAGCTATAACGCTGTAAATCTTATCATTAGGCATGCATCACCTAATGATTTGGTCCAAGCAATATTTAAATAGATAAAGATAATGACCTGATGAGACTACCGTTAGATGTTCTCCTCCAACTGGTAGTACAAATTTAGAATCACTGTTGTTAATAACGTAGAAACCATAACTTAAACTAAAGTAGAGCATAATAGTACATATCCCTGGAAACGGTGCTAAAAACTTTATGCAACCTGAAATATGCACTCCTAAGTGTAGGTGTGATGCCCCAAAATCACACACTGGTTGCTCGACGTTCCAATAATGGGTAGGGTATTACCGACAGATACTCTCAATACCGAAGTGCACAAAACCATTACATCATACACAAATAAGAGATATGGAAGCATGAATACAAGATATAAATCACATGTTTGAAACTATCTACCACAATATCGTAGGATGAATATAGCAATATCTAAAATAGGTATATGAAACTGATAAGCAATATGCAAACAAAAATATTGCTCACGTAGAATCAAGTACAATATCAAAACCGAGAAACATAAGTACTGAATATATATAAAAATGTTCAAATACGACGGACAGAACTAGGAAACAAGATACATATACATATACAAACCAAAATGATATATACACAAATGTGATGAAAATCCCACGGGAGACGGGATTGGCGCTCGGCCTGCTCTTGAAAGTAGGAATTTTTGAGAGGCGAGTCCTCCTCGGCTAACACTGTCATGGCTGCTGGATCTAGAGTGTGATAATCTCAAGATGAGAACCCAAAGAAGAATACAAACCCAAGCTCGTGCAATACTATAGAAACCATATAAAAGTGTGTGTGACATATTAGTCGGAAACTATGTAAGAGATGTATGCATATGAATTATAAAGTACAAGATATGCATATTATAATATGAACAATAAAGTAAATACTATATATAATATAATATAATTATGCATATGAGTTATGAAATATAAGGTATGCATAAGAAAACATGAATCATGAAACATGATTTATATTGTATAACATGATCAAGAAATAGATGTACTTTTGATCCTATTAATTTGTAACCGAATGGTGGGAGTATTCATATGTTCTAGGAGATTACCTTGCATACCCAGTATGATGGCATCAAGTACCGGTCTCCACACAAACCGGATGGCGTGCCACTAAACATACTGGACATCCCATGCATACCCATGATCATGACCTTTGGTATTAGTCTCCATATGAATCACATAGCATGCCACTAAGCACATAGGAAAACCAATTGTGCCAGTACACTGATTAGCGTATGCATCCAATCAAGACAAGAAACTCATACAATATGTGTTTCATTGCACCACTTATTTTCCCCATACCATACCTATAATGTAATATATGCTAAGTAAATGCATCAATGTGACATATATAATAAAGATTCATATATCAATAACTATGTGAATATAAAACAACATGCACAATGATACTGGCAAGTAACAGAATTATAGAATATGCTCATGTGCATTAGGTATCATTTCCAAGTAAGAAATCATGTACATGTAATAATGTGTAAATAATATGTACAAACATGACATATATGCCTAAGTATGAGCTACAATAAGTTTGAACTCACCCATGTACAGATAATAATAAGAGTGATTTAATATGTGTAGGAAATCAATTATCTTTTCAATGAATCTTAAATGAGCTTAATTAGAGTTATAGAACAAAAGTAATGGTTATTGACGTGCTAATGTTGAACTACGGACCAGGTACAGTGATTACACTTGAAAAGTGTAATTATTTTGGTTATTTTATCCAAGCATAATCCAATTTTATTGATTAATGCAAGAAATTAATGAAAAATTATTTTTATTTATCACATTCTCACTATGATATTTTTCTAGTGCTATTGCAGGGCTTTACATACAAAAAAATCGAAGTATTAAAGCATATCTCAAATATCAGTTCTGAACTGTGAATTTTCAGGACTGGGTATCGACAGCCATCAGATAACTATGGACAGTGGTCAACTGTAAGTTGAATTCGAGAGTTGCTACTGAAGGACCTGTCGAAGGGAGCGACAACAGTTTGGATTTCTTGAGGATTTTTCAGAAGAATATAGAGTTTTTTTATAAATAGAATTCCTATTAGGGTTTTGTAGGGTATAAATAGTCAATGTAACTCAAGTTTTAAAATGCTTATGAATATCTTTAAATTATTAGAGACTTTTTAGATTCAAGATTTAGTTTTTGTAGTCATTCATATAAGTCAATAAAAGAACTCTTTTTCTCTTTATTTATGGCTACGATAAGTATGAGTTGGCTAAAATTCTTGAGTTGGTTCAGATAGAATAACAAATCTTAGGTGATTTACTGGTATGTATTTTTCTATGCTTATTAATTTTAATTGTTTATGTGAAATTGGTATCTTTGATTTTTTGTTATCTTTGAAGGAATTTAGATATGAATTTGAGTATTTGATATTTTATTGTTTGACAATATGTCATTGTTTAGTTTTTAATATGTCGTAGACTCTTTAGGCACAATATATGTTTAGAGTTTGAACATTTATTTTTATTATTCATATTGCATGCTTAGATAAACTCATAATTCATATAGGATTAAGTGGGAGAAGTTATTCAAAGTATTAAGTTTGTAACTTTATATTTTGTACTTCATTGATTTATTTTCCGATTGTAGGAAGACTACATAATCTATGCAAATGTGATAAGAAAAGCATAAATATATCTAGTAAATTATTTTATGGGAGAGTTATATTCATCTGACCAATAATTTTAATTAAAGTATATTTATATCATTGCTAATTTAGTTTTAGTTTTTAGTTAATAAAAATCCAATCTTTATTTTCTTTTTAATTCCGTAATGTATTCTTACTGTCACACAATAACAAAATGATCATCAGGAGAAAATTTTTGGATTACTACTCTTGTAGTACTTATCGATCTCTTATAATTGCGAGTGTACGATTTAGATTGCGGTCAAATTTTTGGTGCCTTACTGAGGATCCATACTATTGTGTTACATTTTAGTATAGATTACAATTCCTACATCATTAGTTTTTGCAATTTTGAATTTGCATGATCAGTTGGAGGAGAATTTCAAATAGTAGACCAATTCGATCGTACTCAGATCGACACATACTTCTAATCCACCAAACATTTCACGACATGAGCACTAATAATAATAACAAATTTGGAGATAAAAATATAAATGATAACCATAGCCATCATGGAGGTAATGAGAGGACTTTACGCGATTATCTACAATCTGATAGGACAATCCAACTTTCATGTATTACATTTCATTTGAATATGTGGCACTTCGAGAGAAAATCTAGTGTAGTTAAACTTTTGCTTAAATTTCATAGGATAGATTCGGAGAGCCCATATTTGCACCTTCGAGAATTCGAAAAAGTTTACTCTGCCATTAATCTTCAAAATATTACTACAGAGCAGCTTAAACTTAAACTCTTTCCATTCTCCTTTAAGGATAAAGTAAAAGACATGGCTACATTCTTTATGTCCCAATTCAATAGAAAGATGAGATAAGATGTAAAGAGAATTCTAAAAGAAATTCTTTCCTTTACATCGAACAAATTATATGCGAAAGGAAATTCTCAACTTTCAATAGAAAGAAAATGAACTATTGTTCGAGTGTTGGGATAGATTTAAAGATTTTCACCCTCATGCTCACACCACAGTTTCGAGATATGGAGGACTGTAAATATCTTCTATCAAGGGTTAAAAACTACAATTAGGCAATTTGTAGAAACTATGTGTAATGGTGAATTCTGAAACAAAGATGTCGAGGAAGCATGGGATCTCTTGATTCACTTGCCAAAAATTCACAAGCCCGGTAAACTAAGGATATTTCGGATAGACACTAATTGAAAGAGAAACCTCAGAATAGAGGCAGACTTCTTGAATTGGGAAAAACCAAAAATATAACTGCATGATTAATTTCCATCACTAAGAAATATGAAGATTTGTTTGTAAAGAAAACTGAATCCGAAAGATTATGATATTTGCAAATTACAAAGACACGTGATTCATGAACATCCAACACTTTCTGCTTTAAAGAAGTATTGAATGAATAAGCTAATGCCTTTAATGTATGCCCGAAAAATTGAATCTTCCTTTATATTGCCAATTTGATTTTGAATTATAGCAATAAAAGAAAGACTACAAAATAAATTCAAGATTACAAGAATGGGGATCAATTGATTTCGATTCCCCTTTATTTTTGTGGGTTCTGACAGCGGTGGAGTCTTAATTCTGCACTCCGTTGATGATCCGATCTCTCTGGATTGAGGAACTCCTCTCTGGATTTTTGGACTCCGGCCTCTGGAAAATTGGACTCCAACCTCTGGAAAATTACCTCTACCCAAGAATCCCCCCTTTTCTCCCTCCTGTTCTGAACTCCGTTCCCAATTTTATAGATTGAGGAGCGCTTCTAATCCAGCTCAAATTCTTTCCTCGAATCCGATTAAATCTCCAAAAATCCGGATCACCATGCAAAATGGAACAGAAGCGGAACGGAAGCGAAAAACAACCCGCGAGTTGGCACCTGCGAGATTCTTCCCCCGGGTGCCCACCCGCGGGAGCAACTCCTCCTGCGGGTGGTTGCCACCCGTGGGAGTTGCTCCCGCGGGTAGGCCCTGCAAAATCTTTAATTTTTTTTTGATGTCCACATAACCCCCTCCAAAGTTTTCGAAGTTCTGTATTGAGTCGTACTGAATTTCGAAACACTTTGGATTCTTTAATTTTGGCTATCAGACGTTTCAAAGGATTCGGTAGACAAAGATAACTGTTAACATATTTAATTATTCAATAACAAGCAGATGTATGATTTTAACGTGCTCATTAGATAACAAGTAGAGATATGATGCTAACGTACTCATTGGGTGACAAGCAGAGGTATCATGTTAACATGCTTATTTTATGTCAAGCAAAGGTATCATGTTAACATGCTCATTAGAATCCTAAGCGTTCAGTGACATCTAGTATGACGGATCAGGGAAAGACAGGGGTGACATTAAACGTGTCTTGGAGCTCAACCTATTCAGAGGTTCTAATCGTGATAGGAACAAGCTGACTAAACAGAGGTGACGGTTAACGTATTTAGTCTTGGAATCGGACTATCAGAGTAACTGTTAACTTGATAGGGAGATGATTTTCGTCAGAGGTAATTTTTAACTTAACGATATCAAAAATAAGTTCATCAGAAGATGTAATATTGGACTTGATGAAGTGTGAGTTTTCTTTTCTGTCAGAGGTGAAACCTTAACATGACAGGAGATTTAATCGGATTTCATCTCATTTGATTTTGAATTATGATGTCAGAGGTATGATTTTAACTTGACAAATATTTCGGAGTGTTACTTGCTCTACTGGAGAAAAATGACGAGAAAAGTTTTGTTGTCAGAGGTGAAATCTTAAAGTGACAAGAGATTTATCTGATTAGGATTTTTAGCAAACCCCCAGCTATCAACGGATTTGATTAGCCTTTACCAACTACCGTTTGAGTTGGACTAGCCATACTCTTCCCCTCAGCATTGTGAGTTATCGAGAATTTTGTTTGGGCTTAAATGCCAAACTTTTCCACTTCCCTTTGCCTTAGCAGCTTAGGGCAGCGATGTATCCTTATATTCGAATAAGGATACTGTTGTCACAGATTTGTCATGGGATTTTTAGCAAAATCCAGCTATTAACAGATTTGATTAGCCTTTACCAACTACCTTTTGAGTTGGACAAGCCATACTATTTCTCTCACTATGGTGAGTTGTCGAGAATTTTGTTTGGGCTTAAATGCCAAACTTTTCTTCTTCCCTTTACCTTAGCGGCGTTGGGCAATTCATACTTTTACCCCCAGCATGAAGGGGTTGGCGAGAAATCGGTTCTCTTCCCGTTACTTTGACGGTATTGGGCAGTTCATACTTTTTACCCCCAGCATGGAGGGGTTGGCGAGAAATTTATTCTCTTCCCGTCGCCTTGTCGGCGTTGGGTAATTCATACCTTTTACCCCCAGTATGGTGGGGTTGGCGAGAAATTTATTCTCTTCCTGTTGCCTTGATAGCATTGGGTAGTTCATGCCTTTTACACCCAGCATGGTGGGGTTGTCGAGAAATTTGTTCTCTTCCCGTTACCTTGATGACGTTGGGTAGTTCATGCCTTTTACCTCCAGCATGGTGGGGTTGTCGAGAAATTTGTTTGGACTTACATGCTAAACTTCTCTCTATCCTTAGTCATAGAGACGTAAGATTTTTTTTCTTTTCCTTTTTAGATCTTTGACCTTTTATTTATTTATTTATTTATTGTTTTCATTTTTCTTATTTTATTTATTTTTTAAATTTATTATATATATATTTTTTTATTTTTAATTTTTTTTTTGCAATGACGTCTGACTTTTTTTTTTATAAACGATGACGCCTTTGAATTTTTTTTATTATTATTTTTTTTAGGTGATCAAGCCTAGCTTTTTATTATTATTATTATTATTATTATTTTTATTTATTTATTTCTTTATTTTGGTAGGCAATGAGGAGTTGTAAATTTATTTTTTCTTTATTTATCAATTTTTATTATTTTTTATTTTTTTCATTATTTTTTTTAGCATCTCGCGGGATGCAACCCGTGGGTAGCACCCTCGCACCGTATTTTTTTTTATGGCCGATAACGCGTCACTTTTTTTTTTTTTACAGACGATGACACATTTTTTTATTATTATGGGCGATGACGCCTCATAATATTTTTTTTAATAGGCGATACGCCTTTTTAATTTTAGTGGGCGATGACCCTCACTTTTTTTTTGACAGACGATGACGTCTTGTCTTTTTTTTAATCGGCGATGACGCCTCATAATTTTTTTTTGACAGACGATGACGTCTTGTCTTTATTTTATGGACGATGACGCCTCATAATTTTTTTTTATCGTAACCCGGCGATGACGCCTAGGCTTCGAAAAAAAAATTTAAAGATCGGATTGCACCGTCCAAACTCCCACTGTGGTCGCCAATTCTTGTATGCCCGAAAAATTGAATCTTCCTTTATATTGCCAATTTGATTTTGAATTACAGCAATAAAGAAAGACTACAAAATAAATTCAAGATTACAAGAATAGGGATCAATTGATTTCAATTCCCCTTTATTTTTGTGGGTTCTTGCAGCGGTGGAGTCTTAATTCTGCACTCCGTTGACGATCCGATCTCTCTGGATTGAAGAACTCCTCTCTGAATTTTTGGACTCCGGCCTCTGGAAAATTGGACTCCAACCTGTGGAAAATTGCCTCTACCCAAGAATCCCCCCTTTTTCCCCTCCTGTTCTGAACTCCGTTCCCAATTTTATAGATTGAGGAGCGTTTCTAATCTGGCTCAAATTCTTCCCTCGAATCCGATTAAATCCCCAAAAGTCCGGATCACCATGCAAAACGGAATAAAAGAGGAACGGAAGTGGAAAACAACCCGCGGGTTGGCACCTGCAGGATTCCTCCCGCGGGTAGACCCCGCAAAATCTTTAATTTTTTTTTTGGTGTCTACATAACCCCCTCTAAAGTTTTCGAAGTTCTGTATTGAGTCGTACTAAATTTCGAAACACTTTGGATTCTTTAATTTTGGCTATCAGACGTTTTAAAGGATTCGGTAGACAGAGATAACTATTAACACATTCAATTATTCAATAACAAGCAGAGGTATACTTTGAACATGCTCATTAGATAACAAGTAGAGGTATGATGTTAACGTACTCATTGGGTGACAAGCAGAGGTATCATGTTAACATGCTTATTCTAGGTCAAGCAAATGTATCATGTTAACGTGCTCATTAGAATCATAATCGTTCAGTGACATTTAGTATGACGGATCAGGGAAAGACAGGGGTGACATTAAACGTGTTTTGGAGCTCAACCTATTCAGAGGATCTGATCGTGATAGAAACAAGCTGACTAAACAGAGGTGACGGTTAACGTATTTAGTCTTGGAATCGGACTATCAGAGTAGCTGTTAACTTGATAAGGAGATGATTTTCGTCAGAGGTAATTTTTAACTTAACGATATCAAAAATAAGTTCATCAGAAGCTGTAATATTGGACTTGATGAAGTGTGAGTTTTCTTTTCTGTCAGAGGTGAAACCTTAACATGACAGGAGATTTAATCGGATTTTATCTCATTTGATTTTGAATTATGATGTCAGAGGTATGATTTTAATTTGACAAATATTTTGGAGTGTCACTTGCTCTGCTGGAGAAAAATGACGAGAAAAGATTTGTTGTCAGAGGTGAAATCTTAACATGACAAGAGATTTATCTGATTAGGATTTTTTAGCAAACCCCTAGCTATCAACGGATTTGATTAGCCTTTACCAACTACCGTTTGAGTTGGGCTAGTCATGCTCTTCCTCTCAACATGGTGAGTTGTCGAGAATTTTTTTTGGGCTTAAATGCCAAACTTTTCCTCTTCCCTTTGCCTTAGCAGCTTAGGGCAGCGATGTATCCTTATATTTGAATAAGGATACTGTTATCACAGATTTGTCATGGGATTTTTAGCAAACCCTCAGCTATTAACGGATTTGATTAGTTTTTACCAACTACCGTTTGAGTTGGGCTAGCCATACTATTTCCCTCAGTATGATGAGTTGTTGAGAATTTTGTTTGGGCTTAAATGCCAAACTTTTCCTCTTCCCTTTGCCTTAGCGGCGTTGGACAATTCATACTTTTACCCCCAGCATAAAGGGGTTGGCGAGAAACTGGTTCTCTTCCCGTTGCTTTGACGGTATTGGGCAGTTCATGCTTTTAACCCCCAATATGGTGGGGTTGGCCAGAAATTTATTCTCTTCCCATCGCATTGTCGGCGTTGGGTAATTCATACCTTTTACCCCCAGTATAGTGGGGTTGGCGAGAAATTTATTCTCTTCCCGTTGCCTTGATGGCGTTGGATAGTTCATGCCTTTTACACCCAGCATGGTGGGGTTGTCGAGAAATTTGTTCTCTTCCCGTTGCCTTAATGGCGTTGGGCAGTTCATGCCTTTTACCCCCCGAATGGTGGGGTTGTCGAGAAATTTGTTTGGACTTACATGCCAAACTTCTCTCTATCCTTAGTTATAGAGACGTAAGATTTTTTGTTTCTTTTTAGATCTTTGACCTTTTATTTATTTATTTATTTCATTTTTTATATTTTTTATTTTATTTTATTTTATTTTATATATATATATATTTTTTATTTTTATTTTAATTTTTTTTGCAATGACGTCTGACTTTTTTTTTATTTTTATAAACGATGACGCCTTTGAATTATTATTATTATTTTTAGGTGATCAAGCCTAGCTTTTTATTATTATTTTTTTATTTTTATTTATTTATTTCTTTATTTTGGTAGGCGATGAGGACTTGTAAATTTATTTTTTCTTTATTTGCTATTTTTATTATTTTTTATTTTTTTCATTATTTTTTTTGCCATCCCGTGGGATGCAACCCGTGGGTAGCACGCTCGCACCATATTTTTTTTTATGGCCCGATAACGCCTCCCTTTTTTTTTACAGACAATGACACATTTTTTTTTATTATTATGGGCGATGACGCCTCATAATATTTTTTTTAACAGGCGATACGCCTTTTTAATTTTAGTGGGCGATGACGCCTCACTTTTTTTTTGACAGACGATGACATCTTGTCTTTTTTTTTTATGGGCGATGACGCCTCATAAATTTTTTTTTGACAGACGATGACATCTTGGTTTTATTTTATGGGCGATGACGCCTCATAATTTTTTTTTATCGTAACCTGGCGATGGCGCCTAGTCTCCGAAAAAAAAATTTAAAGATTGGATTGCGCTGCCTAAACTCCCACTGTGGTCGCCAATTCTTGTATGCCCGAAAAATTGAATCTTCTTTTATGTTGCCAATTTGATTTTGAATTACAGCAATAAAAGAAAGACTACAAAATAAATTCAAGATTACAAGAATGGGGATCAATTGATTTCGATTCCCCTTTATTTTTGTGGGTTTTGACAGCAGTGGAGTCTTGATTTTGCACTCCGTTGACGATCCGATCTCTCTGGATTGAGGAACTCCTCTCTGGATTTTTGGACTCCGGCCTCTGGAAAATTGGACTCCAACCTCTGGAAAATTGGACTCCAATCTCTCCATAATTGGAGATTGGATCGTGGAAGTGCATGTGGAGCAGTTACAACGGACTCTCCCGAATACGGGGCCCATGAAATGCATGAGGCAGAAGGAGCACCCTGAGTGTGCCCGAGGCACACTCTTGCAGGCGCGGGGTTGCATGCAGGCATAGGCAGCGCCCCCCGGTACACGCGTAGCACTCTGTAGGCACGGGCGCACAAGCACATATGGATCAGATGATACAAGCACAACAGCAATTTATTCAGTTGCAGCAAACGATCAATAGCCAAAGTTCGGCAGCTTTCAGCGATATCCACTCACAGATAAGCCATCTTAATTCTGCATTGCAAATGAAGAAAAAGGTAAGTTACCATCTCAAATGGAGGCCAGTACTTCAGGTAAAGTCGAAGGTATAAATATTATTACTTCTTTCATTAGTAATTATATCCCTGAGATAACTGCTGCAATAAATTTAAGAAGTGGTAAAGTACTTGATGAGCTCGTTTCAAAAGAAAATACCAAGAAGAAATAGGGCAACGATTCTACGCAACAATTTAAAGATGATAATTATAAAGAACCCACTTCTACAGATTATAAACCACATGTACCGTTTTCTCAAAGATTAAAGTCTACAAATATTAATACATTTTATGCTGATATTTTGGAGATTTTCAAATGGGTACAAATCAATATACCTCTATTGAAAACAATTAAACAAGTCCCCTCATATGCAAAATTTTTGATGGACTTGTGCACCATCAAAAGACATCACAATACACAGAAGAAAGTATTTCTCACATAGCAGGTAAGGCATTATTTTGTTCTAAAATATCTCTTAGATACAAGGATCCTAGATATCCTACTATTTATTGTGTGATAGGTGAACATAATATTGAGAAAACTTTGCTTGGAGCTAGTGTATCTTTTGCTATTTTTGGTTTACAAGCACCTAGATCTAGGAGAACTTAAATCTACACCGGTCACACTACAGTTAGCTGATAGGTTGGAAAGGCTTCCTTAGGGCGTTGCGGAAGATGTTTTAGTGTAGATCGAGAACTTTTATTTTTCTATGGATTTTATATTTATCGACACTGCACTTGTACAGAATTCTCGTTTTCATATTCCAGTTATCCTCAGATTTCCATTCTTAGGTACGACTAATGCAATTATAAATTGCAGGAATAGTGTGGTGAACTTTTCATTTAGAAATATGACTCTTGAGCTTAATATTTTTAATGTTTGCAAACAACCAAATATAGATAATGATAAATTGCAAGACATTAATTACATTGAACAAATCCGTGATAAAAGAGATATTATATCATTGTGCATGTATGATCCTTGGGAGATAGCATTAATAATGAACGATGACTTCCTTGATTATCTCAAATCCGAATATATCATTAAAATTAAAAAATATTTAACTGATACTCAATATTCCAATATCATGGGATGGATCCCAATAAAGGAAGTGTATGAAGAGTTACCTCAAATTACAAAAATATTGATATTATCTGATATCCAAGCACCGAAACTTAAGCTAAAACTACTACCTGAAAATCTCAAATATTCATTTATGGGATCTAAGGTAATTTTTTTTGTGTTTATCTCACTGCACCTTGATGAGAGTCAGGAAGAGTGACTACTATTGACACTACGAAAGTATAAGGGAGTTCTTGGATGGACTATGGAGGACATCAAAGGTATGAGTCCCCTTATTTACACACATCGTATTACTTTAGAATATGGAGTCAAGTCTATTAGGCAAATACAACGAAGGCTTAACCCTGCCGTGAAGGAAGTGGTAAAAGCTGAAGTGTTGAAACTATTTGATGCTAGCATCATCTATCTAATTGCTGATAGTAAGTGAGTGAGTTCAATTCTAATTGTTTCGAAAAAAAGAGTGGGATAACAATAATTAAAATTGAGGATGGAGAAATGATACCCACTCGTACTACAACAAGCTAGCGTATGTACATTGATTGTCGGAAGCTAAATTAAGTAACATGCAAAGATCACTTTTCATTACTATTTCTTGACCAAGTACTTGAAAGAGTTTCTGGACATAAATTTTATTATTTTCTTGATAGTTATTCTGCCTATTACCAAATTGAAATTTCTTTAGAGCACCAAGAAAAGACAATTTTTTCTTGGTCCTTTGGTACTTTTGCTTTCAGAAGAATGCCATTTAGATTATGTAATGCGCAATAATATTTCAAAGGTGCATGATAAGTATTTTTTTAGCGATATGGTTGAATATTATCTAGAGGTATTTATAGATGATTTCTCTATATTTGAAAATAATTTGGAATCTTATTTGACTAATTTTGGATTTGTACTTGAAAGATGTCAATAGAAAAATCTACTCCTAAATTGAAAAAATATCACTTCATGGTTACAAAAAATATTGTGTTGGGTTATATAGTTTCATCTAAAGGAAGAGAAGTAGATAAGGCTAAGGTGGAGTCTATTTCCAAAATACCGGTACCTAAAACCGTGAAAAACATACGTTCGTTCTTAGGACACATAGTTTTTTTTATAGAAGATTCATAAATAATTTTAATACTATTACTAGACCTTTTCTTACCTTCTTACGCAAGATGTGTAGTTTGAATAGATGCAGGCATGCCAAACAGCTTTTGAAACCCTCAAGGAGATGCCCATCACCATGCCAATAATACAACCTCTAGATTGGTCACTTCCATTCAAGCTTATGTGCAATGCAAGCGACTATGTAATTGGAGTTGTACTAGGGCAACAAAGAGATAAAAAGCCTTACGTGTTCTACTATACTAGCAAGACTCTCAATTATACTTAGACAAATTATACCACAATATGGAAGGAGCTTCTAGATGTAGTTTTTGCTTTTGATAAATTTTGTTCATATATTTGGGGCTTATATATAGTTGTTTTTATATATCATTCAGTGCTCAAATATCTTTTGTTAAAGAAAGATGTAAATCCATGACTAATCTAATGGATATTGCTGCTCTAATAGTTTGATCTTGAAATTAATGACAAAAAGAGAGTAGATAATATAGTTGCAGATCACCTCTTTAGATTAACTTTTGAAAACGATAAACTACCAATTAGGGAGTCATTCCCTAATGAACAACTATTTCAATCTAAACAACTTTTTGGTTTGCCGATATTATTAATTTTCTTGTTGCATGTGAAATGCCGAATCACTAGAGTGCGCAAGAAAATCGATGATTCTTATATGAGGTACGCCATTTGTTTTTCGAGGACCCTTACTTATTTAAATATTGTTTAGATCAAATCATTAGGTATTGTGTGCCTGATGATGAGATTTAAAGCATAATTACTTTCTGTCATACAGAAGCATTTGGGGTCCACTTTTCATCTAGAAAGACAGTAGCCGAAATACTCCAATGTAGCTTCTATTGGCCTACTATATTTAGAGACACACATGAATTTTGTAAAGGATACGAGTCGTGTCAGAAAGTAGGAACGTTAACCAGAAAAGATGATATGCCTCTAACACCCATACTTACAATTGAGATATTCGATTGTTGGGGCATTGATTTTATGGGACCATTTCATATTTCTAACGGGTATGCTTATATCCTCATATTGGTCGATGATGTCTCTAAACGGGTAGAACCTGCAGCATGTAGAAACAATGATCAACAGACTATTATTAAATTTTTAAAAGAACATATATTGTCTAGATTTAGAGTTACTAAAGCCATAATAAGCGATAGGGTTCCCATTTCTGCAACAAAGTCTTTGAAAATTTAATGAAAAAATATCATATCATGCACAAGATTTCTACATCTTATCACACATAGTCAAATGGATAAGTTGAACAAGCCAATAGAGAAATCCAACAAATACTAGAGAAAATGGTTAATCCGTCTGTAAAGATTGGTCGTTTAGACTAACCGATACTTTATAGGCTTACTGTACAACATATATAACACCCTAACGTATATCTCCATATAGAATAGTCTATAGAAAAACTTATCTTTTGCCTGTAGAGATAGAGCATAAGGTATATTGGGCAATCAAATTAGTAAATCTTGATTTCAATTTAGCTGGCCCACTATGAAAGCTACAAATAAACGAATTGGAAGAAATAAGATATGATACATATGATTATATGTCAATTTTAAAGGAGAAAATGAGAATATGGTATAATCACTATATCACATGCCATGTTTTTCATCCTTATGATAAAGTGCTCCTATACAATTCATGCCTCCATCTATTTCCGGAAAAATTACGTTCACGGTGGAGAGGACTGTCATAGTTATAATTGTATACCCACATGGTGCAATCAATATAAAAAAAACCAAAGAATGGTCATATATTCAAAGTAAATAGAAAATAATTAAACCACTACTTGGAATTTTTGAAGCATATGGAGGAATATCATGATCTAGTGGATCCTTCAACATTTTACTGATACGAGCTAAACGAAACAATATGTATATTATTGTAGATTAGGTCCTAACAATTTTGTTTTGCAGTTATTACGTCTTGAGTACCGGACCGAGGTAATTTCTAAGCTCTCCCTCTTAAATTTTTACTTGCTCTTGATTAATTATATCGATTCATTGAGAACAGTGTGCATTTAAGTTGGGGGGATGGCTTATAAAGATAACTTAGTTTTAATACCCATGATGATTTCAATGATTTTGTTTTGATAAAAAAATTCTTTCTTTTTTCCTTCTTCTTCAAATTTTCAAAATTTCAAAAAAATCTTTCATAGTTATTAACTTTAGAATTATGAATTAACTTTTAGCTTAGAATAAATTTTAGAACTAAGAGTTAATAACTGGATATTACGAATAATATTAGTTTAGGAACTGAAAAACAAGAATTTTGTTTGGCTTGACAACAGTTCTCAATAGAGGACCGCTATCAAAGCAGTTGTCGACAACAAGTCACTGAAAAGTAAAAAAATTGCTACCTGAGAGCGGTTGTCGAAGCCGCTATCGAAGTGGCTATCGACAGTCATCGATAGAGAGATCTAACTATAAATAGATATTTGAGTTTCTTTTTCTCAATAACCAAACCCTAGCCTTCTTTTTACAGCACCCTAGACCCAAAATCTCTCCTTGCGACAACCAAAACTATTCCCATGTATTTTCTTTCAAATTTTTATCAATCTTCAAGCAAGTAAGTTCTCTTCTCTTTGATTTATCTTGATTTGTTCTTTGTAAAAAGTAGATTTTTGTCTCAAAACCATGATTTACAATTTATATAGACGAATTTGAGTAAATTGAAATTAGATCCTTACCTCTTAGTCGATTTGGGATAGTTTAGCAAAGTTATGAGGATTTTTGACGAATTTCGTGGAATTATTGAAATTATATGCTAAAATCAAGGGTAAAAGAAATAAAAATCACAAATTTTTAGCAATATTTCACGGGTAGATTGAATAATTGTTATATATCAAACTCATGCAATAATAGTTAAATTAAAGTAGAGTTTGATAATTTTTGAAAGAGGAATTGGGAAAATATAGAATTATGTGATTGATTTTAAAAAAAAAAGGGGTAAAGAAAAAGAAGTTAAACAAAAATAGAATAATCATATATAATATATGCGATAAATTCATGTATAAGTTTTTATAAAATAATAATATTTTGTTAGGTTATATTTTCTTGGTTAATTTTTGTAGAATGGGATTAAGGAAGTCGACAGTTTCTAAGAGGCCGAGAGTAGAATCCACTAGCCCATCTTCTCCACAGTGGACAAGAGCTGCGAAAAGAAAACAAGAAAATCTTGGAAAAGTATGAAAAACTTTAAACTTTGGCCCGAACAAGCAGTCAATTACTCAAAGATAAACGAGAATTTAGCTTTCAGAGCACAGATGCAGTTGTAGAGTTAAGGCATACACGAGGTATACATACACGACGACATGTAATAAGATCGTGTGTGAGTTCTATGCTAATATGCAACTGACACTTGGAGATCAATATGGATACTCCATAGTAAGGGGCAAAGAAGTGTTATTCATGAGGCAAGAGATTTTGAGCAT